>OZ024753.1:13858995-13886495 GCA_964016885.1 Eledone cirrhosa | reverse complement strand
TGAGGTTGTATTCTACACAAGAATATAATATTATACTTAGGTTGCGTGTTATACACAAGAATGTAATGTTATATACTCAGGTCATGTATTCTACACAAGAATGTAATATTATACTCAGGTTGTGTGTTATACACAAGAATGTAATGTTATATACTCAGGTCATGTATTCTACACAAGAATGTACGGTTGTGTATTATACACAAGAATGTAATGTTATATTCTCAGGTCATGTATTCTACACAAGAATGTAATATTATACTCAGGTTGCGTGTTATACACAAGAATGTAATGTTATATAGTCAGGTCATGTATCCTACACAAGAATGTAATATTATACTCAGGTTGTGTATTATACTTAGGTTGTGTATTACACACAAGAATGTAATGTTATATACTCAGGTCATGTATCCTACACAAGAATGTAATATTATACTCAGGTTGTGTGTTATACACAAGAATGTAATGTTATATACTCAGGTCATGTATCCTACACAAGAATGTAATGTTATACTCAGGTTGTGTATTATACTTAGGTTGTGTATTACACACAAGAATGTAATGTTATATACTCAGGTCATGTATTCTACACAAGAATGTAATATTATACTTAGGTTGCGTGTTATACACAAGAATGTAATGTTATATACTCAGGTCATGTATTCTACACAAGAATGTAATATTATACTCAGGTTGTGTGTTATACACAAGAATGTAATGTTATATACTCAGGTCATGTATCCTACACAAGAATGTAATATTATACTCAGGTTGTGTGTTATACACAAGAATGTAATGTTATATACTCAGGTCATGTATCCTACACAAGAATGTAATGTTATATACTCAGGTCATGTATCCTACACAAGAATGTAATGTTATATACTCAGGTTGTGTATTATACTTAGGTTGCGTGTTATACACAAGAATGTAATGTTATATACTCAGGTCATGTATTCTACACAAGAATGTAATATTATACTTAGGTTGCGTGTTATACACAAGAATGTAATGTTATATACTCAGGTCATGTATTCTACACAAGAATGTAATATTATACTTAGGTTGCGTGTTATACACAAGAATGTAATGTTATATACTCAGGTCATGTATTCTACACAAGAATGTAATAATATACTTAGGTTGCGTGTTATACACAAGAATGTAATGTTATATACTCAGGTCATGTATTCTACACAAGAATGTAATATTATACTTAGGTTGCGTGTTATACACAAGAATGTAATGTTATATACTCAGGTCATGTATTCTACACAAGAATGTAATAATATACTCAGGTCATGTGTTATACACAAAGAAACACAGTATATATTATATAAATACATCCCGCATCAACATTTTCATTTTTTAACAGTGACTGGCTTCTGTTTGACAGAACTAGATCAAAAGTCAAGTAACTCTTCTGTCTCCTATCTATATCTCTCTCTCCCCCTGTCTCCTATCTATATCTCTCTCTTCCCCTGTCTCCTATCTATCTATCTCTCTCCCCCTGTCTCCTATCTCTATCTCTCCCTCTGTCTCCTCTCTCTCTCTCTCCCTCTGTCTCCTCTCTGTCTGTCTCCTCTCTCTCTCTGTCTGTCTCCTATCTCTCTCTCCCCCTGTCTCCTATCTATGTCTCTCCCCCTGTCTCCTATCTATCTCTCCCCCCCTGTCTCCTATCTATCTCTCCCTCTGTCTCCTATCTCTCTCTCTCCCCCTGTCTCCAATCTATCTCTCTCCCCCTGTCTCCTATCTATCTCTCTCCTCCTGTCACTAATCTATCTCTCTCCCCCTGTCTCCAATCTATCTCTCTCCCCCTGTCTCCTATCTATATCTCTCCCCCTGTCTCCTATCTATATCTCTCTCTCCCTGTCTCCTATCTATCTCTCCCTCTCTCCCTCTGTCTCCCTCTGTCTCTCTCCTATCTATCTCTCTTTCCCCAAGTTTACTCCTAAACTAAGAGGCTGTCTGTGAGTGGACAAAGTGTGAAGGAATGCCACAAACATGACTTTTATTTCCTCCGCTCTAGACAGGATAGCTGCTACAGAGTATCAGGAATGACAGAGTACAATTCTGAACAATGTCGTAACAACAACAACAACAAGCAAAATATAAACTAATTCTTATCCCCCCCCCCAAAAAAAAAACAAGTTTTAAATACAAAAATATCCTAAACATATCATCAACCACTACTATCATCATCATCACCATTGTCTCCAACACCACCACCACTTTTAGCATCATCAGTGTCATTACCATCATCATCATCAAGATCATCATCATCATCATCATCATCAGCACCAACACCACCATTATTATTGCCATCATCATCACCATCACCATTTAAACCCTTTGATTCCAAACTACCTGAAACCACATTGTTTCTATGATACAAAACAGCTTGCTTTAAAGTGTATATATTTATCTAGAAACCTATTATATTTTTACATAAGAACCTTTGTTAAATTATGTTCTTAACTCCAGTTTAATGAGAAGAAATTCTTGATAAGTTCCAGAATGATTTGAAAATTCTAGACAGTGTCTTTCATTAGAAATATGGTAATGAGATGGTTAAAGACATAGACAGTGTCTTTCATTAGAAATATGGTAATGAAAGGGTTAAAGACATAGACAGTGTCTTTCATTAGAAATATGGTAATGAGATGGTTAATGACATAGACAGTGTCTTTCATTAGAAGTATGGTAATGAGATGGTTAAAGACATAGACAGTGTCTTTCATTAGAAATATGGTAATGAAAGGGTTAAAGACATAGACAGTGTCTTTCATTAGAAGTATGGTAATGAGATGGTTAAAGAGATAGACAGTGTCTTTCATTAGAAATATGGTAATGAAAGGGTTAAAGACATAGACAGTGTCTTTCATTAGATATATGGCAATGAAAGGGTTGGTTAATGACATAGGCAGTGTCTTTCATTAGAAGTATGATAATGAAAGGGTTAATGACATAGACAGTGTCTTTCATTAGAAATATGGTAATGAAAGGGTTAATGACATAGACAGTGTCTTTCATTAGAAGTATGGTAATGAAAGGGTTAATGGCTGTAGCATGGGTTGGACAGATTGTCACAGACCAAGTCAGTATTAGAGCTAATGTCTTCCCAGATTGGCCAGAGATGACATCTTGTTTATATATGTTCTAGTTTCGGCATGGTTTCTACAATTGGATGCCCTTTCTTATCAGCAACAACTTTACAGAGTGGACTGAGTGCATTTTATTATATCAGCAGGACATGGTCATGACCCTTTCTAGTCACAGAACCTGTTAATCAGTCCAACCCATCTTAGCATGGAAAACCTTGACGTAAAACAATGATAATTGTTTCTACTTTTGGCACAAGGCCAGTAATTACCCAGTGCATTACTGGTACTTTATTTTATCGACCCCGTAAGGATGAAAGGCAAAGTTAACCTCGGCGGGATTTGAACTCAGAATGGCAAGGGCCGTAACTATGCGTCAAAGCATGGCGTCCGACTCTCTACCGATACTGCCAATAATGACGTTGATGATGGTGGTGGTGGTTGTGACAGCGATGGTGATGATGGTGGTGGTGGTGGTGACAGCGATGGTGATGGTGGTGGTGACAGCGATGGTGATGGTGGTGGTGACGGCGATGATGGTGGTGGTGGTGACAGCGATGATGATGATGATGATGGTGGTGGTGACAGCGATGATGGCGATGGTGATGGTGGTGGTGACAGCGATGATGGTGATAGTGGTGGTGATGATGATGATGGTGACAGCGATGTTAACAACTTCCTAAGTATGTCTATTGCTCATCCTGCCACTCCTGTCTACAATAGCCAAGTTAAACGTTAGTCCCGCTGTAATTAAACATGTACACCACCCTACATGTCATTAACTCCTTCCTAATATCATTAAAATGTCTTTCACAAAATTTTCATCCATACAACATAAAAAAGGGAATGGTAAACCAATATCGCTACAATGGATAAAGGTTTCACTTCAATTATTATTATTACTAGCAGAAATACAACCCCTCGGGTGGTTTTCTGCTAGCATGTGTAATGTATATATTGATATTATACGCAGGTATATATACATGTAGATATGATACATCAAATAAAATCGTAATTGACAATATATAATACATAGAAATTGTACAAAGACTGCGTTACACTGTCTTATGTAATCAGTAACGTAATCCATGATACATTTAAAAAAAGATATATTATATATAAACTGCGTTAGGAGAAAATTAGTGACAGAAAATTAATGTTTATTTAAGCGATCGCCACCGGGAGTGTTGACATTTGAAAATTTTAAAGAAGTGAATCTTTAAATAAATAATAAAATATATTTAATGAACAGCTACAAAATTTAGTAGATAAATTATGTAATATTCATTCATTATTTATTCAAAGTATAGGGTGGTGGATTGGCAGTATCGGTAGAGGGTCGGACGCCATGCTTTCCAGCATAGTTACGTCCCTTTACGATCTGAGTTCAAATCCCGCCAAGGTTGACTTTGCCTTTCATCCTTATGGGGTCGATAAAATAAAGTACCAGTAATGCACTGGGTAATTGCTGGCCTTGTGCCTAAAGTAGAAACAATTATTTATTCAAAGTAATCCAACTTATTTTACTAAGGGGATGGATAAAAAATTATAAACCGTACGCAGTCCCGCACTCCTTACTTTATCATAGTTTAAATTATCAAGGATGTGGGTTGGCAGTGTCGGTGGAGCATCGGACAATTTGATTAACGGCATATAGTTAAGGCTCTTTACATTCTGAGTTGAAATCCTGCTGAGCTTTTCTTTGCCTTTCATCCTTACGGGGTAAATCAAAGTACCAGCAATGCACTGGGATAATTGCTGGCTTTGTGCCAAAAGTAGAAACAATTATTATTATTAGTCTGTGAAGGCATATGGCTTAGTGGTTAGAGCATTGGCCTTGCAATCGAGAGGTTGTAAGTTCAATTCTCAGACCGGGTGATGTGTTGTTTCCTTGAGCAAGACACTTTATTTCACATTGCTCCAGTTTACACAGCTGTAGAAATGAGATGATAGGGACTGGGGTCCCTATCATTCCACTGTAAAGTGGACGTGTAGGCGCCACGGAAAAAAAGCACCCAGCACTCACTGTAAATGAGGTTGATGTTAGGAAGGGCATCCAGCTGTAGAAATCAAGCCACAATCAGTTCCCGTCCCACCCTTGCAAGCAGGAAAAAGCAGACGTAAAATGATGATGAGTCTTGTTTTGATTATGCATCATTACTGCTTTACCGAGTACAGCTCTGTGTGACTTGGGTATGTGCAGTATGGTTTTTGGTAGTGTTGTTTCTATTGTATTGAGAGTATTCTTCGTAATATGTGTGCAGTACCTAGTAGTGCTATCTTTTGTATGCTGTATATATTTGTAAGTCCTGTGGTACACTATATAATATATATACAGTGCCTAGTAGTGCTATCTTTTGTATGCTGTATATATTTGTAAGTCCTGTGGTACTCTATATAATATATATACAGTACCTAGTAGTGCTATCTTTTGTATGCTGTGTATATTTGTAAGTCATGTGGTACTCTATATAATATATATACAGTACCTACAGTAAGTCATGTGGTACTCTATATAATATATATAATATATATACAGTACCTAGTAGTGCTATCTTCTGTATGCTGTGTATATTTGTAAGTCCCGGGGTTTTGGTTATGTATCTGTCTGTGTTTTTTTTATCATTCCTATGGCAGCTATTATTGTTATAGGTATAGTTTCGGTTGTCATCATTCACATTTGGGTTATTTCTATCTCTAGATCTTTATATTTAGATAGTTTCTCCATTTCCTTGGTAGATATATTGGTTGGTATGATCTTTATCGATCCCCACCCACAAGGATGAAAGGTAAATTAGATGTTGGCAGGATTTGAACCCAGGACAAATATCCACTGCTCTAACAATTCTCTCCAAATCAATCACCTAACTGATATATAAGAAAATAATGGATCACCTACCCTACAATTGTTGCTGGAACTGTTCTCTGTATTAACTGGACAATGATCATAATGGGTCTCCTCTGGGTGACTAGTAGTATCCCTGAAAATGAAATACAAATAGATTAATCAACGAAGATGATGATGATGATGATGACTGTAAGGTGATCATGTTGGTGACATGACAAAATGTACCTGGTCTATACTGTAAGGTGGTTGTGTTGGTGACATGACAAAATGCACCCGGTCTATACTGTAAGATGGTTGTGTTGGTGACATGACAAAATGTACCTGGTCTATACTGTAAGGTGGTTGTGTTGGTGACATGACAAAATGCACCCGGTCTATACTGTAAGATGGTTGTGTTGGTGACATGACAAAATGTACCTGGTCTATACTGTAAGGTGGTTGTGTTGGTGACAAAATGCACCCGGTCTATACTGTACTCAGTGCATTTTATTGTGGCTCCAGCACTAATACTTTACAGGGTGTAGTAGGTGCATTTTATTGTGGCCCCAGCACTAATACTTTACAGGGTGTAGTGGGTGCATTTTATTGTGGCTCCAGCACTAATGCTTTACAGGGTGTAGTGGGTGCATTTTATTGTGGCTCCAGCACTAATACTTTACAGGGTGTAGTGGGTGCATTTTATTGTGGCCCCACCACTAATACTTTACAGGGTGTAGTGGGTGCATTTTATTGTGGCTCCAGCACTAATACTTTACAGGGTGTAGTGGGTGCATTTTATTGTGGCCCCACCACTAATACTTTACAGGGTGTAGTGGGTGCATTTTATTGTGGCTCCAGCACTAATACTTTACAGGGTGTAGTGGGTGCATTTTATGGCACCAACACTAACATTTTACAGGGTGTACTAGGTGCAATTTACAGTGGCACCAGCATTAGAGAAGTTCTAAGATACTCGACCAGACTAAAGAGCCCTCTCAAACACTATATTGTAAAATAAACAACAAATTTCTTTTACAACAATGGAGGGGAGTTGGGTAAGGAGAAAACACATTTCTTTAAAAAAGAAAACCCCTCAAAGACACAGGAAGGATTACAATTTAAAAAGTTGGGGAAAGCCTGTTCTAGAAAACTCCTAATTAAACATGACATTTATTGTTGAGTTTCAGGTTAGGGTGTATCTAAATAGTATCACCACTGGTGATAGACTAACATGTTAGAGGTAGAGAGGTTGGGTAAAGAAGGTAAAAAGGTAAAGATTAATTTCTTTATCTAAGTAAAAGAGGTTATGTATTAAAAGATCATCTGTGGCTAGACTGTAAAGTAACATAGCAGATTACAGGATACATGCCTCATCACTATTTGGTGCCATAAGTACTCAGAGCAAATCAGAAATGGTAGAAAGCAGACTATTTATAGAAGGTATGGCTGCTATAATAGCAAGAACAGAACAGTGTTGCAGTTTAAAAGGAACTAACAATATTTCCATAACAAGAAAACAAACAAAAACTACAGGACAAAATTATTTATTTACTAGAATTTTTTCCATATGCTGACACATGTGTGTATGTGAGTGTGTATACGCGTGTGTATGTGCATATGCACACATTTATATGTATGAGTATATAAATATAAACGTGTAAACAGAGACATGCTTACATTGACACAAATACACACATGGACATACATGTCGCTGATAGCTGTAATGTTTTATCATCCCCTTCCTTCCTGTTGCCCACACACACACACACACACACATACATACATTCATGCAGGCAGCAGACCTAAAGAGAAAGGAGTAGTATGAGGAAGTCAAACTACTCTCTCTTTATGTGTTGTGACAGAATCACAGAAATTTATATATATATAGATACATTTATGCTGTTCCACATCCAAGAGTGCATGGCCAAGTAGTTAGGGTGTTGGTCTGTTTCATGATCAAAGTTGTGCATTCAATTACTGGAGCAGGCAGTACATTGCTTTTTCTGCCAACAATTTGGCCCTTAACACCCATTGAAGTTAAAAAGGTGCTGTCATAATGAATAGTGTGTCCTAGGTATTTAAACCTGGCAGAGCGAAGCCCATCTTTCTCCAGGTCGAAACACAACTGATTTCTCCCAGAGAAATACACAGAGAATGTGAGAAAAGGAATGAGTAAGTAATTTAAAGAAGGGATCAACTCCAGTACAGAACTTGTATATTATATGAATTCAAAAAGATGATGATAAAGTTGACCTAAGCAAGATTTGAACACAGACCACAGAGCTGGAACTAATACCACAGGGCATTTTAATCAACATTCTAATAACCTTCATAGGTGTGAGCGGTAAATTAATTTTTTTTTAATTTTTCATTCTGCATGTTTTTCCAAGAAAAGTTTTTTTTTTAAGGAAAATGTTGATGTTTGCTAACAACTAGCCACTCAACTATAAACAGTTGAATGTTTTTATCAGACAAGTTAACCCTTTAATGTTCAAACTGGCCAGAATTCTCTACCTTTCTCTGTTGAAACTGGCTGTAACTGGTCGCTCAAACTGATGTTAAGGTATTGTTCTCAAAATAAATACTTTCAAAATCTCATAGATTCGATATTATGAGATAATTATGTGAGATAAAGCCTTTACCATGAAAATATAATAGTATATATAGAGTAATCTGAATGGTAAAGGGTTAATGCCAGCAAAATACATTTGGTTTAGCAGTAAGGTTTGAACATATGGCCATATGCTGGTCTGTTGGTCAGTTGTTGACCAATACTGTAACGGTTAAAAAAATAGAGGTTACAGTAAATTGTCCAGAGTAATAGTGAATAAAATAAAACAAAATAAAATTTATAGCGAACACCTATAAAAGTTTAACTGGCCTCCTGAGGTTGTATTTCATAGGAGGTTTAATGATAAGGGCTCCAGTCCTATCGAGTTGTTACTACAGCTCACATCTTAGCAGGTTTAGTTGACCTCGTAAGTGGTTGCATCTCACAACAGGTTTTAAAAAAATAGGGGTTCAAGCCCTATCGTGTTGTTACAGCTGACAACAATGCAGATTTATGTGGCCTCCTATAAGTTTCCATATCATAGGATGAAGTTGGAGTCTTTTAACACTTTAGCATTTACATTACTCTATATTTACTATTGTATTTTCACGGTAAACACTTTACCTCACATAATTATCTCATAAACACTTTACCTCACATAATTATCTCATAAACACTTTACCTCACATAATTATCTCATAAACACTTTACCTCACATAATTATCTCATATAATATCGAATCTACGAGATTTTGATATTATTTATTTTGAGAACAATACCTTAACATAAGTATGAGGAGCCAGTTATGGCTGGTTTGAACAGAAAGAGGTGAGAGAATTCTGGCTGGATAATGCTGGTTTAAATGCTAAAGGGTTAAAGATAGAGATCCCCAGTCCTATCATGAAAAACAAAGTGAAATGAAGTTTCTTGCTCAAGACCACAATGAGCTGCCTGGTCCAGGAATCAAACCCATGACCTTATGATAGTGAATTCAACATCCTATTCCCTAGGACATGTACCTTCACAAATATAATAGTGATATATTAGTAAAAGCAGTCTGCTAAAGATAAGAGGGAATGTAGAATCGGTAAAGTTAGTTCCCTCATAATTCATTTTATGGCAAGAATCCAAAATAAGCATTTAACTCTAGAATTCTTTTACACCTAGAATAGTTTTGGATGAATTATTTTACTTTTGATGTTATAGAGAGATTAGAGAGAGAAATCTTTGGAAATAATTGATATATAAATATATATTTAACTTTTATAGTTCATTTATTCTAATGACTACCTATCTTTAATTAATATTCAGTAATAATCCCAAAAGGGGTGTGGGTGGGTGATCTGCTTTAACCCTTTCTTAACCATATTTCTTGATATTCACTGTATTTCATTTAATTCTTAACACCTTTAAATTTCATTTAACACTATTAAATTTTATTCAACACCATTAAATTTCATTCAACACCATTAAATTTCATTCAACGCCATTAAATTTCATTCAACGCCATTAAATTTCATTTAACACCATTAAATTTCATTTAACATCTTCACATTGGAAGGACTTTTTAGTGGTGCCACAGACATGACAAGCTCCCTAATGTCAGTGATCCATACAATAAGCAACCACCCAGTACATCATCTATAATAAGCAACCACCCAGTACACTCTATAATAAGCAACCACCCAGTACACTCTACAATAAGCAACCACCCAGTACACCCTCTACAATAATCAACCACCCAGTACACTCTACAATAATCAAACACCCAGTACACTCTACAATAATCAAACACCCAGTACACTCTACAATAATCAAACACCCAGTACACTCTACAATAATCAAACACCCAGTACACTCTACAATAATCAAACACCCAGTACACTCTACAATAAGCAAACACCCAGTACACCCTCTACAATAAGCAACCACCCAGTACACCCTCTACAATAAGCAACCACCCAGTACACTCTACAATAAGCAACCACCCAGTACACTCTACAATAATCAAACACCCAGTACACTCTACAATAATCAAACACCCAGTACACTCTACAATAATCAAACACCCAGTACACTCTACAATAATCAAACACCCAGTACACTCTACAATAATCAAACACCCAGTACACTCTACAATAATCAAACACCCAGTACACTCTACAATAATCAAACACCCAGTACACTCTACAATAAGCAACCACCCAGTACACCCTCTACAATAATCAAACACCCAGTACACTCTACAATAATCAAACACCCAGTACACTCTACAATAATCAAACACCCAGTACACTCTACAATAAGCAACCACCCAGTACACCCTCTACAATAATCAAACACCCAGTACACTCTACAATAATCAAACACCCAGTACACTCTACAATAATCAAACACCCAGTACACTCTACAATAAACAACCACCCAATACATCCTCTACAATAAACAACCACCCAATACATCCTCTATAATAAACAACTACCCAGTACACCCTCCACAAAGTGACTGGTGATAGAAAGGGAACCCAGCTGAAGAAAACCTTCCAAACAAAGAGCTGGGATTTATCAGCTATGGTAAAGACATGACTCCCCTAGTGGCCATAACTAAAATGCAATTGTTAGAGGACTGCAGGATCATATGTCCGGCTCCCAGCCCATCTGGAGGTCAGAGGCTTTATCTGAGTACAGATCAATCCGTGGCGACATTCTGACCCTTGTGAGCAGGGAAAAAGGACGTTAAATGATGATGACGGTGATGATGATCTTGTACCACATGAAACCACATTAGCAGGGCATTCTTGAAAAATAGAAAACAGCACTAAGACTACATAATGTAAAAAATTAAGTTCTTTAGATTACAACAAATTGTCATATCATAGACGTCCACCATAGAAATGCCACTTGATACAAACAACCAAAAGTTCTTATTTTAAAGTGCTTACATTATTTATCTAAAACCTTCCATCATAAGGTTATTTAAGAAAAATTGTTAAGTTATGTTCCCAAAAATAGCTTAATAATAATAAAGTTATATTACTAAATACTGCCAAATATTTGATAATTTTCAAAATGATTTGAAAGACAATGACCAGTGTCTTTCATTAGAAAAGTAAATTGACAATATCTTCTTCTTCTTCGCCCACTTATTTCTGGGAGGGTCGTGGGGACAGAGTCCTTCTCAAATACTCCTTCCAGCGAGTCTGTCAGTAGCAAACATCTCTAACTGATCCAGCTGGATCCCAAAGTGTGACCAGCGAAGCTCATAGATGTTATCCAACTATCTTGCTCGAAGTCTACCTCTGGGTCTAATTTAAGAACACCGACATACTCGTGCGTGCACATACACACCTTGTCCTATTACCACTCAAGATCTTTGGTCCGAGTAAACATCCCCTCAATTTTGGAACCGTCTGGGTTGTCCAGAATTGATGGGAAAAGACTTGATGATCTTACTCTGTGCTCATGGTCAAGAGGCAGGTGCCTTACCTGGGACGTCACCGTTAGTGACTCTTTTGCTTCTTCCCACATTCTGGATGCAGCGGTAAGGGCGAGAGCTACAGCATCCACAGCTGAACGGAACAAAATCCTAAAATACCGTGTTCTGTCAGCTAACTACATTATCCAGCCTGTGGCGTTCGAGACGTTTGGGGGAGTCGGGCTTATTGAAAGCGAGATTCTTATCTTCACTGGCGACTCGCCAAACAGAGGTAACTGGTGATGCTCATGAGGGCACTTGGTTGTTCCAGCACCTCAGCCTCGCCATCACCCCAAGTAACGCTGCAAGCGTGCTGGCTTGCCTCAAAAATTAGAGAAGTTTCCCAGTGCTCCTTGCTACATTGCTATCTTTTGCTCTGGTAGCGTCTCATTTTTTTCCATTCTTTCGCCTGCATATTGTTCTATGGGGTCTAAGTATTACCTGCTTGCGTATTTTTTTTCTTTCTTTTTTCCTATCCCTTATATTTGTTGGTGTTTTCGTTCTCTAATCATTATATTAAATTTTTATACAAATGAGTTTAAAAAAAAACAGAGTTAAACTGTGTTGTTAATAAATAAAACATTATACTTGTTTTACCCTCCCATTTCCAATTCACTGAACACTATCATGACTGTATGTGTGTTTGTGTGAATGTATGTGTATTTATCTGAATGTATGTCCGTGAGGGTGTATTTTTATAAGTGTGTTTGCCCGATTATAGTTATATACTCATACATATAGATGTATGTATGTGCACAATCATACGCGTCAGCATGTAGAAAGTCATAATCACTATCTCTCTCATCACAAACTCTCTCTTTCTATATACATGGTAGTTGAAGTGGTGGTGGTGGCGACGATATACCAGAAGTGTAGAAATTTGAAACTTTGAAAAGAAGTCAATTTTAAATTATTTATAAATACGAAATTTATTACATAAATTATGTAATATTCATTCATTATTTATTCCAAGTGGATTGGCAGTATCGGTAGAGGGTCGGACGCCATGCCTTGACACATAGTTACAGCCCTTGACATTCTGAGTTCAAATCCCGCCGAGGTTAACTTTGCCTTTCATCCTTACGGGGTCGATAAAATAAAATACCAGTAATGTACTGGGTATTTGCTGGCCTTGTGCCAAAAGTAGAAACAATTATTTATTCCAAGTAATCAAACTTATTTTACAAACGGGATAAAAAAATTTATTCTGGATGCAGTCCCGTACTCCCTACTTTATTATAGTTTAGATAGTAATGAAAGGATTAAAGATATAGACAGGGTCTTTCATTAGAAATATGGAAATGAAAGGGTTAAAGATATAGATAGGGTCTTTCATTAGAAATATGGTAATGAAAAGGTTAAAGATATAGATAGGGTCTTTCATTAGAAATATGGTAATGGAAGGATTAATGACATAGACAGTGTTTTTCATTAGAAATATAGTAATGAAAGGGTTAATGACATAGACAGTGTCTTTCCTTAGAAATATGGTAATGGAAGGGTTAATGACATAGACAGTGTCTTTCATTAGAAATATGGTAATGAAAGGGTTAATGACATAGACACTGTCTTTCATTAGAAATATGGTAATGAAAGGGTTAATGACACAGACAGTGTCTTTCATTAGAAATATGGTAATGGAAGGGTTAAGGACATAGACAGTGTCTTTCATTAGAAATATGGTAATGAAAGGGTTAATGACATAGACACTGTCTTTCATTAGAAATATGGTAATGGAAGGGTTAATGACACAGACAGTGTCTTTCATTAGAAATATGGTAATGGAAGGGTTAAGGACGTAGACAGTGTCTTTCATTAGAAATATGGTAATGGAAGGGTTAATGATATAGGTATTGTCTTTTATTAGAAATATGGTAATGAAGGGGTTAAACAATCCATTGATACCTCTACAATAGTATATGGCTTTTGTTTCCTGTCTCAAAGAACAATATCTGGAGCTATTGTGTGTCCTGGGTTGATGTTACAACATTGGAATGTTCCAGTCTTAGGTGGGTGTAGATATATTTTATTTCTCTATTGTGTTTCTCATATGTTCATCAGGGCAATACCAGCCAACAGATAGCATTGTTATACAGTTTTTGTGATAATGTCATGACTTATAGAAAAGCATGTTGACTTAGTCTTTCATCTCTATTCAGTGTCAATAAATACACAGCTGTTTATTTTAAAGTGTATAAATTTATCTAAAAAACCTTCCATCATAATTTTATGTAAGAAACTTTGTTAAGTTATGTTCCAAGCATCAGACACATAAGAAAGTTAGTTATATTAGAAAACCCTTCCAAAATTCTTCATTGTTTAGAAAATTATTTAAGAATTATATATGCAGTGTCTTTCATTAAAGTAGTTGACATTGTGAAGAGCATCCAACCATTGAAACCATGCCAAATATAGAAGATAAGAATCAAGATATGTTTCCCCAACCAGACTAGTCTTGGACCGAAATAACTTGTCCAACTCATGCTAACATTGGAAGTAAAATGACAATGATGATGATGATGATGATGATTGTAATAACGCAGTATTATTTTATAACGACTATATTTCCAAAATCTATATATTTTTTAAAGAAATGACCCTATAATTGTGTGGAACTTGAACAATACATGAATGAATATAAAGTTTTATAAGAGCATTTGTTAAAATTGTAAATAAAATTGGATGATTCTTTTTGGTACACTCTGTATGGTAAAGAAGTTAAAACCATATACTCTGTCCTTACACTACCCAAAACCCATTCCCCAATGTACTAAATTCTTTAACCAATTCTTATTCCTTAAAAACACATTCATCTGAATTTATATTGCTGCTCAAGTTTTCCTTCCAGCTACAAATCTTCAAACTTTCAATTTCAACATCAACTATGCGAGCTATTCCTACTTCTACTGTTCGTGGTGGGGGTGGGGGGTTCGGTGAGCAGTTAGTCTTATCTCCTTAGACTTTAAAAAAATATTTATATATACATATAAAAAAAAAGTGAGAGACACTTTGTCTAAATATAAAAACTCTATACTTTTGTCATCATGTTTCATCGAACCCGTGGGGGAAGGTGAAGTAGAAATGAAGTCTTAATTTCATTAGAGTTTTATCTAATGGCTGTTTCACTGCAATGTGTTGCCACTTTTACTGTAAGATGATACTATATGTCAGTCACAACTACCGACAGAAGGAGGCCAGAGAGGGTGGGGTTAATTTAGAGTACACAGTAAATTAGCAGTTAGATTAGATGTCTTGGTATTTGTTCCAATGCAATACACTCTCAGTTCAAATCCCCCCGAGGTCAACTTTGCCTTTCATTCTTACGAGAGGAGGGCATCAAGAAATAAAGTACAGTGTATGGAGGCACATGGCTTAGTGGTTAGAGCATTGGCCTTGCAATCGAAAGGTTGTGAGTTCAATTCTCAGACCGGGTGATGTGTTGTTTCCTTGAGCAAGACACTTTATTTCACATTGCTCCAGTTTACTCAGCTGTAGAAATGAGATGATAGGGACTGGGGTCCCTATCATTCCACTGCAAAGTGGTCGTGGAGGTGCCACGGCAAAAAAGCACCCAACACTCACTGTAAATGAGGTTGGTGTTGGGAAGGACATCCAGCTGTAGAAATCGAGCCAGAATCAGTTCCTGTCCCACCCTTGCAAGCAGGGAAAAGCGGACGTATGATGATGATGATGATGATGATGATGATGATGTACCCTCGGAATTTTCCTTAAAACCTAACTTACAATTGCTCATGGAAACCACCGCATATTCACAGAATCGTAAATATCTTCTGCAATTTTTTATGGCAATATATATTTTTTCATGGTTTTTAATGCTAAATTATTAATAACAATATACCATATTTGCCGGCCTATATTTTAGGGTATGTTTTGAGATGTACAGGCATTTTTATGGACCATGTCCAATATTAGCAGTTTTTCACTCTTCGCAGGTGCCCTAGGAACATAACCCCTGCAAATAGCGGGGACAACTGTGTATATATATATATATATATCATCATCATCGTTTAACGTCTATCTTCCACGCTAGCATGGGTTTAGACGGGAAGTAACCCACTTGGGGCAAGATTGGTCGTCTCGCTCGAATAGGACTGTCTGGCAGGTTTTCTACGGCTGGATGCCCTTCCTAACACCAACCACGTTTATAGTGTGGACTATATATATATATATATATATATATATATATATATATATATATATATATATATATATATATATAATATTAATAGGAAAAACATGCAAGGAGTGAGGAGAAATTTAAAAGATTTCTCAAAATATCTATTAACTGTTCCTTAACCATATTTCTAATGAAAGACACAGAATAGACAAACCAAACCAGATTTGTACAATGATATGTGGATTCTAAAGGCATAGGTCTTGCAAGGTGAAATATGTTATACTCATTGCGACTGCTCTAGGAAGGTAACCCCTGCGAATACCGGGGGTTGGTGGGGGGGGGGGGGGGGTGACAACTGTACTTTTGATCCCAGGACAGTAGATGGGTGGAATTGTTAAAAACAGTTGAATGAGGTGTTTTCTGGTATATATTAACCATTTTCACACAAAAATGTCTGAAGCTACTCATAGTTCTCATACAAAACTATATCTATGTCGGAGTACATACTGCCAAGACATCCCTCTGCTCTCCCATCATACTACAAACCCTACCCCATTCCCCCATCATACTACTAGCCATCTCTCTCCTCTCCCATCAAATTTAGAGTCATTCTTTAACCCCTTTTCCCCAAATTCTCCTGAACCTACAACTGGTTCTATCATATAAAACTGGTTATTTTAAAGTGTTGATATCTATCTAAAAACTTTCCATCATAATTTTATGTACGAGGGTCAGCTAGAGCTGTGAAATCTTGTATGTATTAATTTCAACTCTTCTTATTACTAAGTGCATTGTTTCTTTCCAGGGACTATGTTGAAAAATAAACCTAATTTGGTCATTCCATGAGGGTATCTTGGTCAGCCTATAAACATTTCAACCGAGGAACGTTTCAGCAGACCCTCTTAAAAAAACTTGCTTAAGTTATGTTCCAAACACTAATGAAATAATTAATTAGCTATATTACTAAACCTCCTTAACCCTTTACCATTCAAATTAATCTATATATACTATTATATTTTCATGGTAAATGCTTTACCTCACATATCGAATCTATGAGATTTTGAGAACAATACCTTAACATCAGTTTGAGTGACCAGTTACAGCCAGTTTCAACAGAAAAATGTAGAGAATTCTGGCCGGTTTTGGCCAGTTTGAACATTAAAGGGTTAAATTACTGATTGTCATGAGAATGTTTTGAAAACCATAGGCAATATCTTTTGTGAGAAATATGGTAAAACTAGAATCTATTTTAAAATGGTGATAGTACCAACAACAACGTGACACCTGTGATAATATTTAGTTGTGTGGTCCTTACTAGTTGCACAGAGGCCATTGAGTTTATAGAGATTACACTGATAAAACATTGGTCACAGATGGTGAGCAACAACAGTAATAGAATTTCAATGTAACACTTCTATTTCAAGAGATAAGTCATATCATATCATCAGCTTTACGTCCATTCTTCCACGCTAGCATGGGTTAGACGAGTTGTCCTGTTGTAGGCAATGTTAGGTCAGGTGACCATGCCTTGCTTATACAGAACTGATTTTGGCTTGGTTTCTACAGGTAGATGCCCTTCTTAATGCCAACCTCATTTACAGTGAGTACTGGGTGCTTTTTGTCGTGTCACCTACATGACCATTAATATAAGCTGAAGAATATGTGACCAAAAAATCTGTGGTAAAATGAGTGGGAGGGCTTATATACACCATTTAAACATTGTGTTGATTAGCTGACTCGGCTTATAAATGGTTTAGATTTTTGCCCATTTCTCAAACATAAAATAGAGGGGTCGAAATATTTGGATCAGCTTATATTCAAGTATATACGGTCACACACACTTACTCACATGTTGTCAGGCCCTTCCAAACCACAGAGATCAATATAGTTTATGATCAGCTTAATCCTGATACGAAACTGCTTGAAACAGCACCTTGTCCTACGAACTCCTATGCTACAAAGCTGTTTATTTTAAAATGCTTATATTTATCTAAAAACCTTCCATTATAATTATATGTAAGAACCTTTTTAAGTTACACTCCAAACACCAGCTTAATAATAAGAAAGTCAGTTGTATTAATAAATCCCTCCAATTTTTTTTATTATTTTCAAAATGATTTGGAAAATAATAGGCTGTATTTTTTTAACTTTTTATTAGAAATATGGTTAAAACTGAGGTCCCTATCATTAAAACGCCCAAGAAACCTCATATGAGATGCAACTTTGTTGCAACTATGCTAAACCTAGTTAATTGTGGGCTGTGACAACAACAATATAAGATTAGGGCCCCTATCATTAAAATAGCCAAGAAACCGCCTATGAGATGCCATCTTGTAGGAAGTAAAAAGTGGACGTAAAATGATAATGGTGATGATGATACTTCTATTTAGAATTACGTTTTACTGTCACAATTTATATTCCTGTCTTCTAACTAAAAATACACTGTAAAGTGGTGGTGTTAGTGTCATGACAAAAAGTGCCCAGTCCACACTGTAAAGTGGTGATGGTGGTGTTGTTGGATCACAACAAAAAGTGCCCAGTCCACACTGTAAAGTGGTGGTGTTGGTGTCACAACAAAAAGTGCTCAGTCCACACTGTAAAGTGGTGGTGTTGGTGTCACAACAAAAAGTGCTCAGTCCACACTGTAAACTACACTGTAATGTGGTTATGTTGGTGACACAACAAAAAATGCCCAGTCCACACTGTAAAGTGGTTGGCATTAGGAAGAGCATCCAGCTGTAGAAACCAAGCCAGACACAGTTCTGTCTGACCAAAACATGACTACCTGATCTGACTTGTCTCACAATGGGACAGTTCGTCTAACCCATGCTAGTGTGGAAAAATTGATGTTAAATGGTGATGATATATATATATATATATGTATATATATCACACAAACAAATAGTATATTATTTTGGTTAATCATTGTAACAATGTGACCGAGATAGGAATTGCGTGTATATTTGTGTGAATTTTAGACAGAAATATATAAATATATATACAAACACAACATATTATGGTTGACTGTAGCAACAATGCCACCACCAACATTCCATTTATTCACTGTCTACAATACTACAATTTTGATATGGTTGTCTCTGACACTCCTCACTTCTATCTCTCTCCCTCTATCTCTCAGTTGTATGCATACTTTTCCTACATTCCAACCATATTATTATTATTAGATTGGCAGTATCGGTAGAGGGCCGGATGCCATGCTTTGCAGCAATTAGTTACGTCCCTTTATGATCTGAGTTCAAATCCCGCCAAGGTTAACTTTGCCTTTCATTCTTACGGGGTCGATAAAATAAAGTATCAGTAATGTACTGGGTATTTGCTGGCCTTGTGCCAAAAGTAGAAACAATTATTAGATTGCCCCGCTGCCCTCATTTAACCAGGAGGGGCAAGCAGTTTTTATCACCCTGATGGCCATGGTAAAAAGAGGTCATATGATGGACGCAGCTGAAAGGGTTGAAGACAGGCATTTTCCTCTTCGGTGAGGCCCTCATTAACTTTTTCAGGTTTCACCTTTTATCTTCCTTCTCAAAATTGAGAGAACTAAGTACCAGTCAAGTACTGGGGATTGATATAATCATCTACCTCCCATCCCTCAGAATTTCTGTCTGTGTGCCTGTTAGAAACCCAACATTGGGTCTTTAAGTTACATCCCTGCACATATTAGTTCAACTTCGCATTTTTTTTTCTTCTGGGGTTAATGAAACAAAGTAGCATATATATATATATATATATATAGAACATAGATTTTACATGTGGCCGGTGCTCTGGTGCAATAAGTAGCAGCAAGCGCCCACAAAATACTAGCTCCTTCAACTGCGCAGAGGGTTCTATAGAAATAGTGGACAGCTTCCGTTATCTGGGTGACAAAATCAGCAGTGGGGGAGGGTGCTCTGAAAGTACAGTAGCTAGAGTCAGAACTGGATGGAAAAAGTTCAGAGAGCTTATACCACTATTAGCCGCTAGAGGGTTCTCCCTAAAAATGAAAGGCAGGTTATACGATGCCTGCATACGAACAGCAATGCTGCATGGCAGTGAGACCTGGGCATTGTGTGCAGAGGATATACGCAGACTAGAGAGGAACGAAGCTTGCATGCTCCGCTGGATGTGCAATAGTAATATACGTGAACGGCAAAGCATAAACGAACTAAGGAAAAAATTAGAAATAAGAGGGATCAGATGTTGTTTACTCGAGAGAAGGCTACGTTGGTACGGTCACGTGATGCGCATGAAAGACGACAGCTGTATAACAAAGTGCAGGGCAATAAAGATAGACGGTAGCCACGGAGTAGGCAGACCCAGAAAAACATGGGACGAGCTGATAAATTCCGACCTCACATGCTTACACCTCTCCAAGACAATGTCACTGGACCGAGACCTTTGGCGGTACTCAGTAATAGAGAAGACCCGCCTTACCTAAATACAAAGTAAAAACCTACTACAGTCAGTAGGCATCTCTATCAAAACACACCCCCGTCCCACCACCTCCACCCCACCCACACCGCCCCTTTCAATGTAAAGTTATGTTGGTCCCACAACATCCAGGCCGAAACAAATGAGATCGTGTAGGTGTCACGACAAAAAACACACAGTCCACGCTGTAAATGTGGCCGTGTAGGCAACACGGTAAAAACCTCCCAGCCCCACACTGTAAATGTGGTTGGTGTTAGGAAGGGCATCCAGCTGTAGAAAACCCGCCAGACAGTCCACGCTGTAATGTGGCCGTGTAGGCAACACAGTAAAAACCTCCCAGCCCCACACTGTAAATGTGGTTGGTGTTAGGAAGGGCATCCAACTGTAGAAAACCCGCCAGACAGTCCTATGCGAGCAAGACAACCACTCTTGCCTCAAGTGGGAAAACCCCCGTCCAAACCCATGCAAGCGTGGAACCCCCGTCCAAACCCATGCAAGCGTGGAACACGGACGCTAAACCTGATGATGATGATGATGATGATGATATATGCTACTATCCAGTGAATTTCCAACCGATAAGGTATGATTTTCATGGGTATGTCTCTATTTATAAAACAAACTTTGTATTTTATCTGATGAAAGCGTACCAATGTTTGTCTTGGTACTCTTGAAATATATATAATAAAATAAATATGGTTTTATAAATATAGTTTCCATTTATTTAATATCATTGTATATATATATATAGCCTAGTGATAATGGTGTTGGACTTATGACCATAACGTTGTGGGTTTGATTCCTGGACTGGGTTGTGTGTTGTGTTCTTGAGCAAAACACTTCATTTCATGTTGCTCCAGTATACTCATCTGAAAATGCAATAGGTGGGGCTTTAACCCTGCAATGGACTGGCATCCTGTCCAGGGTAGAGTATTGAACTCTCAGTCACTTAACAAACACCATGGAAACTGGGATAAGTACTGGTCTGATGAGCTTCTGGGCTTGAGACAGACTTTAGACTTAGACATCATCACCATTTAACGTCTATCTTCCACACTAGCATGGGTTTAGATGAGAATTGTCCCACTTGAGGCAAGATTGGTCGGGTGACCATGTCTCGCTCATATAGGACTATCTGGCAGGTTTTCTATGGCTGGATGCCCTTCCTAACACCAACTACATTTTCAGTGTGGAACTGGGAGGTTTTTACTGTGTTACCTTAACGGTCACATTACAGCGTGGACAGGGAGGTTTTTACCGTGTTACCTACACGGCCACATTACACCATGGACTGTGTGTTTTTTTGTCGTGACACCTACACGACCTCATTTATTTAGGACTGGATGTTGTGGTACCAACATAACTTTACAGAGAAAGGGGTGGTGTTGATGGGGGTGGAGTTGAGGTAGTGGGATGGGGGTGTATATTTGATTAAGAGGTGCCTACTGACTGTAGGTTTCGCTTTGTACTTAGGCAAGGCGGGTTTTCTGTATTACTGCATAGCACCAAAGATCTTGGTCCAGTGACATTGTCTTAGAGAGGTGTAAGTGTGTAAGGTCGGAATTTATGAAATCGTCCCAGGTTTTACTGGGTCTGCCTACTCCGTAACTTCCATCAAATATATATATATATATGCATAACATTTTTTAAAATAAAATCAATTATTAGAAAATTATAATAAGTACTTACTTTTTTGCTGCCCCCAGTTTTAATTGGATTAAATTTGGTGGGTTGGTAAGGGGACAGGAAGACTGAGAAAGGTCGCTGAGCAGTGTATCCAAATCAGAGGCAAAGTTATTTAACATCTGAAAGAAAAATATATAATAATAACAACAACAATGATAATAATAATAATTGTTTCTACTATTGGCATAAGGCCAGCAATTACCCAGTACATTACTGGTACTTTATTTTATCGACCCCGTAAGGATGAAAGGCAAAGTTAACCTCGGTGGGATTTGAACTCAGAATGGCAAGGGCTGTAAGTCTATGCGTCAAAGCATATTGTCCGACGCTCTACTGATTCTGCTAATCCACAATGATAATAATAATAATAAAAGATGGTGGTAATACCAATAATAGTTGGAGTCTTGGGAACAGTGAATAAAGATCTTGAGAAGCACATCAAACAAATAGGGATTGCAATACGGATGGAACAGTTCAAATACTCCGGAGGGTACTTGAAAAAATAAGGAGTGTTTCCTTAGTTCACTGGTAGTGAACAGCTAACACTGTAATACATCTCCAGCATTAGAAACTGAGCGAAGAAACAATCTCAGCTATAATAATGTAAGACGTGCGGGACTGAGTACGGTTTATAATTTTTTATCCCCTTAGTAAAATAAGTTGGATTACTTTGAATAAATAATGAATGAATATTACATAATTTATCTACTAAATTTCGTGGCTGTTCATTAAATATATTTTATTGCTTATTTAAAGATTCACTTCTTTAAAATTTTCAAATGCCAACACTTCCGGTTAGCGATCACTTAAATACATATTTATATATTTCTGTCACTAATTTTCTCCTAATGCAGTTTATATATAATATCTTCTTTTTTTAATGTATCATGGATTACGTTACTGATTACATAAGACAGTGTAAATACATACTAACAAAACCAATAATAATTTCTTTTATTGACTATAAGGGCCCAGGACATTGGGGAAAATATAAGGACAAACGCAACACAACGCATGAGGGGTCACTATTTTGAAGATGGAACCCCTTTACATAAAATCTTCAAACACTTGCTCCCATCAGCATTTTAACTTGATCTTGCTTTAACCCTTTAATGTTCAAACCGACCAAAACCGGCCAGAATTCTCTACCTTTTTCTGTTGAAACTGGCTGTAACTGGTCACTCAAACTGATGTTAAGGTATTGTTCTCAAAATAAATGCTTTCAAAATCTCAATCTCATAGATTCAATATTATGTGAGATAATTATGTGAGATAAAGCATTTACCTTGAAAATATAATAGTTTTTATAGAGTAATGTGAATGCTAAAGGGTTAAAACACATAAATATTATGGAACTGTTTTTAAAAACCTCTTCTAATTCAGTCATCCTACTTTTCCAATCTAAAATAGACCCAGGCATGGTTGTGGGGTATCTTGACTTGGGTATGTCTCTTCTGGTTGACCAATGCCTGGTCAGTGGAATTTGGTAGATGTAAACTGCAGAAGACCATTGTAAATATATTATATATACTGTATATATTACCAGTGGCAACTTCTTTTTCCATCTTTAAGAGCCTTCACCCCATTTGATAAGCTATTTTATAGCATCTCATCCATGGGTACACCATTATTTGTGTGTTTTGAAGAATGAAAATAAAACTAAAGTCGAAGATAAGTTCTGAATTAGTTCATTGTTTTGCAATCGTTTCAGAGGGTTTGATTGATCATTGTAGATCGATATATTGACTAATAGATAGCGGTTATATCACAACCTATTTATAGTCTCAAAATCACTGATCCACCACACTGTCTTCCTCAGAATATGAGCTCCAGCATGGCCACAGTCTAATGACTGAAACCAGCAAAAGAGTAGTGCCCCAGCATGGTCAGTAAAAGAGTGTGGTGCCCCAGCATGGTCAGTAAAAGAGTGTGGTGCCCCAGCATGGTCAGTAAAAGAGTGTGGTGCCCCAGCGTGGCCAGTAAAAGAGTGTGGTGCCCCAGTGTGACCAGTAAAAGTGTGGTGCCCCAACGTGGCCAGTAAAAGAGTGTGGTACCCCAGCATGGTCAGTAAAAGAGTGTGATGCCCCAGCATGGTCAGTAAAAGTGTGGTACTCCAGCGTGGCCAGTAAAAGAGTGTGGTGCCCCAGCATGGTCAGTAAGTAAAAGCGTGTGGTACCCCAGCGTGGCCAGTAAAAGAGTGTGGTACCCCAGCATGGTCAGTAAAAGAGTGTGGTATCCCAGCATGGTCAGTAAAAGAGTGTGGTATCCCAGCATGGTCAGTAAAAGAGTGTGGTGCCCCAGCATGGTCAGTAAAAGAGTGTGGTGCCCCAGCGTGGTCAGTAAAAGAGTGTGGTATCCCAGCATGGTCAGTAAAAGAGTGTGGTGCCCCAGCATGGTCAGTAAAAGAGTGTGGTACCCCAGCATGGCCAGTAAAAGACTTGGTTCTTTAGTCATTCTTATAACCTTCAGTTGGTGAAGACTTTCAAACAAACAGCTTTCTGTCAATACCACATGTTGATGCAAGCACACACACACACACACACAGAGCAGCAGCAATACACTGACACACACACACACACAGAGCAACAGCAATACACTGACACACACACACACACAGAGCAGCAGCAATACACTGACACACACACACACACAGAGCAACAGCAATACACTGACACACACACACAGGCGCTAATACACACACACACAAAGCAGCAGCAATACACTGACACACACAGATAGGCAAATATAGGCACAAATACATACATAAACAAGGAAGCAAATATAAGCATATACATACATACACACTCATGAACAAACCCACACACACCGACCGACACAAACCCATACACACAGAAACCCACATGTACACCCCCCCCCCACACACACACATGCACCCGTGCACACACCAACAGACACTCATGCACAAACCCACACATACACACTCATACACACACTCATACACAAACCCACACACATACACACTCATGCACAAACCCACACACATACACACACTCATACACAAACCCACACACATACACACTCATACACAAACCCACACACATACACACACTCATGCACAAACCCACACATACACACACTCATACACAAACCCACACACACACTCATGCACACACACATACACACACTCATGCACAAACCCACACATACACACACATATGCACAAACCCACACATACACACACATATGCACAAACCCACACACATACACACACTCACACAAACCCACACACATACACACTCATACACAAACCCACACACATACACACACTCATGCACAAACCCATGTCGACTCGGGTTATTCCAGAATTAGTCATTGTTATTCAAATAAAATATATTTTTTCTCGAAATATTTCTACCTACGTCCACAGATTCATAAATCTGTCTGTTTCAGAAGATCCCGCTTTAGGGGGAAAGCAGAAATTGTTAGCTTAAAATTTTAATCTGTGCTAATAAATAATAATTGTTTCTACTTTAGGCACAAGGCCAGCAATTACCCAGTGCATTACTGGTACTTTATTTTATCGACCCCGTAAGGATGAAAGGCAAAGTCAACCTCGGCGAGATTTGAACTCAGATCGTAAAGGGACGTAACTATGCTGGAAAGCATGGCGTCCGACCCTCTACCGATACTGCCAACTCGGCGGGATTTGAACTCAGAATGGCAAGGGCCGTAACTCTATGCTGCGAAGCATGGTGCCCGACACTCTACTGATATTGCCAATCCAAATAATAATAATAATAATAATTTCTACTTTTGGCACAAGGCCAGCAATTATCCCAGAGTATTACTGGTACTTTATTTTATCGACCCCGTAAGGATGAAAGGCAAAGTTAACCTCAGCGGGATTTGAACTCAGACCATAAAGGGCCGTAACTCTTTGCTGTAAAGCATGGCGCCCGACCCTCTACCGATACCGCCAATCCACCGCCCTATGTTAATAAACGATGATGATGCTGCTGCTGATGTTGATGATGTTTCTGATTTAGGCACAAGGCCAACAATGGGGGGGGGGGGGGGCAAAGGCAATTAAATCAACCCCAGTGCATTACTGGTACTTTATTTTATCAACCCCCGTAAGGATGAAAAACAAAGCTAACGTTGGCAGGATTTGAACTCAGAACTTAAGGGCCTGAAACTCTAACATCTCATCATAATATTATGTAAGAATTGTTAAATTAAGGGCCAAACACCAATTTAACAACGAGAAAGTTAGTTATAGGCAGTGTCTTTCATTGGAAATATGGTAATGTTAGGGTGAAGGGGATGCTCCAGAATGGCCACAGTCTAATGACTGAAACCAGTAAAAGAGTGTGGTGCCCCAGAATGGCCACAGTCTAATGACTGAAACCAGTAAAAGAGTGTGGTGCCCCAGTCTAATGACAAACCAGTAAAAGAGTGTGGTGTCCCAGAATGGCCACAGTCTAATGACTGAAACCAGTAAAAGAGTGTGGTGCCCCAGAATGGCCACAGTCAAATGACTGAAACCAGTAAAAGAGTGTGGTGCCCCAGCATGGCCACAGTCTAATGACAAACCAGTAAAAGAGTGTGGTGCCCCAGAATGGCCACAGTCTAATGACTGAAACCAGTAAAAGTGTGGTGCTCCAGCATGGCCACAGTCTAATGACAAACCAGTAAGAGTGTGGTGCCCCAGAATGGCCACAGTCTAATGACTGAAGCCAGTAAAAGTGTGGTGCCCCAGAATGGCCACAGTCTAATGACTGAAACCAGTAAAAGAGTGTGGTGCCCCAGCATGGCCACAGTCTAATGACTGAATCCAGTAAAATAATGAAATGAAAATGAACAAGAGAAGACAAACAAATGAAAATAGAATGGAGAGGGGGCAGTGCACACAGACACACAGACATACATACAGACACATACATACATACATACATACATACAGACACACACACACACACACACACATACATACATACAGACACACACACGACTGGACAATTTTTATAAAATGGTTTTAGAAGGTAGAGAGAGTCTGACTTGAAATATTTTGTTCAGGTGACAACAATGGAGACCATATTTGGTTAGACAGACTGTTGTAGAGAAGTGACATCATGGTTGGGGGGGAGGATACACACACACACACATACACGTGTGGATATATATATACACACACACACACACATACATATATATATATATATATATATATATATATATATATATAGGAATAGAGACAGGAAGAAAGAGAGAAAGAGAGGAAAATGTAGAGAGGAGGAGAGAGAGAGAGAGGTAGATATATAGAGAAATGTAGAGAGGAGG
>OZ024753.1:13777070-13858795 GCA_964016885.1 Eledone cirrhosa | reverse complement strand
TTTTTTTCGTGACACCTACACAACCTCATTTATTTTGGACTGGATGTTGTGGTACCAACATAACTTTACATCGAAAGGGGTGGTGTAGATGGGGTGGGGGTAGTGGGACAGGTGTGTATTTTTTTTTTTTTTTGTTAATTATATATATATATATAAATATAAATTTAGCGAGAATCGCATTTCGGCGAGTAGAAATTAGCGAAAAGCAACTTCCGAATTGTGTTGGCAAGCGCTTAATGGATATGAAGATACCAGAGCTATAAACATAAGTTAAAAAGGCCATACAAAACTGAGACGATGGTTAAGAAGCCATTAACCAGCTAAGCCAAAAAAGCGAGCAAACTTTTATATATATATATTAAAATAACAGATTAAAGTTTAAGCAAAGAATCGCTGCTTTCACCCTTAACGGGATCTTCTGAAACTAAAAAAAATCAATCTGTGAACACAGAAGTAAATATTTCGAAAAACGTTACACACTATATATATATATATACACACACACTATATATACATATATATATACACACACACACACACCACGTCATAATGCAGACAGCCAGACATACAGAGAGATATTATAAGGGCGCAATGTTATATCTATGTATCTATCTAAAAAGAAAGACTAAGAATTATAGAGAGAGATCTCTAAATCGAAATGAAATTTTTTTTTGCTCAAAACACTCACAGGACCATAAGTATTATATGTGTAAAGTTTGAAAGCAATCGGTTGGGTGGTTCTCGAGACAAAGAGACATTCCCTGTTTTAGATATATAAATTATGGCCTTGAAACTATTGTTGTTGTAGGAAGGAAAATGTAAGTATTTAAAGCAGCGGAAGGAGGGGGATATATATTTAAAGCAGGGGAGGGAGAGGGATATATATTTAAAGCAGGGGAGGGAGGGGGATATATATTTAAAGCAGGGGGGAGGGGCATGTGTAAATATGAAGAGATAAGAAATTGGAGTATTTTGAGTCCAAAACAATGAACATGACGCCTTGTGTTACATAACAGAAATATTTGGCAATTCATCATCATCATCGTTTAACATCTATCTTCCACGCTAGCATGTGTTTAGACGGGAGTTGTCCCACTTGAGGCAAGATTGGTTGGGTGACGGTGTCTCGCTCGTACAGGACTGTACCTAGCAGGTTTTCTATGGCTGTCTGCCCTTCCTAACACCAACCACGTTTGCAGTGTGGACTGGGAGGTTTGATCTACCCTTGGTGGTAGGGTCCGTACCGTAGATAGAACTCAATGTAATCTTATGGGGAGTAATCCAGTGAAATCCATAGAAAGGTTCCGTGTTCCGCTAAGTTAATTCCTTAGATACAGAGTCAGATATTAGATATTAATTTAACAATGAAAATAACTGTTTCTACTTTTGGCACAAGGCCAGCAATTATCCCAGTGCATTACTGGTACTTTATTTTATCGACCCCGTAAGGATGAAAGGCAAAGTTAACCTCAGCGGGATTTGAACAATGAAAATAATAATAAAGTCAAGCTATTTTACCTATTTATATCAGTTTTACGATCGTTTCGTGTCTGGTAGTAGTAGTAGTAGTGGTGGTGGTGGTGGTGGTAGTAGTACTAGCAGTGGTGGTTGTGGTGGTAGTAGTAGTGGTGTTGGCAGTAGTAGTAGTAGTAGTGGTGTTGGCAGTAGTAGTAGTAGTAGTGGTGGTGGTGGTAGTAGTAGTAGTACTAGCAGTGGTGGTTGTGGTGGTAGTAGTAGTGTTGTTGGCAGTAGTAGTAGTAGTGGTGGTGGTAGTAGTAGTGGTGTTGGCAGTAGTAGTAGTAGCAGCAGCAGCAGTCCATATGATTTACTATTTTACTCTGAGTTTCTTCTAAGATGGCTGCTGTGGAATGGCTTTGTTTGAGTGGGGGAATTAGGACAATTATATATTGTTGGAGATGATTATTTTTACAGCTGGGGTAATCCTTTTTACAACTAACTACTCAACTATGAAATAGGTGTAAAACCTGTTGTTAACGAGGTGGGGGAAGGGAAGAGAATCTTAAGTAATGGAGGCCAAAGACAATGGATAGAAGGGTTTCTAATTTAGGCACAAGGTCAGCAGTTTTGTAAAGGAAAAACCACATTTTTGAAACCACCCCTCCCTTCTCAGTCAAGTGTGTGTGTGTGTGTGTGTGTGTGTGTGTGTGTGTGTGTGTGTGTGTGTGTGTAAATGTAATTTGAGTTTTTCGAATTTTAATAATTATATTTGATTTGTTTGCAATTATGCAAACAAGCCTCAATTTTATAGCCATGTCAGTAGAATGAACACTTCATTCTTGCTCTTGTGTTCATTCTACTGACATGGCTATAAAATTGAGGCTTGTTTACATAATTGCAAACAAATCGAATGTTATTATTAATATTCGAAAAGGCAGTATCGGTAGAGGGTCGGACGCCATGCTTTGACACGTAGAGTTACGGCCCTTGCCATTCTGAGTTCAAATCCCGCCGAGGTTTACTTTGCCTTTCATCCTTACGGGGTCGATAAAATAAAGTACCAGTAATGCACTGGGTAATTGCTGGCCTTGTGCCAAAAGTAGAAACAATTATTAATATTCGAAAAACTCGGATTACATTTATTGTACTCAGCCATGTAGAGCGAAATTTTCTTTTATATATATATATATATATATATATATATATATATATATATATATATATATATATATATATATATATATATATATATATATATATACACTCGAGACAAACCACAACAGAAACACAAATGCTCCATCTCAATTTTACTTTTGAAAATCATAAGAATTGTGAAACAGGTGAAGTAAATAAATATCCTTCAAAGACTCCAGTTGCATTTTCAAATTCTTTTCCTTATATATACACGTGTGTGTGTGTGTGTGTGTGTCAGAATGGAGGCGGTAAAAACCAGTTAGACCATTACTCACCAGAGTACTCGATAGTAGTACTTTGGGTAGTAGAGTGGGTAATATGAAAACATTCAGGACCCCGACAGCTGAGCTCCGGCCGTTTCTGAGCATTGCAACTGAGCTGCGGCCAAGCAAAGTCGACCTACAATAAGGAATGAGTAGCAAAGCACTCAATAAGGGTAGGACCTTAGAGTAATAACATTACGTTTAGATAGCTTGACAAAAAAAATTGAAAATTGTGGCAGGCAAAACCCAGCCATACAGTACCAAAACAACGAAAAAACTAATCAGATCAGGTTATTCTATAAATATATATATATATATACATATATATATATTGTGCATGTATGTAATACACACACATATATATATATATATATATATATATTGTGCATGTATGTAATACACACACATACACACACACACACACTACATAAATTATATACATATATAATTTATCTAATTTAATTAAACTGGAATTTCCACAGACAACTGCTAACCAGATAGTGATGACAATGATGATGATGACGATGATGATGACAATGACGATGACGTAAGCTAACGTCTCAACAACTAGGACAAGGCCCTGGGAGAGTTAGCGCCACCAGAATCAATGTAGACAGCAGTTATTTTTAGTGATTATATTTGAATTAGAACTAATTATTTTAATCAGTCTTCTCACATTCTTTGCCCTAGATGACATGTAAAGATTCAGCAAGGTACTACAGAGAGACATATTTCATGATAACCTTTCAAAATGGATGAAAACCTCATAGAAGGCCAGCTAAACTTACATAGGTGTGATCTGTAGCAACAACAGGATAAGAAGCAGGCCCCTGTCATTAAAACACTCAATGAACCTCATAAGACAGCTAAACATAGATAGATGTGAGCTGTAACAACAGAACAAGACAGAGGCCCCTAACATTAAAACACTCAAAAACCCTCATGTGAGGCCAGTTAACCTACATAGGTGTGAGCTGTGACAGCAGGACAAGACAGAGGCCCCTAACATTAAAACACTCAAAAACCCTCATGTGAGGCCAGTTAAACCTACATAGGTGTGAGCTGTGACAGCAGGACAAGACAGAGGCCCCTAACATTAAAACACTCAAAAACCCTCATGTGAGGCCAGTTAAACCTACATAGGTGTAAGCTGTGACAGCAGGACAAGAGAAAGGCCCCTAACATTAAAACACTCAAAAACCCTCATGTGAGGCCAGTTAAACCTACATAGGTGTAAGCTGTGACAGCAGGACAAGAGAGAGGCCCCTAACATTAAAACACTCAAAAACTCTCATGTGAGGCCAGTTAAACCTATATAGGTGTGAGCTGTGACAGCAGGACAAGACAGAGACCCCTAACATTAAAACACTCAAAAACCCTCATGTGAGGCCAGTTAAACCTACATAGGTGTAAGCTGTGACAGCAGGACAAGAGAGAGGCCCCTAACATTAAAACACTCAAAAACTCTCATGTGAGGCCAGTTAAACCTACATAGGTGTACGCTGTGACAGCAGGACAAGAGAGAGGCCCCTAACATTAAAACACTCAAAAACCCTCATGTGAGGCCAGTTAAACCTACATAGGTGTGAGCTGTGATAGCAGGACAAGAGAAAGGCCCCTAACATTAAAACACTCAAAAACCCTCATGTGAGGCCAGTTAAACCTACATAGGTGTACGCTGTGACAGCAGGACAAGACAGAGGCCCCTAACATTAAAACACTCAAAAACCCTCATGTGAGGCCAGTTAAACCTACATAGGTGTACGCTGTGACAGCAGGACAAGAGAGAGGCCCCTAACATTAAAACACTCAAAAACCCTCATGAGGCCAGTTAAACCTACATAGGTGTGAGCTGTGACAGCAGGACAAGACAGAGGCCCCTAACATTAAAATCCCATATGAGGCCAACTAAACCTACACGGTGTGAGCTATGACAAAAAACCTCATATGAGGCCAGTTAAACACATACATAGGTATGAGCTGCGAAATTGTTTTTATACTCAGATCATTACTAATCAATCACTTGGACAAATATATTTTGAATCTATAAAATAAAAACAAGAAAAACAAATATTTACATTTATTTCCCTTTTACGATGGCAATAAGATGGCTCAAGTTTCTTATATAAATATAATCCTATTCTAGACTCCTGCAAAAGTTGTAGCTCATAGGAGATTTATTTGGTGTTCTAATTATCAGGGGCCCCAGCCCTAACGTGAAACTTTCCAACATCAGCTGGTACCTGTTTTCTAACTAAACAAATCATAACAATTAAAGATAATAATATGCAATGATAAAAGACAACCAATGAACTATGTAAAGTGGTTGGCATTAGGAAGGGCATCCAACCACGGAAAACATGCAAAAAGTGGAAAGTATGAGTAGGATTAAGTCCCTAGTCTCGGACCATGACAACACCCTCCAACCTATGCCAGCATTGATAATGGGGATGATGATGATTATGGAAAGTATTATTTGTTAAGAAGGTCATCAAGCTATAGAGAACCATGCCACAAAAAATAGGCTGTACAGTTGATATACTTCCCTCCTAGATGGGAGTGAAGGACCATAGACTGTACAGTTGATATACTGCCCTCATAGATGGGACTGAAGGACCATAGACTGTACAGTTGATATACTGCCCTCATAGATGGGAGTGAAGGACCATAGACTGTACAGTTGATATACTGCCCTCATAGATGGGAGTGAAGGACCATAGACTGTACAGTTGATATACTGCCCTCATAGATGGGAGTGAAGGACCATAGACTGTACAGTTGATATACTGCCCTCATAGATGGGAGTGAAGGACTATAGACTGTACAGTTGATATACTGCCCTCATAGATGGGACTGAAGGACCATAGACTGTACGGTTGATATACTGCCCTCATAGATGGCACTGAAGGACCATAGACTGTACAGTTGATATACTGCCCTCCTAGATGGGACTGAAGGACCATAGACTGTACAGTTGATATACTGCCCTCCTAGATTGGACTGAAGGACCATAGACTGTACAGTTGATATACTGCCCTCCTAGATGGGACTGAAGGACCATAGACTGTACAGTTGATATACTGCCCTCGTAGATGGGAGTGAAGGACCATATACTGTACAGTTGATATACTGCCCTCATAGATGGCACTGAAGGACCATAGACTGTACAGTTGATATACTGCCCTCCTAGATTGGACTGAAGGACCATAGACTGTACAGTTGATATACTGCCCTCCTAGATGGGACTGAAGGACCATAGAGTGTACAGTTGATATACTGCCGTCATAGATGGGAGTGAAGGACCATAGACTGTACAGTTGATATACTGCCCCCCTAGATGGGAGTGAAGGACCATAGACTGTACAGTTGATATACTGCCCTCCTAGATGGGAGTGAAGGACCATATACTGTACAGTTGATATACTGCCCTCATAGATGGGAGTGAAGGACCATATACTGTACAGTTGATATACTGCCCTCATAGATGGGAGTGAAGGACCATAGACTGTACAGTTGATATACTGCCCTCATAGATGGGAGTGAAGGACCATAGACTGTACAGTTGATATACTGCCCTCATAGATGGGAGTGAAGGACCATATACTGTACAGTTGATATACTGCCCTCATAGATGGGAGTGAAGGACCATAGACTGTACAGTTGATATACTGCCCTCCTAGATGGGAGTGAAGGACCATAGACTGTACAGTTGATATACTGCCCTCCTAGATGGGAGTGAAGGACCATAGACTGTACAGTTGATATACTGCCTTCATAGATGGGAGTGAAGGACCATATACTGTACAGTTGATATACTGCCCTCCTAGATGGGAGTGAAGGACTATAGACTGTACAATTGATATACTGCCCTCCTAGATGGGAGTGAAGGACCATAGACTGTACCTTTGATATACTGCCCTCCTAGATGGGACTGAAGGACCATAGAGTGTACAGTTGATATACTGCCCTCCTCGATGGGACTGAAGGACTATAGACTGTACAGTTGATATACTGCCCTCATAGATGGGACTGAAGGACCATAGACTGTACAATTGATATACTGCCCTCATAGATGGGAGTGAAGGACTATAGACTGTACAGTTGATATACTGCCCTCATAGATGGGAGTGAAGGACTATAGATTGTACAGTTGATATACTGCCCTCCTAGATGGGAGTGAAGGACTATAGACTGTACAATTGATATACTGCCCTCCTAGATGGGAGTGAAGGACCATAGACTGTACAGTTGATATACTGCCCTCCTAGATGGGACTGAAGGACTATAAACTGTACAATTGATATACTGCCCTCCTAGATGGGAGTGAAGGACCATAGAGTGTACAGTTGATATACTGCCCTCATAGATGGGAGTGAAGGACTATAGACTGTACAGTTGATATACTGCCCTCATAGATGGGAGTGAAGGACCATAGACTGTACAGTTGATATACTGCCCTCATAGATGGGAGTGAAGGACTATAGACTGTACAGTTGATATACTGCCCTCCTAGATGGGACTGAAGGACTATAGACTGTACAATTGATATACTGCCCTCCTAGATGGGAGTGAAGGACCATAGAGTGTACAGTTGATATACTGCCCTCCTAGATGGGACTGAAGGACTATAGACTGTACAGTTGATATATTGCCCTCATAGATGGGAGTGAAGGACTATAGACTGTACAGTTGATATACTGCCCTCATAGATGGGAGTGAAGGACCATAGACTGTACAGTTGATATACTGCCCTCATAGATGGGAGTGAAGGACTATAGACTGTACAGTTGATATACTGCCCTCCTAGATTGGACTGAAGGACCATAGACTGTACAGTTGATATACTGCCCTCATAGATGGCACTGAAGGACTATAGACTGTACAGTTGATATACTGCCCTCATAGATGGGACTGAAGGACTATAGACTGTACAGTTGATATACTGCCCTCCTAGATGTGAGTGAAGGACCATAGACTGTACAGTTGATATACTGCCCTCATAGATGGGAGTGAAGGACCATAGACTGTACAGTTGATATACTGCCCTCATAGATGGGACTGAAGGACTATAGACTGTACAGTTGATATACTGCCCTCATAGATGGGAGTGAAGGACCATAGACTGTACAGTTGATATACTGCCCTCCTAGATGGGACTGAAGGACTATAGACTGTACAGTTGATATACTGCCCTCCTAGATGGGAGTGAATGACTATAGACTGTACAGTCGATATACTGCCCTCCTAGATGGGAGTGAAGGACCATAGACTGTACAGTTGATATACTGCCCTCCTAGATGGGACTGAAGGACTATAGACTGTACAGTTGATATACTGCCCTCATAGATGGGAGTGAAGGACTATAGACTGTACAGTTGATATACTGCCCTCCTAGATGGGAGTGAAGGACCATAGACTGTACAGTTGATATACTGCCCTCATAGATGGGAGTGAAGGACCATAGACTGTACAGTTGATATACTGCCCTCATAGATGGGAGTGAAGGACTATAGACTGTACAGTTGATATACTGCCCTCATAGATGGGACTGAAGGACCATAGACTGTACAGTTGATATACTGCCCTCATAGATGGGACTGAAGGACCATAGACTGTACAGTTGATATACTGCCCTCATAGATGGGAGTGAAGGACTATAGACTGTACAGTCGATATACTGCCCTCCTAGATTGGACTGAAGGACCATAGATTGTACAGTTGATATACTGCCCTCCTAGATGGGAGTGAAGGACTATAGACTGTACAGTTGATATACTGCCCTCCTAGATGGGAGTGAAGGACCATAGACTGTACAGTTGATATACTGCCCTCATAGATGGGACTGAAGGACCATAGACTGTACAGTTGATATACTGCCCTCATAGATGGGACTGAAGGACCATAATCCTGAGTGATGATCCGCCCAGCTAATGCCAGCAGAGAAAGCAGACATAGAATGTCAATGCAATGAAATACCAATCTGTGATAGAAAGATATTCATGTGATGTGAGTAAATTCTTTCAGCCATACAACAAACAGTGATAGAATAGCTATATAAACAATAGATAACTGTAAAAAAGAGGCCATGAATTAACATTCCAAATATAATTAGACCTAATAATGAAAATGTTGTTTTCTAATTCAGGCCCGAGGTGAGAAATTTGGGGGAGGAAAGGGAAAGCTGATTATATTGACTGCTGTTTTATAATATTGACCTCACAATGATTAAAGAGAAAGTTGACCTTGGTGGGATTTGAACTCAGAAAGTTTAGAGCCAGGAGAAACACTGCATAGCATTTCTTTCTGATTCGCTAACACTGCCCTTAATATAGAATATAGTAACATTCTGTTTCACTTGTGAATGAAATTTGGTAGACAGAAACTGCTTGGAAGCCTATCATATATACATGTGTATATTATGTAGGCAGAAATTGCATGGAAGCCTGTCATATTGTATGTGTGTGTATGTTTTGTAGGCAGAAATTGCTTGGAAGCCTGTCATATTGTATGTGTGTGTGTGTGTATGTTTTGTAGGCTCTGAAATTGCTTGGAAGCCTATCATATGTATGTATGTGTGTGTGTGTGTGTGTGTGTTTTGTAGGCTCTGAAATTGCTTGGAAGCCTGTCATATGTATGTATGTGTGTTTGTGTGTGTGTTTTGTAGGCAGAAATTGCTTGGAAGCCTGTCATATGTATGTATGTGTGTGTGTGTGTGTGTGTGTGTGTGTGTGTGTGTGTGTGTGTGTTTTGTAGGCAGCAATTGCTTGGAAGCCTGTCATATGTATATGGGTGTGTGTGTGTGTGTTTTGTAGGCAGCAATTGCTTGGAAGCCTGTCATATGTATATGGGTGTGTGTGTGTGTTTTGTAGGCAGCAATTGCTTGGAAGCCTGTCATATGTATATGGGTGTGTGTGTGTGTTTTGTAGGCAGCAATTGCTTGGAAGCCTGCCATATGTATATGGGTGTGTGTGTGTTTTGTAGGCAGCAATTGCTTGGAAGCCTGTCATATGTATATGGGTGTGTGTGTGTTTTGTAGGCAGCAATTGCTTGAAAGCCTGTCATATGTACATGGGTGTGTGTTTTGTAGGCAGCAATTGCTTGAAAGCCTGTCATATGTACATGGGTGTGTGTTTTGTAGGCAGCAATTGCTTGGAAGCCTGTCATATGTACATGGATGTGTGTGGCTGTGTTTACATTTGCGTCTGTATCTGCATTTATGTCACTCTCCCTCAATGACTTAGCAGTTCAACGAAAAGAGCTCAATAAAATAAGTACTGGGGTTGATATGATCAACTAAATTCCTTTATAGCAGGCATACGGCCTAGATGTTAGGGTACTGGAACCACAATTATAATTACATGGGTTTGAGTCTTCAATCAGGTGGCTCATTGTGTTCTTGAGCAAGACACTTCATTTCATGTTGCTGTTTGTAATAGGACAGAAGTCTATTATTAAAACAGCTAAGAAACCTCCCATAAAGGCCTTGTAAGGAGGCCAGCTAAACCTGCTAATGTGATCAATTTCATTTCATTTTTAAAGTGGTGCGCCAGCCTGACCAGAGTCTAATGAGTGAAACCAGTAAAAGAGTGTGGTGCCCCAGCATGGCCACAGTCTAATGACTGAAACCAGTAAAAGAGTGTGGTGCCCAAGCATGGCCACAGTCTAATGACTGAAACCAGTAAAAGACTGTGGTATCCCAGCATGGCCACAGTGAGTGAAACTAGCAAAAGTGTGGTGCTCCAGAATGACCACAGTCTAATGACTGAAACCAGTAAAAGAATAATATATATTTGAATGTATGTGTGTGCATGTGTGTGAGCATGTGTGTGTTTGTGCATATGTATGTGTGTGTGTGTGAGCATGAGTGAGGTGTCTAATACTTGATATTACAAGAAATATCAAGTATTACAATGTAATTGCAATTTCATAAAACCATTTGTCATTTATGTAATTTACATAAATGACAAATGGTTTTATGAAATTGCAATGCTCAGCTCAAAATACTTTATGCTATTAGAGAAGCTAAATAAGCTGGTGGCTTATTTAGCTTCTTTAAAGTTGCAATGCTAGCTCAAAATACTTTGTTATTAGAGAAGCTATATAAACCACCACTCCACAAAACAGCTTCCCCCATTACACAAAGATGAAGTCTCTTTACTGAACCAGCCAACAACAGTAGGAGGTGGTAAATATCTATCTACTGTTTATCATGATAAGAAACTCCCAGAACAGCAATAGGTCTTCAGAGAATAAACCCCACCTCAAGCAAATGTTTCAGCCCTTTATTTAACTTAACAGAAGGCATGTGGCCTAATGGTTAGGACTTCAGACTAATGAACTTAAATGATGTGGGTTCAATTCCAGAACTTGGGGTTGCACTATGTTTTTGAACAAAACATTTACTACATACACGCAAATATAAGCAGAGGAATATATAACCAAAATATTGATGATAGAAGAGGGTGGTTGACTTATATTTGGGGTCAATATTTTGATGATTTTTACCAACTTCAAATTCTACGTAAATAAGGTTTAGATTTGTGCCCATTTTTCAGACATAAAATAGTGGGGTTGGCTTACATTTCAGTATATACAGTAATTTCATATTGCTCCAGTACACTCAGCTGAAAATGAGTACGAGCAATAGATGGGGTTAACCCTGTGATATATTGGTATCCGGTTTAGAGGGAACCTTTGTTCTCTCAGTTGCTTAACACCGATGAAACTGCCTTAATCATCAGCCTGATGAGTTTCCATAGAAAAGGCAGCCGGAGGAGTTTAGAAACCAAGGGGTTAACTCTTTCAATTTGACAGAGCCAAGGGTGCCCAAAACCACCCCTTGCTCTATCTTACAAAACTGTTTATATTAATCTAAAAACCTTCAACAATATATCCCAGTGTCATGATAAAATATTAGCACTAATTTGAATATATACCAGTGCTACAATAAAATGCATTCAGTACACTGTAAAATGGTTGGTAATAGAAAGGGCATCCAGCTGTTGAAAGTATGTCAAAGTCAGAATGTATTTAACCCTTTAGCATTTTCATTACACTATATTTACTATTGTATTTCGAGGTAAACGCTTTATCTTACATAATTATCTCAATATTGAATCTATGAGATTTTGATGTTATTTATTTTGAGAACAATACCTTAACATCAATATGAATGGCCAGTTACAGCCAGTTTGAACAGAAAAAGGTGAGAGATTTCTGGCCGGATACAGCCAGTTTAAATGCTCAAAGGTTAAGCAAGATGTAGGTCCCAGATCCTTCTGGTATGACAGTAACTCTGATTAAATACTGACTTGGTCTGTGACTACTCATCTAACCTGTGCCAGCATGGGAAAGCAGACGTTAAATAAGGATAATGATGCTGACACCATATCCTGGCATGTTATTAAAGACAACTGATAGAGTGGGTATCAAGTAGGACATCCAGCCATAAAATATTACTTCAAAACATTCCATTCAACTCATGTAAACATGGAAAAAACCAACAGGAATATGAGGATGATATGAGTTGGGGCGGTGTGGAATTACAATACTATCCTACCCAAAATTATAATTTCACAAAATATAATTGAATAACTGAATAGAAGAAAACGAAATAAAAATATCTCTAGCCAGATGACTAGTTTGTACTTAACAACTGTCACATTGTATTGTGGGAAGAGGACAACAATACAATGCATGAAAGAGGTGGTGTGTGTGTGTATATATATAAAATATGTATATATACACACACACACACCTACACAGGCAAAAATGTAAGGACAATAACAAATATCTGATTTTAAAAAGAATGAAATTTACAGCTCTCACCTAGCTGGTCTCCTACAAAGTCAGGTCACAGCTTATAGGAGGTTTTTTGGGGTTTTTTTTTTTTTACTGTTTTAATGATAGGGGTCCAAGTCCTAAATGTTTGATAGAGCATAAAGCAGCCATGAAACAACTGTGCCTGTATATACTGCATCAAACCCTTTCTAGTTTCACGAAACAAAATCACTCTTTCTAAAGAGCTCTCCTTTAAATTAAAATATTGCAACATTATAGGTTAACTTTGCCTTTCATCCTTACGGGGTCGATAAAATAAAGTACCAGTAATGTACTGGGGAAATTGCTGGCCTTGTGCCAATAGTAGAAACAATTATTTTATATAAGACCCTTATCTTCGTAATGAAATAATTAATAGTTATAGTAAATATCTCAAAATTCTTTGTTAAATCATTGAAATATAATGTATTTCATTAGACATATGGTCACAAAATGGTTGGTAGATTTATGTATTTTAATCAGTAGGAAACACATCAACTACTATAAATGCTAAATAAAACAATAAATGTTACTTTCAAACAGGTGCAAACCTTTCTAGATAATTCTGATCATCATCATCATCATTTTTACGTCCGCTTTTTCCCTGCTTGCAAGGGTGGGACGGGAACTGATTCTAGCTTAATTTCTACAGCTGGATGCCCTTCCTAACACCAACCTCATTTACAGTGAGTGCTGGGTGCTTTTTTTTCCGTGGCACCTCCTCGTCCACTTTGCAATGTGGGCTGGGTGCTTTATGGATGTGGCACCTCCACGACCACTTTGCAGTGGAATGATATGGACCCCAGTCCCTATCATCTCATTTCTACAGCTGAGTAAACTGGAGCAATGTGAAATAAAGTGTCTTGCTCAAGGAAACAACATATCACCCGGTCTGAGAATTGAACTCACAACCTTTTGATTGCAAGGCCAATGCTCTAAGCCATGTGCCTCCATTAACAGAAGGTAAAGATTTTATCATATACCATTCAATTAATTTAATTCTAGTTAACCCTTTAGCATTTACATTACTCTATATATACTGTATTTTCATGGTAAAGGCTTTATCTTACATAATTATCTAACATAATATTGAATCTATGAGATTTTGATATTTATTTTGAGAACAATACCTTAACATCGCTATGAGCAGCCAGTTATGGCCAGTTTCAACAGAAAGAGGTGAGAGAATTCTGGCCGGATACAGCCAGTTTGAATGCTAAAAGGTTAAATTATCATATTAAACTGAATGAGATTTTTTAATGCTACATTCATAAAAATGCATACCACACAAAAATTACCACCACCAATTCCCAACCCACAAAAAAGAGCTCTGTAAAATGTACCAAACACACTCTGTAAAGTGGTAGTACTGGTGCCATGGTAAAATGTACCAAACACACTCTGTAAAGTGGTAGTACTGGTGCCATGGTAAAATGTACCAAACACACTCTGTAAAGTGGTAGTACTGGTGCCATGATAAAATGCGGCCACTATATAAGGATGTGCATGAGGAAAAACATTGAACTGTACATTACCTTAAAAAATCCCAACCAATGCAAGGTAACAGAAAAGTAGATATAAAAACCATGACAATAACTATATATATATATATATATATATATACACACACACACACACAGACAGACACACACACACATATATATATAATTTATATTTACGGAAAAATAAAATGATAAAAGGAAAACAATAAAATGTAGGTTTAGCTAGCCTTCTATGAGGTTTCACTTCTATGAGGGTTCTTGAGTGTTTTAACAATAAGGGCCCCAATCCTACGATAAAAAACAATGTGGAATGAAACATCTTACTCGAGAACACAACTTGCTACCTTATGATCATGGGTTCAACACCCTAACCACCGTGTGTGTGTGTGTGTGTGTGTGTATATATATTAAACTTAACGCATTAGCATTTAAACCGGCCGTATCCGGTCAGAATTCTCTCACCTCTTTCTGTTCAAACCAGCCGTAGCTAGCCACTCATACTGATGTTACGGTATTGTTCTCAAAATAAATAATATCAAAATCTCATAGATTCATTATTTTGTGAGATAAAGTGTTCACTGTGAAAATACGATACTAAATATAGAGTAATGTAAATGTCAAAGGGTTAACCCTTTAATGTTTAAACCGGCCAAAATTCTCGACCTCTTTCTGTTGAAACTGGCTGTAACTGGTCACTCAAACTGATGTTAAGGTATTGTTCTCAAAATAAATACTTTCAAAATCTCATAGATTCGATATTATGTGAGATAATTATGTGAGGTAAAGCCTTTACCATGAAAATATAATAGTATATATAGAGTAATGTGAATGCTAAAGGGTTAAACCAAAAATCTCTATTTGTGGGGATATAATCTAGACTAACTAAAATAAGTCAATTTTATTCATATAGTTCCCCGATTATATATATACTTCATTTAAACAGCTCCCACCCGGAATGATCGAAGCATATTCTATATTACATATATGATGGGCACCTTCCAGCCCGATAAGTTAAGCACTCTACACTTTCAGGAAATTAACCAACATACCCCATGGACCTTTATGAATTGGATTATTCTATCAAAAATATACCTACTCTTTCCAACACCACTTATACCAAATTATTAATTGATAAAATTGAACAAGTCATAAAAAGAATGAGATGGAAGGCGATGATTTTCGATGGACAATTCTGTGCTGATTCTAATGACTATTTTGATATTAAATCTCGCAAATACCCGCCTAGGGTTAAGGACATGGCCACCGTCGAAATAGACCTAGTTAACGTGATAAATGAATTAAAATATCGTAAGTACAACAATAATTTTCAATCCAAACTCTTTAACGACATTTCTAATTTTAAACACTATAAAAATACTTTTGTTTTTTCTGACAAAACCAAAAATCTTTATGAAGTAAATAACAATATATATATATATATATATATACACTGCATATATATATATATATATATATAAATTATCATCATTTAATGTCCACTTTCCCTGTTAGCAAAGGTTGGATGGGTCTACATAGACTAAGTCAATACTGAGGCAGGGCTACTGACCTCCTAGACAGTCTGAGGGGTCTGTATCCCACTTACATAGAGTAATATATATATATATATATATAAGCCATTTCTATATTAAATATTTATACTCTGCTATGTATTGAGTACCTTACTTACTGTGGTCACCCCTGATTGAACCCAGGATACATATATATATATATATATATGTGTGTGTGTATATATATATATAACCCTTTACCATTCACATTACTCTATATATACTATTATATTTTCATGGTAAAGGCTTTATCTCACATAATATCGAATCTATGAGATTTTGAAAGTATTTATTTTTGATAACAATACCTTAACATCAGTTTGAGTGACCAGTTACAGCCAGTTTCAACAGAAAGAGGTAGAGAATTTTGGCCGGTTTTGGCCAGTTTGAAAATTAAAGGGTTAAAGAATGAAGTGTTCACATTGAAATAAAATAAAAACCCATTTAAATCCTTGACGTGCACTGATGGTTATTAGCAATTAACAAAACAGGTAATAACATTCAGCTCACCTTATTCTGCATTTCCCATTGACCACTACCACTGGCAGCACAACATCTGCAGTAGCTTTGGAAAATGCAGCAAGTCTCATTATATTGAAGTCCATCCTGTATGCAATATTTCATACAAAGGGGTCTTCCATATCGCTGGTAACAGCACATTTATGATCCTTTACAAATTTACATTTATATTTACTATATGAAGTTCACCTGATATGTGAAGGATAACAAAAGATAAAAACCCATCACAAACACTTTTAAACCTCCAGATAAATCAAATCCGTGAAAATGTTTGGGTAGCTTTTTTTTTTCTTTTCTTTTTCTTTTTTTTTTTAAACAAACAGTTTCAGAAAAGAAAATATTTTTTCTCCGAGTTGTTTTTTTATGAAAGCAGGTTTAAGAAAAGCACCACATTTTTCCAATCTTTCTTTGATTTTCCACAGAAATATTTTGCAAGAAAAAAAATAAATATATGTTTGTATATATATAACATAGCTGCAACCTGCTGATCTTCATTGTCTTCGTACCAGTAATTAGAATGGGTCTGGTTATTGTTATGCATGGAAGTGTGTTTTAGGTATAGTTCTGATGGGCGTGATTAGTTGTTATTTTTTATGTTTTTGGTTGTATGTATATAATAAGGTTAGTTAGGCATTTGTTCAGTTCGTGAATAGCAGTGAATGGAGATATATATATGTATATAGCCGACAGATTAGTTCTTGTCTGATGATCCTGTGATAAACAGGCGAAACTCCAGAGTAACAAAGCCTCAATAAAATAAATATATGAATATATATATTTAGGAGGGGGGAGGGGGGTCAGAACAATAAAATCATTAATTAAATTTCATATATAATTTCAGCATTTTTCATTCTTGCAAAAAGCATCACATTTTTTTTTTTTTTCATTTTTTTTTAAACACCAAATTAAATTTTCCACAGCGAAATATTTGCCAGCAAAAATACCTACGAAAGGTTTTTTTCAGAGCTACAAAATCAAATCATTAATTAAATTTCTCTTATATAATTTCAAACTGCTTTCAGCTGGAATAGTAATAATATATGTGTGATATTGTAAGTTTGTCAAAGTAGTTATGCCACTCTGGTGTTTATCCAGCCTTAACACAGCTTCTATGTTGCTGCTGCTAGTGCTGGTGTTGCCGCAGCCAAGAAGACTGGCTATTATAGTTGAAAAGCATAATTTAAAATAATACCATCACTGACTTGTTGATTGTAATGGTGAATACCCAGAAATAGTAACAAGCCAGTGAAAGTTAAGTGATAAAAAAAAAAAGTCACAAACTGCCCACTTGCTGTTTTTAGTTGTTTACACAGATCACAGATAGAGTTAGTTCTTTCCAAAGATATATTTCAGAATGACAGACAATATTACCTTATAAGTATGTATATATATATATATATAATACAGTGTGTTTGTTTACACAGATCACAGATAGAGTTAGTTCTTTCCAAAGATATATTTCAGAATGACAGACAATATTACCTTATAAGTATGTATATATATATATATATAATACAGTGTGTAGGAGTTGGTCAGGAAGGGAGTCAGGGAGGGGAAAGAGTGTTGGGGTGGAGTGGGGAGGGTTACAAGGGAATGCAGCAGATATAACAAAAGATTTAAACAAAACAAAAAATATAATGTTAACAAAAATATTGGGTTATGTATGTGTGAGTATATATATATATATATATACATGTATACATGTGTATATATACATGTATGCATGTGTATGTATATGCACGGGGAAAGAGAAATAATTGAGCTGGACACCCGATCGCGCAGTTAAACCACTGGGAGTGAAGGATCCCTAGCCTTTGTCAGGGCATTCTTCTAGAAGAAGGCAACTCAGGAAATTGGGATAACTCTGATATAAAACCTGCGGCTCAGTAGTTACCGATGATGTTGATCTTTTCTTCTTTTCGGGTTATAGCTACTGTCGCTCAGAGAGTGGGATTGGCTCAGTGCACAGTCTTTCCTCACTTTAACAAAAATCTTCACGCAGAGGCATTGCACCATAGCATTAATAATGTTATATTGTGCAATAGCCATACTCAATAATGAGGGGGTAGCCATCATGATATATATATATATATATATATATATATATATATATATATATCATCACTGTTTAACGCCTATTTTTCCATGCTTGTATGGGTTAGACAAGGCAGCCACGTCATGAGACAAGTCTGGCCAGCTGTCCGTATCATATCTTGCTCAGACGGAACTGTATTTTGGCTGGGATTTTTACAGTTGGATGCCCTTCCTAACACCAACCATCTGATTGAATGCTATCATGGTCTCTTTAGAAGAAATTCCTAATTTGGAACAGAACTTATAATCAAAAGAGCTCGAAGTAAACCTAACAAAGACACAAGTTTTAGTAAGTAGGAAAGAGGGCAAAACTCTGATTCCATCATGAAAGTGGCTGCAGTGAATATTTAGAAAATGAGATAGTAGGAGCTCTACACATTGTACTGAATATAAAGTATGGGTATACACAGAGCTGTAGGGGTATTGTAGGCACACTCACAGTAAAGATAAACTTTGCATGCAGCAGATACACAAGAATAATTGTAATTGTATAGTAAAGACAGCAGTGAAATAAATATTTTCCAATCCCAGAAAAGTACCATAGAACGCCAGAAACCAAAATATATAAAGCAACACATTGCCTAAATGTTCTACTGCCCCTGATGATTCACTAGTTTATCCCTTTAACATTTAAATTTAAACTGGCTGTATCCGGCCAGAATTCCTTGACCTCTCTCTGTTCAAACCAGCCGTAACCAGTTGGTCACACTGATGTTAAGGTATTCTTCTCAAAATAAATAATATCAAGATCTCATAGATTCGATATTATGTGAGGTAAAGCCTTTATTGTGAAGATATAATAGTATATATAGAGTAATGTAAATGCTAAAGGGTTATTCAAGGGTGAAGTATTTTCTGTTCTTAAAGAAGTGCAGCCTTTAAGAAGCAGTTCCAATTTAAACAGGGGTGAAGGGTTACTAAGAGAATTACCAGACATAGTTAGACTTGACATTTAAAAAAAATAATGTGAAGATCTTCGCAATGAGTACAGGGACTCATTAGAAAATGGAAACTGTGTTATTTATCTTAACCTTTTCGTTACCATATTTTTAATGAGAGACACTATGTATTTAACCCTTTCATTAGCATATTTCTAATGAGAGATTTTGTCCCTATATCTTTCTAATTTTTTTTTTAAATAATCAAGAATTTGGAGGGATTTTGTAAAATAACTAACCTTTTCATTATTTATCTGGTGTTTTGGAACATAACATAACAAAGGTTATCACATAAAATTATGTTGGAAGATTTTAAGATAAATATAATCACTTTAAACACTATGTTAGCATATTACTAATGAAAATAATCTAAAATTTGGAGGGATTTTAATAATATAAATTCCTCATTATTATGTTGATGTTTGGGAAATAATTTAAAGATTCTTGCATCAAATTATAATGGAATGTTTTTAAATATATCTGCTGTGAGCAGGGTACAGCACGGTCAACTGGCTGGTCCCTCCTCATAACGGTGCCATCCAGTTCCTCATTGTAACCATAGTTGGTGTTAGGATTTTACAGTTCTGTCTGAACAAGGAACAGCGCGGTCACTAGCCAGACTTGTCTCATGAACTGGACGACCCATCTAACCTAAGCAAGCATGGAAAATGGACGTTAAACGGTGATGATGATGATGATAAACCCTTAAAATGAAATTGTTTTGTATTGTAGAATTAGGGGTAATTTTCAGTGGGTGAGTTGGTAGCAAAAAGGTTAAACAACATTGCATATCAAATGAATTAGTTCACCACACAGAATTCTGTATTTTGGATGGTTAACTCTTGTACATTTGACTCAAGGAATCATGAGTTCAAATAATTGTCAGTAACAACATTACACCATGTCCTAAGGCAGTGTACTAACTTTGAGAGTTAACTGAAAACACTTTCCCTTCATGGTTGAAGTGATCAGAATTAGGAAGAATTAATTAACTGTAAACCAGCTGTTACATCAAGTTGTGCTTACTTATCTCAAATTAAACAACCCCCCGCTATCTTTTTTTAACCCATTTGTTACCACAATTTCTAATGAAATACACTACCTCATAGTTTTGAAGTCATTTTGAAAATAATCAGGAATTTAGAGTGATTTAGTAACATAACTTTCTCATTAGTAAGCTGGAGTTTGGAAGATAACTTGAAGATTCATATATAAAATTATGATGGAGGGTTTTTAGATAACTATAAACACTTTATCCCCTTCCTTACCATATTTCTAATGAAAAACACTACCTCATGATTTTAAAAATAATCAAAATTTGGAGAGATTTATTAATATAGCTAACATTCTCATTACTTATCTGGTGTTTGGAACAACTTAACCCTTTAATTACCAACCTGGCTAAAACTAGATCTGGTTCTATGAAATAAAATCACCCATTTTAAAGGTTTCCAATTTAAATTAAAATATTCACCGTAATTTTATATAAGAACCTTATATTAAGTTAGTATCTTAGTAATTAAATAATTAATCATTTTAGTAAATCCCTCAAAATTCTTCATTGATTAATTAAAATAGAGTGTATTTCCTTAGAAATACAGTCATGAAAAGGTTAAAGGTTCTTACATGAAATTATGATGGAAGGTTTTTAGATAAATATCAACACTTTAAAATAACCAGTTTTATATGATAGAACCTGTTGTAGGTTCAGGGGAAAGGGGTTAAAGAATGGCTTTAAATATGATGGAATAGTTGTTGTATGGTGGGGAGATGGCTGGCAGTATAATGGGGGAGCGGTGTGATGGGGGGAGCGGTGTGATGGGGGGAGCGGTGTGATGGGGGGAGCGGTGTGATGGGGAGAGCGGTGTGATGGGGGGAGCGGTGTGATGGGGGGAGCGGTGTGATGGGAGAAGTGGTGTGATGGGAGAGTGGTGTGATGGGGGAGTGGTGTGATGGGGGAGTGGTGTGATGGGGGAGTGGTGTGATGGGGGAGTGGTGTGATGGGGGAGTGGTGTGATGGGGGAGTGGTGTGATGGGGGAGTGGTGTGATGGGGGGAGTGGTGTGATGGGGGGAGTGGTGTGATGGGGGGAGTGGTGTGATGGGGGGAGTGGTGTGATGGGGGGAGTGGTGTGATGGGGGGAGTGGTGTGATGGGGGGAGTGGTGTGATGGGCGGAGTGGTGTGATGGGCGGAGTGGTGTGATGGGCGGAGTGGTGTGATGGGCGGAGTGGTGTGATGGGCGGAGTGGTGTGATGGGCGGAGTGGTGTGATGGGCGGAGTGGTGTGATGGGCGGAGTGGTGTGATGGGCGGAGTGGTGTGATGGGCGGAGTGGTGTGATGGGCGGAGTGGTGTGATGGGCGGAGTGGTGTGATGGGGGGAGTGGTGTGATGGGGGGAGTGGTGTGATGGGGGGAGTGGTGTGATGGGGGGAGTGGTGTGATGGGGGGAGTGGTGTGATGGGGGGAGTGGTGTGATGGGGGGAGTGGTGTGATGGGGGGAGTGGTGTGATGGGGGAGTGTGATGGGGGGAGTGGTGTGATGGGGGAGTGGTGTGATGGGGGAGTGGTGTGATGGGGGAGTGGTGTGATGGGGGGAGTGGTGTGATGGGGGGAGTGGTGTGATGGGGGGAGTGGTGTGATGGGGGGAGTAGTGTGATGGGGGAGTGGTGTGATGGGGGGAGTGGTGTGATGGGGGAGTGTGATGGGGGGAGTGGTGTGATGGGGGAGTGGTGTGATGGGAGAGTGGTGTGATGAGGGGAGTGGTGTGATGAGGGGAGTGGTGTGATGGGAGGAGTGGTGTGATGGGGGAGTGGTGTGATGGGGGGAGTAGTGTGATGGGGGAGTGGTGTGATGGGGGGAGTGGTGTGTTGGGGGAGTGGTGTGATGGGGGAGTGGTGTGATGGGGGGAGTGGTGTGATGGGGGAGTGGTGTGATGGGGGAGTGGTGTGATGGGGGAGTGGTGTGATGAGGGGAGTGGTGTGATGGGAGGAGTGGTGTGATGGGAGAGTGATGTGATGGGAGAAGTGGTGTGATGGGGGGAGTGGTGTGATGGGGGGAGTGGTGTGATGGGGGGAGTGGTGTGATGGGAGAAGTGGTGTGATGGGGGGAGTGGTGTGATGGGGGAGTGGTGTGTTGGGGGAGTGGTGTGATGGGGGAGTGGTGTGATGGGGGGAGTGGTGTGATGGGGGGAGTGGTGTGATGGGGGAGGTGGTGTGATGGGGGGAGTGGTGTGATGGGGGGAGTGGTGTGTTGGGGGAGTGGTGTGATGGGGGAGTGGTGTGATGGGGGGAGTGGTGTGATGGGAGAAGTGGTGTGATGGGGGGAGTGGTGTGATGGGGGGAGTGGTGTGTTGGGGGAGTGGTGTGATGGGGGAGTGGTGTGATGGGGGGAGTGGTGTGATGGGAGAAGTGGTGTGATGGGGGGAGTGGTGTGATGGGAGAGTGATGTGATGGGGGAGTGGTGTGATGGGGGAGTGGTGTGATGGGGGAGTGGTGTGATGGGGGAGGTGGTGTGATGGGAGAGTGGTGTGATGAGGGGAGTGGTGTGATGGGAGAGTGGTGTGATGGGAGGAGTGATGTGATGGGGGGAGTGATGTGATGGGGGGAGTGATGTGATGGGGGGAGTGATGTGATGGGGGGAGTGATGTGATGGGGGGAGTGATGTGATGGGGGGAGTGATGTGATGGGGGGAGTGATGTGATGGGGGGAGTGATGTGATGGGGGGAGTGGTGTGATGGGGGGAGTGATGTGATGGGGGGAGTGGTGTGATGGGGGGAGTGGTGTGATGGGAGAGTGGTGTGATGGGAGGAGTGATGTGATGGGGGGAGTGATGTGATGGGGGGAGTGATGTGATGGGGGGAGTGATGTGATGGGGGGAGTGATGTGATGGGGGGAGTGATGTGATGGGGGGAGTGATGTGATGGGGGGAGTGGTGTGATGGGGGAGTGGTGTGATGGGGGAGTGGTGTGATGGGGGAGTGGTGTGATGGGGGAGTGGTGTGATGGGGGAGTGGTGTGATGGGGGGGTGGTGTGATGGGGGGAGTGGTGTGATGGGGGGAGTGGTGTGATGGGGGGAGTGGTGTGATGGGGGGAGTGGTGTGATGGGGGGAGTGGTGTGATGGGGGGAGTGGTGTGATGGGGGGAGTGGTGTGATGGGGGGAGTGGTGTGATGGGGGGAGTGGTGTGATGGGGGGAGTGGGGGTGTGGATGGGGGGGTGGTGTGATGGGGGAGGTGGTGTGATGGGGGAGGTGGTGTGTGGGGGTGGTGTGTGGGGGGTGGTGTGTGGGGGAGTGGTGTGTGGGGGGTGGTGTGTGGGGAGTGGTGTGATGGGGGGAGTGGTGTGATGGGGGGTGGGTGGTGGGGGGTGTGGGTGGGGGGGTGGTGTGTGGGGGGAGTGGTGTGTGGGGGGAGTGGTGTGATGGGGGGAGTGGTGTGATGGGGGGAGTGGTGTGATGGGGGGAGTGGTGTGATGGGGGGAGTGGTGTGATGGGGGGAGTGGTGTGATGGGGGGAGTGGTGTGATGGGGGGAGTGGTGTGATGGGGGGAGTGGTGTGATGGGGGGAGTGGTGTGATGGGGGGAGTGGTGTGATGGGGGGAGTGGTGTGATGGGGGGAGTGGTGTGATGGGGGGAGTGGTGTGATGGGGGGAGTGGTGTGATGGGGGGAGTGGTGTGATGGGGGGAGTGGTGTGATGGGGGAGTGGTGTGATGGGGGAGGTGGTGTGATGGGGGAGGTGGTGTGATGGGGGAGGTGGTGTGATGGGAGAGTGGTGTGATGAGGGGAGTGGTGTGATGAGGGGAGTGGTGTGATGGGAGGAGTGGTGTGATGGGAGAGTGGTGTGATGGGAGGAGTGGTGTGATGGGGGAGTGGTGTGATGGGGGGAGTGGTGTGATGGGGGAGTGGTGTGATGGGGGGAGTGGTGTGATGGGGGGAGTGGTGTGATGGGGGGAGTGATGTGATGGGGGGAGTGATGTGATGGGAGGAGTGGTGTGATGGGGGAGTGGTGTGATGGGGGAGTGGTGTGATGGGGGAGTGGTGTGATGGGAGGAGTGGTGTGATGGGGGAGTGGTGTGATGGGGGGAGTGGTGTGATGGGGGGAGTGGTGTGATGGGGGGAGTGGTGTGATGGGAGGAGTGGTGTGATGGGGGAGTGGTGTGATGGGGGAGTGGTGTGATGGGGGAGTGGTGTGATGGGAGGAGTGGTGTGATGGGGGAGTGGTGTGATGGGGGAGTGGTGTGATGGGGGAGTGGTGTGATGGGGGAGTGGAGGGGTGATCGGTGGTGTGTTCACTGACATAGATATGATAATAATAATAATTTCTTCACAACAATGGACAGCTAAGATGTTTTATATTTCTTTATTGGCCACTAGGGCCGAGACATCAACATCCTCATTATTATACTCATCACACCACCATCACCATCACCATCATCCTCACCATCACATCATACTCACCACCATCACATCACAATCATCACCATCACCCTCACAATCACCATCATCACCACCATAATCACATCATTTTTTCATGATGATGATGATGATGATGATACGTTGCTTTATAATAACTAGCAGAAAAACCGCACTTGGGGTGGTTTTCTGCTAACATAAGAGTCACATTAAAAAGACCTTCTTGGAAAGTACATGATTGCATCATGTTAAAAAATAGTCTTTATTCTAATATTGCACCTGTTCACAACAGTCTGCCTATTAGTGACAATACTATACATATTTGAATTAACAAATTAGTTTTTAACCCTTTAGCATTCACATTACTCTATATATACTATTATATTTTCATGGTAAAGGCTTTACCTCACATAATTATCTCACATAACATTCACATTACTCTATATATACTATTATATTTTCATGGTAAAGGCTTTACCTCACATAATTATCTCACATAACATTCACATTACTCTATATATACTATTATATTTTCATGGTAAAGGCTTTACCTCGCATAATTATCTCACATAACATTCACATTACTCTATATATACTATTATATTTTCATGGTAAAGGCTTTACCTCATATAATATCTCACATAACATTCACATTACTCTATATATACTATTATATTTTCATGGTAAAGGCTTTACCTCACATAATTATCTCACATAATATTCACATTACTCTATATATACTATTATATTTTCATGGTAAAAGCTTTACCTCATATAATATCTCACATAACATTCACATTACTCTATATATACTATTATATTTTCATGGTAAAGGCTTTACCTCACATAATATCGAATCTATGAGATTTTGAAAGTATTTATTTTGAGAACAATACCGTAACATCAGTTTCAGTGACCAGTTACAGCTAGTTTCAACAGAAAGAGGTAGAGAATTCTAGCCGGTTTTGAACATTGAAGGGTTAAATATCTTCTACCAAATCATTACAGGATGGTATGAATTAAGCAAATGAAAATACAATTTTTATTTGCTTAACCCTTTAGTATTTTACCAGACCTATCTGGCCAGAATTCTCACTTCTTTCTGTTCAAACCAGCTTTTACTGGCCACTCATACTGACATTACGGTATTGTTCTCAAAATAAATAACATCAAAACTTCATAGATTCGATATTATGCGAGATAACTATATAAGATAAAGCCTTTACCAGAAAAATACAATAATATATATAGAGTAATGTAAATGGTAAAGGGTTAATACACCACCACACAGTACCGGACAGTACCACAAGTAACGAAAGGACACCATCACACAATACTATTAGGGTCACTGCCATACAATATCATCATTTAACGCCTGCTTTCCCTACTAGCAAGGTTGGACAGGTCTACAAAGAACAAGTTAGTACTGAAATGGAGCTACTGACCCCTCAGACAGGCAGGGCGGTTCTGTATCTTGCTTATGTACAGTCTTATATTCTAATATTCTACAGAGCACGCAGGAGAAGTTGTCATATCTTCTAACACAAACTGAAGGGTCCTCCTAACCCTTTGTTTGGCAAGCTGTTTATGGCTGGATGCCCTTCCTATCACCAACCATTTTACAGCATGTATTGGGTGCGTTTATCGTGTACATCTCCGACACCAGGTGGGCTGTCGTCCTTGACGTGACTGAAGAGTCCGACACCAGATGGGCTGTCGTCCTTGACGTGACTAAAGAGCCCGCTTGATGTGACTAAAGAGTCCAACACCAGGTGGACTGTCGTCCTTGATATGACTAAAGAGCCTGACACCAGGTGGACTGTTGTCCTTGACGTGACTGAAGAGTCCGACACTAGGTGGACTGTTGTCCTTGACGTGACTGAAGAGGCCGACACTAAGTGAACTGTTGTCCTTGACGTGACTGAAGAGTCCGACTCTAGGTGGACTGTTGTCCTTGACGTGACTGAAGAGTCCGACTCTAGGTGGACTGTTGTCCTTGACATGACTGAAGAGCCTGACACCAGGTGGACTGTCGTCCTTGACGTGACTGAAGAGTCCGACACTAGGTGGACTGTTGTCCTTGACGTGACTGAAGAGTCCGACATTAGGTGGACTGTTGTCCCTGACGTGACTGAAGAGCCTGACACCAGGTGGACTGTCATCCTTGACGTGACTAAAGAGCAGGCGGATTGACAGTAAGTTGATAGAGAGGTACATAGAGAGAGAGAGAGAGAGAGAGAGATAGTACAGAGAGAAAGCCAGACAGCCAGGCAGAGGGTAGATAGCGATCCAGACAGACAGATGGTAGAGAGAAAAACAGAGGGTGAATAGAAAGAGAGAGAGAGAGAGAGACAGTAGATAGCTAGCGAGATAGACAGAGGGTAAATCGAGAGAGCCAAACTGACAGAGAGTAGATAGAGAGAGGAACCTACTTTCCCAAATAATAAGACTCTCAAAAGTACTGCTGACAAGTTGTGATCTGTCTGTTAAAGATTTGTCTGGTTAAAGAATCTACATACAATAAGGTGATGTTTGTGTTGTTATGTGATACTAGAAAGATCCCACATTATCTTCAGATGTAGGACACTGCTTAGAATGTAGAGTATTAGAAATAAAATATAAATATGTGTTGGAAAAAATGGGGAAAAAAGTGGAAATGAACAGGAATGTGTTTGTGCATGCATCTGTGTGTGTGTGTTTGTTTGTTTGTTTATTTATATATATATATATATATATATATATATATATATATATATATTATATATATATATATATATTATATATATATTAATATATATATTAATATATATATTATATTTATTAATATCATTGATATTATACTCCAGAAAACCTGTCAAGTGCTTCGAATCTGTTATAAATATATTTGTTGAATTACCAACAAATTAAATATCCCTTTGCTTATATATATATAAGCCGTTTCGACATTACCCACTCTACTACCCTAAGTATTGAGTACTTTGGCGCATTATGGTCCACCTGGTATCTTACCACACCCTCTTTGTTATATATATATATTTATATATATATATATATATATATATATATATATAGTGGTTGGTGTTAGGAAGGGCATCCAACCATAGAAAACCAGTCGGAAACACTCTTATATGAGCAAGACATGGTCACCCGACCCAACTTGCCTCTAAATGGGACAAACCCGTCTAACCTATTCTAGCATGGTATATAGACGTGTATATATATATATATATATATAATAAATACAATGTCGGAGAAAGCTTTTTAGCGATACTCCGGCCAAATTCCAACTCACTCAACAAACATTAGGAAATAAGTGATTATATTCCTAATTATGTGTTCGGGGTGCTAACTAAAAGTATTGCGTGGAAAGTTGGCTATATTATTTCATATGAGACATATCTAATATATATATATATATATATATATATATATATATATATATATATACACACACAAAACAGTAGACTATACTTTAGAACTGCTTACTTAAAAAAAAAAGACAAACACACAGGACACTCAGGAAAAGAACAAAAAAATATTAACTTAATAGGGACCTCAACTTCACATAAAAGACCCAGATGATATGTGGAGGCACATGGCTTAGTGGTTAGAGCATTGGCCTTGCAATCGAAAGGTTGTGAGTTCAATTCTCAGACCGGGTGGTGTGTTGAGCAAGACACTTTATTTCACATTGCTCCCGTTTACTCAGCTGTAGAAATGAGATGATAGGACTGGGGTCCCTATCATTCCACTGCAAAGTGGTCGTGGAGGTGCCACGGCAAAAAAGCACCCAGCACTCACTGTAAATGAGGTTGGTGTTAGGAAGGACATCCAGCTGTAGAAATCAAGCCAAAATCAGTTTCCATCCCACCCTTGCAAGCAGGGAGAAGTGGACATAAAATGAAAAATGAAATGAATATATAAGCAAAGGGATATTTAATTTGTTGGTAATTCAACAAATATATATATATTTATATATGCAAAAGTTCTATTTAAAGTTGTTGGGATACAACAAGTAAATATTTTATAACTGATATAAAGCACTCGACAAGTTTTTGGAGTAGATGTACGATATTAAATAAATAGAAACCATATTTATTTCATTATACATATTTCAGGGATACCAAATTAAAATATGGTATGCCTTCATCAGACAAAATACAATATATATAAACAGTTTTATAAATAATTTTGACGTACCCTATTAGATGCAACCATTATTTTTCCAAAAATAATGGTTGCATCTAATAGGGTACGTCAAAATTATTTATAAAACTGTTTATATATTGTATTTTGTCTGATGAAGGCATACCATATTTTAATTTGGTATCCCTAAAATATGTATAATGAAATAAATATGGTTTTATAAATATAGTTTCCATTTATTTAATATCGTATATATTTATATATATATTTATAATTGATTTGAAGCACTCAACAGATTTTCTGGAGTATAATATCAAAGACTATCCAGGAAAAACTTGAACCGTTAAGATCTCGTTCCTGGATATGTCAATATTTATAAAACAAACTTTGTATTTTATCTGATGAGAGCGTACCAAAGTTTTGGTACTCTTGAAATATATATAATAGAATAAATATGGTTTTATAAATATAGTTTCCATTTATTAATATCATTTATATATATATATATATAACTGAGGGAGTCTCTTGATAAGCTTGAAGTCTCATAGATAATGCAGTGATTAGACATTTCTACAAAGTAGGGACTAGACATTTCTACAAAGTAGGGACAGTCGGGACTAGAGGAATATTGGTAACATTTATCTATTATTTCTTCAAACTTACATTTTAAACTTAGCTCCGTTTAATTGATTATTTATCTTGTTAATTTCTACGGACTATGAAGAACAATTAGGTAAATTTTATGTGACTGTTCTCTTCAAATTTATAATTTTAAATATATATTTATATATATTGTCGTTTGAACCCTTTAGTATTTAAACTGGTTGTATCTGGCCAGAATTCTCTCTCCTTTCTGTTCAAACTGGCCACTCATACTGATGTTAAGGTACTGTTCTCAAAATAAATAATATAAAAATCTTGTAGATTCAATATTATGTGAAATAATTATGTGAGGTAAAGCCTTTACCAAGAAAATACAATAATATATATATATAGAGAGAGTAATGTAAATGCAATAGAGTAAAACCATCTTATATACCAGCAAATATAGTAATAATTTTAGTAAATCCTGCAAAATTCTTCATTAACCCTTTTGTTACCATATTGCTAATCAAAGACACTGTCTATGGTTTTCAAATAAATTGGAAAATAATTAAGAATTTGGGGGGGATTTAGTAATGTACTTGACTTTTCTTGTTATTAAGCTGACATTTGGAACATAACTTAAACAAAGGTTCTTCCATAAAGTTATGATGAAATTATTTTGAATAAATATAAACACTGTAAAATAAAGAAATTTGTACAAAAACTATATATAAATTGTTGGACCAGCCTTTATACCTTAAACAAATAACTAGTTAACTCTTTTGATACCCAAACTACCTAAAACTGACGTTGGTTCTATGATACAAACCTGTTTGTTTTCAAATGTTTATATTTATCTAAACACCTTCCATCATAATTTTATATAAGAACCTTTGTTAAGTTATGTTCCACATACCAGATAAATAATGTTAGTCATCCCCAAATTCTTGATTATTTTCATGATTGCTTGATAGTCATAAGGCAGTGATTTTCATTAGAAATATCGTAAAAAAAGGGTTTAAAGTAGATTCAATCATCTATAAAGAAGATGCAGTAGAGGAAAACCACGAAAAACATGGGTGGAGGTGGTGAGAGCTGACCTCAGATCGCTGAAGCTCACAGAGATGACGAAAGACCATGACAAATGGAGAGATGCTGTGCTGAAGAGGATCCATCCAACCCTTGCAAGCAAGGAAAAGTGGACGTATGACGATGATATATATATCAACCACCTCTATAGATCCTACCTGCATTTGAAAAATGTGATTATGTTGGTCACTACTACTATCAAATTTCCCCTAACATCCACTGCATATGAAGTTTTCCCTTCCTGTGCAAGTTGATGGTAGTGTAGTAAGTAAGGCAATAAAAAATATGAAGACAGGCAAGGCAGCTGGGCCTTCAGGGATAGTTGCTGAAATGTTGAAGGTATCTGGAATGGTGGGACATACTACGGTCACCTGGATAGTAAACCAAGTAATACTAAATGACTGGCGTAGCATCATCATCATCAACTGTTACAAGAGCAAAGGAGACGCCCTGGATAGAGGAAACTATAGGGGTATTAAATTAGTTGACCAAATCATGAAAGTCACAGAAAGAGTTATTACTCTGATTAGAGACCAAATTGATCTAGATGAAATGCAGTTTGGGTTTGTGTCAGGTAAAAGTACCACGGATGCTCTTTTCCTTGTACGGCAATTGCAGAAGTACCTGGCTAACAGTAAACCCCTCTACTTAGCTTTTTGTTGACCTGGAGAAGACCTTTGACAGAGTCCCCCGCTCCATTATCTGGTGGGCTCTTAGAAAACTAAGAATGGAAGAATGGCTTGTGAGAGCTATACAAGCCATGTATAGAGGAACAGTCATCAAGGTTAGAATTAACAATGAATATAGTGATGAATTTAGCGTAATGGTAGGGGTTCACCAGGGCTCCGTTCTTAGCACCCTCCTGTTTATTATTGTCCTACAGGCTATAACAGAGGGGTTTAAGACTGGCTCCCCATTGGAACTTCTATATACAGATGATCTAACTCTCATAGCTGAATCTATGGCTGAACTAGAGAGGAAGTTCCAAACATGGAAGCATGGCCTTGAATCAAAAGGCCTTAGAGTCAACTTGTCTAAAGGTTCTAGTATGCAGAAAGGAGAATAGGGCACAGATACCCTCTGGGAAATGGCCTTGCTCAGTGTGTAAGAAAGGAGTAGGCTGAAACTCCATTCTATGTCCCAAATGTAAACTATGGGTACATAAAGGATGTAGTGGGATCAGAGGTAAACTATCTAAGAATGTAGATTTTATATGTGGCCGATGCTCAGGTGCAGTAAGTAGCAAGGACCCATTGGATATCTCCTTCAACTGCCCAGATGGTTCTATAGAAATAGTAGTCACCTTCCGTTACTGGGTGACAAAGTCAGCATTGGAGGAGGGTGCACTGAAAGTGTAGTAGCCAGAGTTAGAACGGGATGGAAAAAGTTCAGAGAAGTAATACCACTGTTGGTCACAAGGGGTTTTTCTCTAAAAATGAAAGGCTGATTGTATGATGCACGTATACGAACAGCAATATTACATGGTAGAGAGACTTGGGCATTGTGTGCTGAAGACCTGACCTGCGTAGATTAGAAAGAAATGAAGTTTGCATGCTCCAATGGATGTGTAATAGTAACGTGCATGAAAGGAGAAGCATAAATGAACTAAGAGGGAGACTAAGCATAAGAGGTATCAAATGTTGTGTTCTGGAATGAAGATTGCGTTGGTATGGACATGTGATGCGTATGAAGGATGACAGCTGTATAAAAAAGTTCAGGGCAATGAAAATTGATGGAAGCTGCGGAGTGGGTAGACCAAAAAAAACCTGGGATGAGGTGATAAAAGCTGACCTTGCCCACCTACACCTCTCTAAGACAATGACACTGGATCGAGACCTTTGGCGCCATGCAGTTGTACAGAAGACCTGACTACCATTGCATGCAAACCTACAGTCAGTAGGTACCTCTTAACTCAAAGTACATCCCACTGCCACACCCTACCCCACCCTCCCTTTCCCGTTCCATCCACTGTGTTGATGACACAACAGTCCACACTGTAAGGTGGCCGTGTAGGAGACACGGTGAAAAGGCTCCCAGTCCACACTGTAAATGTGGTTGGTGTTAGGAAGGGCATCCAGCTGTAAAAAACCTGCCAGAGACGCTTCTGTGCAAGCGAGACATGGTCTCCCGACCATTCTCGCATCAAATGGAATAAAACCGTCTAACCCATGCCAGCGTGGAAGATGGACATTAGACAATGATGATGATATATAAGAGGACGCAAAATGATGATGAATATGATATATACATATATACCGTATTTTCCGGCGTCGAAGACACTACCTTTTTCCTAAAATAAGTCTAAAAAATCTACCATGCGTCTTGGAGGCCGAAGGTGGTTTATTATTTTTTTTTTCAAATTTTTGGTTGTCAAACGTCCTCGAAGACGAAATGTCTTCGGTGCCGGGAAATATGGTACCTTACTCAAAAAATTTAAGATCTGTCTAATTTGAGAAGAGGCCAAGAATACCTGAAAGACTTGGGACCTTGGCATGCGTTAATATGGTTAAGATCAAAGTACTTGTATAGTGTCTTTAGGAAATGGTTGAAGGTTATAACTGTGGTGTCCATTTATATATGAGGCAGTGTGTTGTAGGGAGTGGAAGTTTCACAACCCGTCTCGTGGTTTAGTGGTCAGTGATTAAACCGGGTCCCCTACCACATCTTGATCTGGTGAGGAGTGTAAGTGGAACCCTAGCAGCACAAAAGCTGTTAAAAGAGCAAATAAACTCTGCAGAGTCACCGACCATCCACCCCAATTTTAGGTTAAATAGCCTCATCAACTGGCCTAGTGTGGGGAGTACGGCTACACCCGTGAAGACATAACTCAAACTAAGCAGAAAGTGGTGGTGGTGGTCAACCAGGGAAGGGTTCCCTGGTTGACCACCACCACCACTGGTGGGGGAGCCAGTTTAATCACTGACCACTAAACCACGAGACGGGTTGTGAAACTTCCACACAAGTCCTTCCACTCCCTACAACACACTGCCTCATATATAAATGGACACCACAGTTATAACCTTCAACCATTTCCTAAAGACACTATACAAGTACTTTGATCTTAACCATATTAACGCATGCCAAGGTCAAATTTCAAAGGGTCTCAGGAAAAATAAATTGATGTCCCCACCCAGACCTCAGCCTAGTTAAACATCTGAATAATACAACCCTGCTTGTGAGAGAGTAATAACCATAATAATATGAAATAATTATTTCAGCCTGTTGTAAAAATATCAGAATGATTTTTACTAAACAGGAGTTGTGAACAGCAAACAGCATCAGTAATGGAAACATTGTTTCCTGGGTTTGATTTCATAATCAGACTGACTGATAGATAGTATCAACAATAGAAAGACCAATGGAAACATTGCTTCCTTTGTCTGATCTAACAATCAGCTCCTTTCTTCTGCCAGGAGTTGTGACTGATAGTATCAACAATAGAAAGACCAATGGAAACATTGTTTCCTTGGTCTGATCTGACAATCAGCTACTTTCCTCTGCCAGGAGTTGTGACTGATAGATAGTAGCAACAATAGAAAGACCAATGGAAACATTGCTTCCTTTGTCTGATCTGACAATCAGCTCCTTTCTTCTGCCAGGAGTTGTGACTGATAGTATCAACAATAGAGAGACCAATGGAAACATTGTTTCCTTGGTCTGATCTAACAATCAGCTCCTTTCCTCTGCCAGGAGTTGTGACTGATATTATCAACAATAGAAAGACCAATGGAAACATTGTTTCCTTGGTCTGATCTGACAATCAGCTACTTTCCTCTGCCAGGAGTTGTGACTGATAGATAGTAGCAACAATAGAAAGACCAATGGAAACATTGCTTCCTTTGTCTGATCTGACAATCAGCTCCTTTCCTCTGCCAAGAGTTGTGACTGATAGTATCAACAATAGAGAGACCAATGGAAACATTGTTTCCTTGGTCTGATCTGACAATCAGCTCCTTTCCTCTGCCAGGAGTTGTGACTGATAGATAATAGCAACAATAGAGAGACCAATGGAAACAATGTTTCCTTGGTCTGATCTGACAATCAGCTCCTTTCCTCTGCCAGGAGTTGTGACTGATAGATAATAGCAACAATAGAGAGACCAATGGAAACAATGTTTCCTTGGTCTGATCTGACAATCAGCTCCTTTCCTCTGCCAGGAGTTGTGACTGATAGATAATAGCAACAATAGAGAGACCAATGGAAACAATGTTTCCATTGGTCTGATACTATGAAGAGCTCCTTCCCTATTTTTTCTAGTAAACAAATACCAAAATAAGATAACAACTGAGTCCCTTACCTGAAATATATATTTCTTCATCCAGAGAGGAAGATTTAACTCCATTGCCTGACGCAGCCAACAGGACTCACTGGTCAACAGTATTTTTTACTGACAACTCATACATAGCCCCTCCCACCACCACCAGTCAAAACACATTTATTACAGTCCTGTTCTAAACTACCTGGCTGAAAAAACTGACTTATTCTTATTTTATATTTTAGAGTACACAATAAAAGCAGATATTCAAGGTGTGTGCTGTATGGTAATGTTAGGGAGGTGCGTGTGTGTGTGTACATATGTGTGTGTGTGTATAGAGAGAGAGAGAGAGAGAAAGAGAAAGAGAGAGAGAGACATGAGACAAAGGTATTTATTACTTGTATTGGGAATAGTTGAACTGCTGTGGGTGGTATATGTTGTTCTGGTTAGGTTAATCAATGATAGAATAATAGAGAGGAAAAAGGAAACAAAGAGGAGTGAGGGAGAAAGAGGAAAGGCGATGGGGGTGAGAAAAAGGAAAAGAAACCAGTTTTAAAAAAAACAAAAATAATAATATGAATGTATTATTAATAAAAATGAATAAATATAAGAAATCATTATTATTATTACTATTATTATTATTAAACTCTAATCACACTAACCCTGACCCTGAAAAACAAAAACAAACAAAAAAAGCAGACAGTTATAAGTAAAAAAAAAAAACGTTTATGAATTGTAAAAATATACTCATATATATATATATATATATATATATATATATATATATTATATATATATATATATATATATATATATATAATAATAATAAATTTGAAGACTAAAATCCAAAGAGGGCTCGATAAGGATAAATATATATATATTTTTTTTCATTTTCATCATTTTACGTCTGCTTTTCCCTGCAAGGGTGGGACAGGAACTGATTCTGGCTTGATTTCTACAGCTGGATGCCCTTCCTAACACCAACCTCATTTACAGTGAGTGCTGGGTGCTTTTTTGTCGTGGCACCTCCACGACCACTTTGCAGTGGAATGATAGGGACCCCAGTCCCTATCATCTCATTTCTACAGCTGAGAAAACTGGAGCAATGTGAAATAAAGTGTCTTGCTCTAATAATTTATATATATAGTTATGTAATAAACATAAGATAATTATTTCATTTACCAGTGGTTTTTTGAAGGCAGATGTATCTTATGTTGTTTATTACATAACTAATAAGCTCTGTAGCTTACATAGAGCATAGAAAGAGAGAGAGAGAGAGAGAGATGGTAAAAATACATAAAGTGAGAGAAAGATAGAAACATGCATAGAGGAATGGTAAATATATATAGTCAGAGAACTAGAGAGTGAGAGAAAGATAGACAGACGTACACACACATACACACATACACACACACATGAATGGTAAAAATATAGTCAGAAAAAAGTGAGAGAAAAATAGACACACATACAGAGAGAGAGAGAGACACACTCACACGACAGAGAGAGAGAGAGACACACACACACACACACACGACAGAGAGAGAGAGAGACACACACACACACACATACGACAGAGAGAGACACACACACGTGAATGCACAGCATTACAGAAGTAATAAACTATGAACAATGATGTAAAAAAAAAAAAAAAAAAAAAGGAGTGATGGTGGTATTACTATATATTGTACATAATAGCTATATATACATATTATACATCCATAATAGCTATATATACATATTATACATCCATAATAACTATATATACATATTAAACATCCATAATAACTATATATACATATTAAACATCCATAATAACTATATATACATATTATACATCCATAATAACTATATATACATCCATAATAGCTATATATACATATTATATATCCATAATAGCTATATATACATATTATACATCCATAATAACTATATATACATATTATACATCCATAATAACTATATATACATATTATACATCCATAATAGCTATATATACATATTATATATCCATAATAGCTATATATACATATTATACATCCATAATAGCTATATATACATATTATACATCCATAATAACTATATATACATATTATACATCCATAATAACTATATATACATATTATACATCCATAATAACTATATATACATATTATACATCCATAATAACTATATATATATATTATACATCCATAATAGCTATATATACATCCATAATAGCTATATATACATATTATACATCCATAATAGCTATATATACATCCATAATAGCTATATATACATATTATACATCCATAATAGCTATATATACATATTATACATCCATAATAACTATATATACATATTATACATCCATAATAACTATATATACATCCATAATAGCTATATATACATATTATATATCCATAATAGCTATATATACATATTATACATCCATAATAGCTATATATACATATTATACATCCATAATAGCTATATATACATATTATACATCCATAATAGCTATATATACATATTATACATCCATAATAGCTATATATACATACATAACTATATATATATATACACATATACATCCATAATAGCTATATATACATATTATACATACATAACTATATATATATATATATATATATATATATATATATATATATACGCATATACGTACATAATAGCTATATACACAAGCTAGATAAGTAACACCATCCTGTATAAAGTTTTATGGATGTAAAATATAATTGTCTGGCTTGGGTATTAGACTTGTTGGTTCAGCCCGTTTGTGAGATTAACTTGCAGGTGGCTGAGCATTCCACAGACACGTGTACCTTTAACGTACTTCTCGGGGAGATTCAGTTTGACACTGTGCAACAAGGTTGGCCCTTGGAGATTTAATATAACGTGCTTGTGTAAGTGTCACGACAAAAATCACCCAGTCCACACTGTAAAGTGGTCATGTAGGTGACACGACAAAAACACCCAGGCCACACTGTAAAGTGGTCATGTAGGTGACACGACAAAAACACCCAGGCCACACTGTAAAGTGGTCATGTAGGTGACACGACAAAAACACCCAGGCCACACTGTAAAGTGGTCATGTAGGTGACACGACAAAAACACCCAGGCCACACTGTAAAGTGGTCATGTAGGTGACACAACAAAAACACCCAGGCCACACTGTAAAGTGGTCATGTAGGTGACACGACAAAAACACCCAGGCCACACTGTAAAGTGGTCATGTAGGTGACACGACAAAAACACCCAGGCCACACTCTAATGTGGTCATGTAGGTGACACGACAAAAAGGCACCCAGTACTCACTGTAAATGAGGTTGCTGTTAGAAAGGGCATTGAGCTGTAGAAACCAAGCCAAAATCAGTTCTGTATGAGCAAGACATGGTCACCTGACCTGGCATTGCCCACAACAGGACAACTCATTTAACCCATGTTAGCGTGGAAGAATGGATGTAAAACGGTAATGATGATGAATGATATATATAAATGAAATAGTGTACAGTGCTCAGGTGCACTGTAAACGTGATTGGTGTTAGGAAGGGCATCCAGCTGTAAAATGCCCAGTCAAATTTAATTTACAGTCCTCACTGGAGCAACATGGTCAACCATGGCCAGACTTGCATCCTGGCATGGACGACCCATCTAACCCATAGAAGAATTGCGTGACTGGTACTTTAATTTATCGACCCCGTAAGGATGAAAGGTAAAGTTAACCTCGGCGGGATTCGAACTCAGAATGGCAAGGGCCGTAACTCTATGCGTCAAAGCATAACGTTCGACCCGCTACCGATGCTGCCAATCCACCGCAGTGTGTGACAAGGTTGACCCCCCTTTAAATTACAGGTACAACTCGGGGTGGGCAGCTAAGTAGACTGGAGCAATGTGACATAAAGGGTCTTGCTTAAGGTCACAATGCCCTACCATGACTTTATGATTATGTATTGAACAACCTTAACCATTAGGCCATGTACACACAATGGATTGGCAGCATCGGTAGAGGGTTGGATGCCATGCTTTTCTGCATAGAGTTGCGGCCCTTTACGGTCTGACTTCAAATCCCGCCGAGGTTAACTTTGCCTTTCATCCTTACGGGGTCGATAAAATAAAATACCAGTAATACACTGGGGTAATTGCTGGCCTTGTGCCAAAATTAGAAACAATTAATATATTCACAACATAAAACAATGATACTGGGGTCACTCAAACTGGGTGAGTGAAGTGAAGAAGTGTCAGGAGTTCCCAGTGGAAGGTAGCTGTGGAAGAGGAAAACCAAGGATGAAGTGGACAGAAGTGGTGAAAGTTGACCTCAAGAAACTACAATACAAATGAGAGATGACAAAGGAAACAAATAAGTGGGGGCAGATGGGGAAAGTGTGCTGGACAGGATTCATCTAATCCAAGCAAGCCAGCTAAACTGGATATAACTGCTTGCCTCAGACAACTTAGCTAACAACAGGATCCACTCCCATTCAAGGTTGAATGATTAGCAATAGAAAGAAGCATTCAAGTGTGAAAATAAATTTAGAAAATTAGTTCAACCATGAAAAGCAAAGGCAATATTTTCTTTGAATAAATGAAAAGCACTTTCATTTATGAAAAACCAACTATGAATAAATTATATAACAATTATATTATTGCTTCCGATATATTGAAGATGATAATAATAATTATTTATCCATGAAGAATCAATATACACAAACACATACAAAATGTTTTTTCCACATTTCATCTGCAAATAACATATTTCTAATGAAGGACACTGTCTATGTCATTAACCCTTTCATTACCATATTTCTAATGAAAGAGACCACCTATGTCTTTAACCTTTTCGTTACCATATTACTAAAGAAAGACACTGTCTATGTCTTTAACCCTTTCGTTACCATATTTCTAATGAAAGACACTGTCTATGTCATTAACCCTTCCATTACCATATTTCTAATGAAAGACACCGTCTGTCATTAACCCTTTCTGACAGAAGGAGCAACATGAAATAAAATGTCTTGCTCAAGGACATGACGCATCACCAGGTCTGGGAATTGAACTTGTAACCTCACAATTATGAATCCAATTCTCTAACCACTAAACCACACACCTTCGCCAGCATGGAAAAGCAGACATTAAACTGATGATGATGATGATGACTCTCCTGAAAAGTCTGTTTCAGGAAGTTGAATTCAAAATATTAACAATAAAAATTTCATTTACCAAATAATGTGATACTAATTCTTTGTCCCAAGCCCAGATTTATAAGGCCTATGCTTAACTTGGGTTTCATGGTGTTATACACGTGTGGGAGTACAAGACTTCCACCCTTGGGCAAGGATACCACAGTTAACTCTCAGCTACTGCTGGTACACATTTTCAATTGAGGTATGGAGGCACATGGCTTAGTGGTTAGAGCATTGGGCTTGCAATTGAAAGGTTGTGAGTTAAATTCTCGAACTGGGTGATGTGTTGTTTCCTTGAGCAAGACACTTTATTTCACATTGCTCCAGTTTATCTCAGCTGTAGAAATGAGATGATAGGACTGGGGTCCATATCATTCCACTGCAAAGTGGTGATGTAGGCGCCACGGCAAAAAAGCACCCAGCACTCACTGTAAATGAGGTTGGTGTTAGGAAAGGCATCCAGCCAAGAAATCAAGCCAGAATCAGTTCCCGTCCCACCCTTGCAAGCAGGGAAAAGCGGTCATAAAAATGATGATGATGATGATGTACTGGAGCAACGTGAAATGAAGTGTTTTGCTCAAGGACACAACGTGCTACTCAGTCTAGGAATCAAACCCACAGCATTATGATTTTAAGTCCAACACTCTTACCACAAAGCTATCTACATTCACATGTGATACTTAGTGACCTGATAATTTTACCAACATCGATTGACAATGATTTATATTGCCCATCCTTCATAAATACCTTTCACAATCTACTGAGAGCTTTTCGTGTAATTCAATATGAAAGAGATAGTATTATTTACTAGTCTGTGTTATTTCCTGTTTGTTTTTGGTTTTTGTTTTCACTTAGGGAAAGTGTAAGGCTAGTCGCAAAAGCAAGACTGCAGTTAAATTCAATTTTATTTGAAAGTTCTCAATGTCAGATATTGTAAGGCTAGTCGCAAAAGCAAGACTGCAGTTAAATTCAATTTTATTTGAAAGTTTTCAATGTCAGATATTGTGAGGCTAGTCGCAAAAGCAAGACTGCAGTTAAATTCAATTTTATTTGAAAGTTTTCAATGTCAGATATTGTGAGGCTAGTCGCAATACCAAGACTACAGTTAAATTCAATTTTATTTGAAAGTTCTCAATGTCAGATATTGTGAGGCTAGTTGCAATACCAAGACTACAGTTAAATTCAATTTTATTTGAAAGTTTTCAATGTTAGATATTGTGAGGCTAGTCGCAATACCAAGACTGCAGTTAAATTCAATTTCATTTGAAAGTTTTCAATGTCAGATATTGTGAGGCTGGTTGCAATACCAAGACTGCAGTTAAATTCAATTTCATTTGAAAGTTTTCAATGTCAGATATTGTGAGGCTAGTTGCAATACCAATTTTATTTGAAAGTTCTCAATATCACCGTTTAATGTCCATTTTTCCACTCTTGCATGGGTTAGATGTGTTGTCCCATTGAGACAAGCGAGATCAGGTGGCCATGTCTTGCTCATACAGAACTCAATGAGAGATATTGTAATGCGAGTCACAATAAATATTAGGATTTCATGTTAAATATTGAATGGCTAGTCACAATAAATATCAGGAGTGCAAGAGAGAAAACTGCATTGGTACGGACATGTGATGCGCATGGATGATGATCAATGGATGAAGAAATGCCAGGAAATCCCAGTGGAAGGAAGCCACAGTAGAGGTAGACCGAGAAAGAACTGGACAGAAGTGGTTAGAGCTGACCTCAAATCGCTGAGACTCACAGATGAGATGACAAAGGGATGTGATGAGTGGAGAGCTGATGTACTGAAAAAGACTCTTTCAAGCTATGCAAGAGTGGGAAAACGTGCGTAAAAACGATGATGATAATTGCGGTTAGATTCAATTTTATTTGAAGGTTTCTCAATATGAGATTTTGTAATGCAATACATTCATAAATGTCTAAAGACATGATGATAATAAATATCATTTCATTAAGTTTTTATTTAACCCTTACACCTCCAATGTTGGCTACTGTCAGTTAAATTAAAAAGGGAAGAAGAGATGGGATGGTTTAAACTAACTTATATCATTAATACGAAACACGAAGACAAAGAGGTTGATGCTTACTCAATGACCTTGTTTTCAAAGGTTTATGGTACATTTTAATTTCATATCCGACATAACATAGACAGACAGGCACAGACATATAAACATACACACATATATATATATATACATAGACTGACACTGACACACACACACACACACACACATGTATGCACAGCCATAGACACAGACACACTGACAAATACACACAGGCACACACACACACTGACAGACACACATAGGCAAGTGCACAAGTACAATACATAGTCATTTGTTAAGTTTCCATTATTGCAGGATTGTCAATAGGGCGGAGGATTGTCAAAACTATTGGAGTCAGACACTGACATTTGCGGTATTTATGGGCCTTTACATTCAGAGTTGAAACGCAACCAAGGTCAACTTTATCCATCTTTCAAGGATCAATCAAATAAGAACCAGTCAACTAAATAAAGATGAAATGAAATTCATAGTTTACACCTGAGTAGGTTTAGCTGGTCTACTACTGTGTTGTATCTTAAAGGAGGTTTCTCGTGTATTTTAATGATAAAAGCCCTTACCCTACCATATTGTGGTTACATCTCACACCTTTGCAGACTGAGTTGGCCTCCTTCAAGGTTACATCTCATAGGAGGCTTCTCTGGTGTTTTAATGATAGAGACCCCAGTCTTATTTTGTTGTTACAGCTCATACATATGCAGGTTTAGCTGGCCTTCTACAAAGGTGTATCTCATAAGAGGTTTCTCTGGTGTTTTAATAACAGGAACCTCAGTCCTATCTCATTGTTGATAGAAGGAACTTTACTGTAGACCAATTATAGAACTGGTTGGCAGTGAAGGGACTTCTGGTTAAGTGGCTAACAAGACCTGGACTTTAGGGGTGGAAGGGACTTTACTGTAGACCAATTATAGAACTGGTTGGCAGTGAAGGAACTTCTGGCTAAGTGGTTAACAAGACCTGGATTTTAGCGACAGATCACTCCCCGCTTCATTTTGTAAATGTTTGTCACACAAACAGTTCAACAAAACAGTTTATTTTTATTTCAAGTATAGCTTAACTAAGGATATGAAACGAAACATAAAATGAAGCAATATGCTCAAGAACACAAAACCCTGCCTGGTTGAGGAATCAAACCCATGACCTTCTGATCATGACTCCAACACTAACCCCTAAGCCACATGTGATGTGATCATGCTCCCAGCACTAACCCCTAAGCCACATGTGATGTGATCACAACTCCAACATTAACCCGTAACCCCTGATTAATTGTTCCCTCTTCCAAAATTCCTGGCCTAATGCCAATAAAAAGCAATAATTATTCCAGGTATTCACAAAGATTTCTCAGAAGAAATTATAATCCTCCATGTTATACTCAAAAGTATTAATGAGATGATTAACCTTTCCATTACCATATTTCTAATGAAACGCACTGTCTATGTCTTTAACCCTTCCATTACCATATTTCTAATGAAAGACACTGTCTATGTCATTAACCCTTTCATTACCATATTTCTAATGAAAGACACTGTCTATGTCTTTAACCCTTTCATTACCATATTTCTAATGAAAGACACTGTCTATGTCTTTAACCCTTCCATTACCATATTTCTAATGAAAGACACTGTCTATGTCATTAACCCTTTCATTATTATATTTCTAATGAAAGACACTGTCTATGTCTTTAACCCCTTCATTATCATATTTCTAATGAAAGACACTGTCTATGTCATTAACCCTTTCATTACCATATTTCTAATGAAAGACACTGTCTATGTCATTAACCCTTCCATTGCCATATTTCTAATGAAAGACACTGTCTATGTCATTAACCCTTTCATTACCATATTTTTAATGAAAGACACTGTCTGTCATTAACCCTTCCATTGCCATATTTCTAATGAAAGACACTGTCTATGCCATTAACCCTTTCATTACCATATTTTTAATGAAAGACACTGTCTATGTCATTAACCCTTTCATTACTATATTTCTAATGAAAGACACTGTCTATGTCATTAACCCTTTCATTACTATATTTCTAATGAAAGACAGTCTATGTCATTAACCCTTTCATTAACATATTTCTAATGAAAGACACTGTCTATGTCATTAACCCTTTCATTACTATATTTCTAATGAAAGACACTGTCTATGTCATTAACCCTTTCATTACCATATTTTTAATGAAAGACACTGTCTATGTCATTAACCCTTTCATTACTATATTTCTAATGAAAGACACTGTCTATGTCATTAACCCTTTCATTACCATATTTCTAATGAAAGACACTGTCTATGTCATTAATCCTTTCATTACCATATTTCTAATGAAAGACAGTCTATGTCATTAACCCTTTCATTACTATATTTCTAATGAAAGACAGTCTATGTCATTAACCCTTTCATTACTATATTTCTAATGAAAGACACTGTCTATGTCATTAACCCTTTCATTACTATATTTCTAATGAAAGATGCTGCCTAGGAATTTTAATCAATTTTGAAAATAATCAAGAATAATTAGTGAACTTTGCTTTTCATCCTTACAGGATTGATAAAGTACCAGAAGCACACTGGGGACAATTTAATTGGTTCCCCCTTCAAATTACTGGCCTTGTGCCAAAAGTAGAAACAATTATTAACCCTTTTCACACCAAACCATAGTTCTATGATGTACAGCTGTTTGTTTGAAAGTGTTTTTATTTAACTAAAATCCTTCCATCATAAGTTTACATAAAAACGTTTAAGTTATGTTCTAAACACAAGCTTAATAACGAGAAAGTTAGTTATTTCGGATTATTTTTTAAATTGTCTGAAAACTATAGGCAGTGATTTTCATTAGAAATATTTGTAACAAAAAGATTAGTCTTTAACCCTTTAGCAATCACATTACTCTATATTTACTATTGCATTTTCATGGTAAATGCTTTATCTAACATATGGAGACTACGAGATTTTGAAATTATTCATTTTGAGAACAATACCTTAACATAAGTATGAGCGGTCAATTACAGCCGGTTTGAACAGAAAGAGGTGAGATAATACAATATTATTTAGCTATTGTTTCTACAATTGGCACAAGGCCTGCAATTATCCCAGTGCAAATAAAGTACCAGTAATGCACTGGAATATTGCTGGCCATGTGCCAATAGTAGAAACAATTAGTGGATATATGGCTTCTGTAGAAGAACAAAGGGCATCCAGCTGTAGAAAACCTGCCAAACATAGGGTCAAGAGGACTCTTCACCTGTGTGAAGGGCATGACTAGCTTCCTAAAGCTGGAGCCATAATAACATGCACCTAGTACATTGTGTAAAGAGTTTGGTGTTAAGAAGGGCATCCAGCTGTAAACTTGTCAAATATAGGGTTGAGAGGAAACTTGGTCAGTAACAACCCATCCAACCCATGCCAGCAAGAAAGATTGGACATTAAATAATGGTTCCTCATTTAGGCACAAAGCCAACAATTTGGGGGAAGGGGAAAGTTGATTAAATCAACCCCAATGTGTTGCTGGTACTTTATTTTATTGAACCCATATGGTGAAAGTCAAAGCTAACATCAGCAGGATTTGAACTCAGAATGTAAAGGGCCATAACTATATGCTGCAAAGCATGTTGTCCTACATTCTACAGATTACTGTCAATAGTGATGTAAAACAGAGTTGCCTTGGCATTCTACTTGTCTTACCCTTTAAAATATGAAACAAACCTTTTAAAACATGAAACATATTTTATATTGTTGGAGTTGATATTTTTACAGCTGGATATCCTTTCCTACTGTTTTTCCACTCAACTGTTTAATCAAAGCATAGACTTTTATTTCTGATGTGAGAATATAACCACTTTAGACTTATCTTTATTCAGACTTCGAATGTAACCCTTTCATACTAAACTGCCTAGCAACCACCACTGGTTCAATGATACAAAGCTGCGTATATTAACCCTTTAGCATTTAAACCGGTTTTATCTGGCGAGAATCCTCTCACCTCTTACTGTTTAAACTGGCCACCACTCATACTGATGTTAAGGTATTGTTCTCAAAATAAATATCAGTATCTCTTAGATTTGATATTATGTGACATAATATCATCATCACCGTTTTACGTCCGTTCTTCCACGCTAGCATGGGTTAGATAATAATGGAATGTAAAGCCTTTACCATGAAAATATAATAGTTTATGTAGAGTAATGCAAATGCTAAAGGGTTAAACTGTTTTTTATTTGTTAAAAACCTTCCAACATAATTTTATGCAAGAACCCTTGTTAAGTTATTTTCCAAACACCAACTTAATAACGAGGAACTTAGTTATGATGAAAGTAAAACAAACTAAAATACAAAATAGAAATTTATTTCAAAATTCCACTTTAACCCTTTAGCATTTACACTACTTATATACACGGCAAAAAGCACCCAGCCCATACTGTAAAGTGGACGTGTAAAAGACACGGCAAAAAGCACCCAGCCCAGACTGTAAATGTGGTTGGCATTAGGAAGGATATCCAGCCGTAGAAAACCAGCTGGGAACACCCATTTGAGCAAGACACGGTCACCTGACAACTTGTCTCAAAATAGGACCCGTCTAACCCATGCTAGCGTGGAAGATGGACGTTAATCGATGAGGATAATGATGATGATTCTATATATACTATTGTATTTTCACGGTAAATACTTTACCTCACATAATATTGAATCTATGAGATTTTGATATTTATTTTGAGGAAAATGCCTTAACATAAGTATGAGCAGCCAGTTATAGTCGGTTTGAACAAAAAGAAGCTAGAGAATTCTGACCGGATTAAATACTAGATGGTTAACGAAATACTATAAAACCTTTTGAAACGGAGAGACTAAAACAAATATATACTAGAGAGTTAGTGGTGGTGGTGGTGGTGGTTATGGTGGTGGGAGTTCTGAATTTTAAATTAGGATGATGGAAATGGATAGCACCACCACGAAGAAAACTTTTAAATCAAAATGTCAAATTGAAAGTTTTCAAAGAAACTTACAAACAGCTGGAGAAAATACCTTTTTCTGATATTTCATGCTTAGGTTTCATTTCTCTCTAATTTCCTCCCTCCTGTCTCTCTTTAAAATCTAAAAAAAATTTACGGTCGATGCTAAAGAAAATTATCTTGAGAAGTAATGTCTCAGATTCTCAGAGGTATATTTTAATAGTATAAGTGTTTTCAACATCACCATTTACATATCAGCTTAATGGGTATAGATAGTCTCACTGTAAATGTGATTGGTTTGGAAGAATATTCTGTCGTAGAAACCAAGCCAGAAACAGTTCTGTACGAGAAAGGCACGGTGATCTGATCTGGCTTGTCTTACAACGGCGAGACAAATCGTCTAACTCAGGCATATCAAACATACGGCCCTTTACAAGTACATCTGCGGCCCTCACAAAGGTTTTTACAGCGTGAGTATGTTTTATCTTCGTAATATAAAATAAAAAATATTAGTTGTAATGTGCACATTTAGTTGTCGTGTGGCGCCAGACAATACATGCGACCCATATAGTCCTCGGGGGAGCCTCAGTTTAACAAGCCTGGTCTAACATCCCTCATACATAAAAAAAATTAGAATATACAGCAAACCGCCCCAATTTTACATATCAAAGTTAGTTTGGTGCAATTGGAATTGAAAACTTATACATACAGGTATTAAATTCAAAAATTTTAACCATCCTAAAACTGAGGGCACAAATAAATCACTAGTCCTCCTTCGTGCCCCACACCCATTAAATCCGGCCCTGGTGACACAACATTTCTTGAGCATTTTAAACCTGATAGAGCCCATCTCTTCAGGTCAGATCACTATCGAGCTCTTCCAGAGAAGGAAAAAGAGTGAGAAATAGATATCATCATCATCATTTTACGTCCGCTTTTCCCTGCTTGCAAGGGTGGGACGGGAACTGATTCTGGCTTGATTTCTACAGCTGGATGCCCTTCCTAACACCAACCTCATTTACAGCGAGTGTTGGGTGCTTTTTTGCCGAGGCACCTCCACGACCACTTTGCAGTGGAATGATAGGGACCCCAGTCCCTATCATCTCATTTCTACAGCTGAGTAAACTGGAGCAATGTGAAATAAAGTGTCTTGCTCAAGGAAACAACACATCACCCGGTCTGAGAATTGAACTCACAACCTTTCGATTGCAAGGCCAATGCTCTAACCACTAAACGATGTGCCTCCATATATAGAGAAAGAATCAACCTTAGTATTAGACTGGTACTTTTTTTATTTTAAATCAAAATCGATAGGATGAAAGGTAAATCTCACCTTGGCTGAATATCAACTCAGAATACAGATTCGGAACTAATTCCACAAAGCACTATACCCGCAGTTGTAATTCACTATAATCATTTTTCGGGTATTTTCTGGGAAATCAATACAGGATATTAAAGTGCTAGCCTTGTATCTAAATCACAAACTATTATTATAATACACGCATGAGAGAGAGAGAGAGAGAGAGAGAGAGAGAGAGAGAGAGAGAGAGAGAGAGAGAGAGAGAGAGAGAGAGAGAGAGAGAGAGATTCGGACCCGAATTTAGCTTTTGAAACGGGCCGGAGCTCAGCCGTCGGGGTCATGAATTTTTCATATTAGCCACTCTACTACCCAAAGTTTCGAGTACTCTGGTGTGTAATGGTCTAACTGGTTTTTACCACCTCCATTCTTCTTATATATATATATATATATATAGGAAAATGTATGACCCCGACGGCAGAGCTCAAGCCGTTTCAACGGCTATTTCTGGACGCAGAATATATATATATATAAATATTTAATATAGAAATGGCTTCTACTGGACTAGAACTGTTTCATTCGAAGGAAATCATCAGGAAAGCTCTTCCAATGAAACAGTCCTAGTCCTGTAGAAGCCATTTCTATATTAAATATTTATGCTCTATGTATTGAGTACTTCACTTACTGTGGTTATCCCCGATTGAACCCAGGATACACACACGTGCATGTGCGTGTGCGTGTGTTAAGTATTTCCGAAGAAAAAACAAAGGAAAAATGAGTGCTCTATGTATAAAACAGAGCTATTTAATTAGAAAGTGAACAATATATTACCAAACTCCGTTATCAAAGGTTTCATGAGTAATATATTATATTGTCCACTTTCTAATTATATATATATCTATATATATATATATATATATAAATATATAATTAGAAAGTGGGCAACATAATATATATATATATACACCTTGACCGACCAGTCTGTCGGGCCCCTGGGCGGGCAGGCCGTAAGTCTAAAGTCTGTCTTAAGCCAGAAGGCTCATTTGGCCGGTGCTTATCCCGGTTTCATAGCGTGAAGCGACTGAGAGTACAAGACTCCCCCCTGGAGAGGACGCCAGTCCATCGCAGGGTTAAACCTCCAGCTATTGCTGGTATTCATTTTCAGCTGAGTAAACTGGAGCAACGTGAAATAAAGTGTCTTGCTCAAGGAACCAACACATCACCCGGTTCGAGAATTGAACTCACAACCTTTCGATTGCAAGCCTACTGCTCTAACACACACATATATATATATATATATACATCTTACGTTAACTATTTTCCCATTTTGACGCTATAGTCACTTATATATTATGAAATACTGTGTGCTTCTTGCTCATAATAATTTCTATACCTTTCATTTATATATATATATAACGAAGGAAATGTGGTAAGGAACCAGATGGACCAAGCACTCAATACTTAGGGTAGTAGAGTGGGTAATAGGAACGAGTAGGACCCCGACGGCTGAGCTCAAGCCGTTTCGACGGCTAATTCTGGACTGCTATATATATATATATATATATATATATATATAGCTAACGTAAATATATCAATGGTTTCTTTCCAACTCGGTAGAAGAGCCCGTTGTTATTGTTGTTTTTTTCTAGTTTTACAAAAAAAAAAAACAAAAAAAAAACAAAAAAAGAAGAAGAAGAAGAAATGTAAGAAAGAAAAACAATGTGTACTGACTCAAGTAAAAACTGAATCTTTGTCTCTTGGAAAATTGGGAAAACATGAACGACTTCACATCCAGGATTAAGTGTGCAAGGAAAGAACCCGGCTGAAAATTTCATCAAAACCCTCGTCTTATTTATGGTAGCAAAAAAAAAAAAAAAAAAAAAGTAAAAATAATAATAATAATAATTGTTTCTACTTTTGGCACAAGGCCAGCAATTACTCAGTACATTACTGGTACTTTATTTTATCGACCCCCGTAAGGATGAAAGGCAAAGTTAACCTCGGCAGGATTAGAACTCAGACCATAAAGGGACGTAACTATATGCTGGAAAGCATGGCGTCCGACTCTCTACCGATACTGCCAATAAATTAATTAATTAATTTGAAGTCCTTTAAATATTGCCGGGTCCCCTGATTACTTGCTGCCCTGTCAGCTGGTTCCTTAATTCGCCACTGACCACATCTATACCCACTGATCCCCCAAAATATACAACATAGACATTTTGGCTCTTTTCTGAACATTTTATCCCCAAAATCGAAAAATAAACGATTCAAATAAAAATGGAAGACAGTACATTACTGGTACTTTATTTTATCGACCCCCGTAAGGATGAAAGGCAAAGTTAACCTCGGCAGGATTAGAACTCAGACCATAAAGGGACGTAACTATATGCTGGAAAGCATGGCGTCCGACTCTCTACCGATACTGCCAATAAATTAATTAATTAATTTGAAGTCCTTTAAATATTGCCGGGTCCCCTGATTACTTGCTGCCCTGTCAGCTGGTTCCTTAATTCGCCACTGACCACATCTATACCCACTGATCCCCCAAAATATACAACATAGACATTTTGGCTCTTTTCTGAACATTTTATCCCCAAAATCGAAAAATAAACGATTCAAATAAAAATGGAAGACATGAAAAAGAAAGATTCGATAGTGAAACTAATTAAGGAAGAAACCGTAACGCTTGAGAGGAATTTAAATCTTAAGAACGGTTCTTAAATCGTTTAGTTTATGAAGTTGAAACTCCGAGTATATTGTGAATGAAGGAAAAGGTAAGACAAAGGGTTTTGATGGAAATTGAGTTTAAAATTACGAATGGTCGACTCCCTTATAAAATTGAAAGATTTGAGGGTTTCTTTTTTTAAGTAGTATATAGATTTCACATAATTATACATAGAAATAATCAGAATTTATGTGAAAAAAAGTGATAGGGTTGGAGAAAACAAGCGTTACTAATAATTGTTACTAATAATGTTACTAAGAGTTAGTTAACTCGTTTAAAAGGTAATAAACACTGGATATTGTGAAGAAAGAAAATTAAAGACGAAAGTTTTGAGGAAATTGAAAGGAATTTAAAGTTACTAATAGTTAACTCACTTGTTTAAAAAGTCGAAGTAATTTTGAAGCCATAACTGAAAAATTAAATTAACTTGAGAAAAGAAGAGAAAACAAAAAAAAATAATGAAGTTCACTTAAATAAGGTTTGAAATATCATAATTTAAAGTGCCACAAGGAGCACTGAACTATTTACCACGGCCCATAGCTGTTTCATGAATGAACCAACAAGTAGTTGTTGAATATGAAAGCAACGTGCTTACTACATTGAATCATGACGTGGGTGTTGTTGTTATTGAATCTCTCTCTCTCTATCTCTCTCTTTCTTTATGTATATTTCTGCCTCTCTTTCTTTCCATGTATATTTTGAGGATGGGTATTAGATTTTAAAAATATTTTAGTAATAGTAATAGTAGTAGTAGTAGTAGTAGTAGTAATTTCTTTTTTTTTTTTTTTTTTTTTTTTTTTACATTTGGTCACGTGATAACCTATATTATCTATAGCGAAATGTAAATTGATTTTTATCAATAGCTAAAGGTTTTTAGGTGCAATCCGACGTTTTAAGATCACAAACAACCTCCGGAAATTTCCGTGAGTGAAAACTGACAACATTTAAATTTAATCAACACTTTGAAAAATGTTTTTTCTGCAAAAAGAAAGGGCGGTGGATTGGCAGTATCAGTAGAGGGTCGGACGCCATGCTTTGCCGCATAGGGTTACGGCCCTTTATGATCTGAGTTCAAATCCCGGCGAGGTTAACTTTGTCTTTCATCCTTACGGGATCGATAAAATAAAGTACCAGTAATGCACTGTGTAATTGCTGGGCACTGTGTAATTGCTGGCCTTGTGCCAAAAGTAGAAACAATTATTAAGAAAGTTATAAGGAATGAGGGAAGCAGTTTAGATTCCCATTAGTAATCTCATCACTTTAATCAACCAATGTCCCTATTAGGGACAAAAAACCTTACAAAGTAAAAAATAAAACATTCTTCTTTGCCCTCTTATTCCTGAGAGATGTCGAAGAGACAGGACCCTTTAGAAGGAGCGTCTGAGGACTATCAAAAGCAACATGCTTCAAATTGTCCAAAATTCTGCACTCTTACCGAACACGAACCCCACATAGTGAAAAATAAAACGGTAATAGGTAAAACAATTTATTTATAGGTTTTATGAAACTGATAAAGAATAAACTAAAACTATATAAACATCAACATTTCAATGTATATTTTATTTTTAACTATGAAGGGTTATCCAGTAGGATATGGCGTTTTGTCCTAGGGGGCAAAGCCGGGTTTAATGGGGAGGAAAGGGGGAAATTTCCTCGGGCCCCTTGCAGTGGGACCCCGCCAGCGACGGCCGTAGCAATTTATTTGGGCCCTCAGCTAGGTCTTTTAGTTTTAGAATGGTTAGAATTTTTCAATGTAATACCTGTATGTATAAGATTTCAATTCAATTCAATTACTTGTGCCAAGCTAACTTTGATATATAAAATGTGTGTGTGTGGGGGGGGGGGGGGCTGTGAATTATAATTGTTTATGTATGAGGGGGTCCTCAAAGCTGAACTTCCCTGGGCACCCCAAGGTCTAAATCCAACCCTGTTACAGAAGAAGGAGAAGGAAGAGTGAGCTGTAGAATCGGGGTTTTATGAATGCCGTTAGTTTACGACGTTCAACAGACAAACAAAAATAAATAACTACCCTTACAAATTCCTAGCATAATAACATATGTGGGTGGATGGCAAGTAGATTTCTATATTTCTACGGCCAAGAGAGCTTAATCTCGGGTACAATTCATCCCCCCCCCCTCACACACACACACACACACACACACATGACTTTCCCTAAAAAACAAAAGTGCTTCGTTTACACATGAAAAGTGACAAGCCTGTATTGAATATAGATTTCAATAAAATATGTCATTAAAAAACCACACCTCGCCTGATTGTGTCCGCAACGAATCGTTTTATTTGAGGAGTGCTTGTGGCTATTTGAAAACGATCCATAGTATGTGTATGTGTGTGTATATATGTGTGTGTGTGTGGCTGTGTATATGTGTGTGTGTGGCTGTGTATATGTGTACATATGTGTATGTATATATACATATACATGTGGTTGTGTATGTATATATACATTTACATGTAGTTGTGCTTATATATATATATATATATATATATATATATATATATAGCGAGGGAAAAGTGGTAAGGAACCAGGTGGACCATAACGCACCAAAGTACTCAATACTTAGGGTAGTAGAGTGGGTAATAGGAGTAAGTAAGACCCCGACGGCTGAGCTCAAGCCGTTTCGACGGCTAATTCTGTACTCAATTCGGTACAGAATTAGCCGTCGAAACGGCTTGAGCTCAGCCGTCGGGGTCTTACTTACTCCTATATATATATATATATATATATATATATAATTTTAAACACACAATTTACTGTGTTTATTACTATATATATATATGTGTGTGTGTTTTTTTACTAGTTCTACATTACACAGCCGCATGACCTGTCTACCGTATTTTCTAATGTATAATGCGGGAAATTTGGAACAAAAATTAGGTGAACAATACAAAATTAAGTAATGAGAAAAAAAGGAGGGGTAAAGAAGGGCGGATCTGGCTGTAAGGGAAAGTAGAAGAAAGGACTATATATGTCTTAAATGAGAGGAAAGGGAAGGGAAAAGCAAAGACTCTTGGGCCACAGAAGAAAAGGGAAGGGGAGAGAGTGATGGGCTCTGTACATATAGGGCTTTAAAATGTTCATTTTCAAATAGCAAGATTGCAAATATCTGTTGACAACATTTGTTTACAGAATGCTATACCTCTAGTTGTTTTACCTTCTTTAACAAAACAAAAGAGGAAAGAAAGGAAAACAAATGAGAAATGAATTAAGCAACGAAAGAAAAGGAGAAGGTGAGGGGCTGGCAGACTTTACACCCCCCACCCCCCAGTCAAGAAAACGCCATAAGGAATTTAATATTATATTGAAATATGTGTGAGATCAAGATTTTAATGGATAGCATGGTACAGGTTTGTACAAAAAAAAAATTGACAGACAAGACCGACCGCAATCTGGACTTATATACAAGGATGTAATTTATCGACATGACCTACTCTGGAGTTATACACAAGGATGTAATTTATACACATGGCTGTACTCTGGTGTTATATTATACACAAGGATGTAATAAATGGACATGGCTGTACTCTGGAGTTATACACAAGGATTTAATTTATACACATGACTTACTCTGGGGTTATATTATACACAAGGATGCAATTTATTCCTGTTCTTCTGTTGTTTTTTTAGCTTCAGAAAGAGGGGTTGTATTATATTTGAAGCAATACAGTACATCAATAATAATTGTTTCTACTTTTGGCACAAGGCCAGCAATTCCCCAGTGCATTACTGGTACTTTATTTTATCGACCCCGTAAGGATGAAAGGCAAAGTTAACCTCGATGGGATTTGAACTCTGACCATAAAGGGACGTAACTATGCTAGAAAGCATGGCGTCCGACCCTCTACAGTACATCAATAATAATTCAAGTGAGAATGAAATAGAGAAATGTTAGATATGACAGGTCGTTAAAATCCTTCCAAGCCCACTTTGTATATAAGGTGACAAAGTTATGCCTCTACTTGTGTCCCAATTCAACTACAAACAGCACCCAATTATCCATCTAGAAACTTTCTACAATCAGAAACTACATGTTAACTCTTTAGCATTTAAACTGGTCATATCCGGCCAGGACTCTCACCTATTTCTGTTCAAGCCGGCTGTAACCGGTGGCTCATACCTACATTAAGGTATTATTCTCAAAATAAATAACATCAAAATCTTGTAGATTTGATATTATTATATGAGATCTGTGTTCAAATCCCGCCGAGGTTGACTTTGCCTTTCATCCTTACGGGGGTCAATAAAATAAAGTACCAGTAATGCACTGGGTAATTGCTGGCCTTGTGCCTAAAGTAGAAACAATTATATGAGATAATATCAAATCTACAAGATTTTGATGTTATTTATTTTGAGAATAATACCTTAATGAGCCACCGGTTACAGCCGGCTTGAACAGAAATAGGTGAGAGTTCTGGCCGGATATGACCAGTTTAAATGCTAAAGGGTTAACATGTAGTTTCCTGATTGTAGGGCAGTGAATTGGCAGTATTGGTGGAGAGTCGGGCACCATGCTTTGCAGCATAGAGTTACGGTCCTTTATGGTCTGAGTTCAAATCCTGCCGAGGTTGACTTTGCTTTCATCCTTACGGGGTCAATAAAAAAAAGCACCAGTAGCGTACTGGGGTCGATTTAATCGGCTTTCCCCTCCCCCAAAATTACTGGCCTTGTGCCTATACTAGAAATCATTATTTGAGGGTCGGACGCCATTCTTTGACGCATAGAGTTACGGCCCTTGCCATTCTGAGTTCAAATCCCGCCGAGGTTAACTTTGCCTTTCATTCTTACGGGGTTGATAAAATAAAGTACCAGTAATACACTGGGCAATTGCTGGCCTTGTGCCAAAAGTAGAAACAATTATTTGAGATAATTATGTAAGATAAAGCCTTTACTGTGAAAATGCAATAATAAATATAGAATAAAGGGTTAATCCTTTCAATACCAAACTGCCAAAAATCATCCCTATTACTATGATATAAAACTACCAGGAGATGCGTTATGTCCTTGAGCAAGACACTTTATTTCACATTGCTCCTACCTGGAGATGCAACCAATAGATAGTATTAGCAATTGGAAAGACCAATGGAAACATTGTTTCCTCGGTCCGATTTGACGAAAGTCGATCGATCGACTATCGAAAACTACATCATCATCATCATCATCATCATCATTGTTGTTTTTTTTACATCCATTTTTCCATGCTTTACATGACAACCTCTGGAAATTGCTACCATGATTACAATGCACCCAGTACACTCTGTAAAATGTGGAAATGTGGGTAAGCAAGATGGGGTGGGGGTCCGTGGAGAGTGGTTATCAACCTAACTTAGATGTCAGTAACTCTGTTGAAGTACTGACGCTGTCTGTGATGGGGTCTTTCCAACTCTTTCTAAGCAAGGAAAGCAGACATGTTAAATGATGGTGATGATGGTGATGAATATGGTGGTGGTGGTGGTGATGATGAAGATAGTGGTGGTGGTGGTGGTGGTGATGATGAAGATAGTGGTGGTGGTGGTGGTGGTGGTGATGATGAAGATAGTGGTGGTGGTGGTGATGGTGGTGAATATGGTGGTGGTGGTGATGGTGATGATGAAGGTGGTGGTGGTGATGGTGATGGTGATGATGATGATGGTGGTGACAGTGATGATGATGGTAATGATAGTGATGATGGTGCTGAGGATACTGATGATGATGATAATGATGGTGATGATGCTAAAGGTGATGATGATGATGGTGATGATGCTAAAGGTGATGATGATGATGGTGATATATAGTGATATCTTTATTTAGTAACATTCTAGTAGAGGAGAAAATGTCAGTGGTGGTGGTGGTGGTGGAGAATTACCCCACCACCACCACCCTCCTCCATTAACTGTTTGTCTCTCTCTCTCTCTCTCTCTTCCTAAGAATATTCTCTCCAGTCATATCAAATGTTACATATGATTGATCCATCATCATCATCATCATCATCATCACCACCACCACCATCATCAGCATCATTCCCATTTTTTCTCATGTGTGGCCCTAAAACTGTTGTTGTTGTGCCTATTAAAGTAAACGTATACATATAACATTTTCTTTTTTTTTTTTTTGCAAGGGGGAAGGAAAGGTGGGGGCAAAAGAAGGGGGGGGGGAAGTGCTGGGGGGCAAGGGCAGCTTCACAGAAGACTTTGTGTCTCGTCTCTTATAGATGGATTGTGTTACAAAGAGGTGAAACATTCTTGTAGAATAATGACATCTGCTGAGTAGTTGGATGGGAGATGCATTGGACTGTAAAATAGTTTACTACATACAAACAAACCAGTTTTGATAAGCAGCGTTAAGCAGGGAAAATATCCAAAGAGCTGTTATCCTTTTCTTCAAGACCCAACTGTAAAAGTCATTTGTGGGCTAATATTATATTAATTTATGCTTATGATGTGGTTCAGTTTGTACAGAGTGCATAGTATTTAACCCATTTTGTTACCATATTTCCAATGAAAGGTGCTGCCTCTGGTTTTTAAATAAGTTTGAAAATAGTCGAGAATTTTTGGGGGGGAATCTAGTAATATAATGTATATACTAGAATATAAGCCGAGGAATATGTAATCAGAAAATCGATGGTATTGGCCAGGGGCATGCAACAGGCGGCCTGCGGGCCACAATCCTGCCCGCCAAACCAGTCAGAGTGGTCCGCAATGACCATTTTTAATTTTTATCTTGTAGACTTATTTAGAATCTTTTTCATAACTGTAATACAATTTCCTGTTAGTTGACCTATACTAAAGGGCTTCACTGATAGGGTTATGTGGGTTATAATTTCCCAGTTGACCTATACTAAAGGGCTTCACTGATAGGGTTACGTGTGTTATAATTTCCCAGTTGACCTATACTAAAGGGCTTCACTGATAGGGTTATGTGGGTTATAATTTCCCAGTTGACCTATACTAAAGGGCTTCACTGATAGGGTTATGTGGGTTATAATTTCCCAGTTGACCTATACTAAAGGGCTTCACTGATAGGGTTATGTGGGTTATAATTTCCCAGTTGACCTATACTAAAGGGCTTCACTGATAGGGTTACGTGTGTTATAATTTCCCAGTTGACCTATACTAAAGGGCTTCACTGATAGGGTTATGTGGGTTATAATTTCCCAGTTGACCTATACTAAAGGGCTTCACTGATAGGGTTACGTGTGTTATAATTTCCCAGTTGACCTATACTAAAGGGCTTCACTGATAGGGTTACGTGTGTTATAATTTCCCAGTTGACCTATACTAAAGGGCTTCACTGATAGGGTTACGTGTGTTATAATTTCCCAGTTGACCTATACTAAAGGGCTTCACTGATAGGGTTACGTGTGTTATAATTTCCCAGTTGACCTATACTAAAGGGCTTCACTGATAGGGTTACGTGTGTTATAATTTCCCAGTTGACCTATACTAAAGGGCTTCACTGATAGGGTTATGTGGGTTATAATTTCCCAGTTGACCTATACTAAAGGGCTTCACTGATAGGGTTATGTGGGTTATAATTTCCCAGTTGACCTATACTAAAGGGCTTCACTGATAGGGTTATGTGGGTTATAATTTCCCAGTTGACCTATACTAAAGGGCTTCACTGATAGGGTTATGTGGGTTATAATTTCCCAGTTGACCTATACTAAAGGGCTTCACTGATAGGGTTATGTGGGTTATAATTTCCCAGTTGACCTATACTAAAGGGCTTCACTGATAGGGTTACGTGTGTTATAATTTCCCAGTTGACCTATACTAAAGGGCTTCACTGATAGGGTTATGTGGGTTATAATTTCCCAGTTGACCTATACTAAAGGGCTTCACTGATAGGGTTACGTGTGTTATAATTTCCCAGTTGACCTATACTAAAGGGCTTCACTGATAGGGTTACGTGGGTTATAATTTCCCAGTTGACCTATACTAAAGGGCTTCACTGATAGGGTTACGTGTGTTATAATTTCCCAGTTGACCTATACTAAAGGGCTTCACTGATAGGGTTACGTGTGTTATAATTTCCCAGTTGACCTATACTAAAGGGCTTCACTGATAGGGTTACGTGTGTTATAATTTCCCAGTTGACCTATACTAAAGGGCTTCACTGATAGGGTTACGTGTGTTATAATTTCCCAGTTGACCTATACTAAAGGGCTTCACTGATAGGGTTACGTGTGTTATAATTTCCCAGTTGACCTATACTAAAGGGCTTCACTGATAGGGTTACGTGTGTTATAATTTCCCAGTTGACCTATACTAAAGGGCTTCACTGATAGGGTTATGTGGGTTATAATTTCCCAGTTGACCTATAAAAGGGCTTCACTGATAGGGTTACGTGTGTTATAATTTCCCAGTTGACCTATACTAAAGGGCTTCACTGATAGGGTTATGTGGGTTATAATTTCCCAGTTGACCTATACTAAAGGGCTTCACTGATAGGGTTACGTGTGTTATAATTTCCCAGTTGACCTATACTAAAGGGCTTCACTGATAGGGTTACGTGTGTTATAATTTCCCAGTTGACCTATACTAAAGGGCTTCACTGATAGGGTTATGTGGGTTATAATTTCCCAGTTGACCTATACTAAAGGGCTTCACTGATAGGGTTACGTGTGTTATAATTTCCCAGTTGACCTATACTAAAGGGCTTCACTGATAGGGTTACGTGTGTTATAATTTCCCAGTTGACCTATACTAAAGGGCTTCACTGATAGGGTTACGTGTGTTATAATTTCCCAGTTGACCTATACTAAAGGGCTTCACTGATAGGGTTACGTGTGTTATAATTTCCCAGTTGACCTATACTAAAGGGCTTCACTGATAGGGTTACGTGTGTTATAATTTCCCAGTTCCATGTTATGGAAAGAAGTTGTGGTGAATCTTTGGATTAGTCTTAATAAATATTAATGGCCCTAATAGTTGTTCCAATGTTCAAAAGTGGCCCGCCAATGGAATATGTTACATACCCTTCATTTATGCTATCTAAATAATGAGTTGATGAGCTGTCTGAGCTTATATATGAAGTTGGACTTTTTGCCCATTCCTCAGTCATAAATCAGCAAAACTGGTTAGGGCAGCATACATATACACAAACATATACACATACATATATATATATATACATACATCATCACCATTACCATTTTATGTCCATTTCTCCATACTAACATGGGTTTGACGAGTTGTCCTGTTGTGGGCAATGCCAGATCAGGTGACCATATCTTGCTCATACAGAACTGATTTTGGCTTGCTTTCTACAGCTCGATGCCCTTCCTAACACCAACCTCAATTACTGTGAGTACTGGGTGCTTTTTGTTGTGACACCTACATGACCACTTTACAGTGTGGACTGGGTATTTTCTTACTGCGTCATCATCATTTAATGTCTATCTTCCATGCTAGCATGGGTTTAGATGGGAATTGTCCTATGTGAGGCAAGATTGGTCGTCTTGCTCGTATAGGACTGTCTGGCAGGTTTTCTATGGCTGGATGCCCTTCCTAACACCAACCACGTTTACAGTGTGGACTGGGAGGTTTTTACCGTGTTACCTACACAACCACATTACAGCGTGAACTGTGTGTTTTTTTGTCATGACACCTACACAACCTCATTTATTTAGGACTGTATGTTGTGGTACCAAAATAACTTTACATTGAAAGGGGTATTGATTTATATATATATATAAGTTAAAACAATGAAATAAAAATTCAAGTCATTAGAGATATACTTCACTGCTTTACGATCGTTTCTAGGTGACGATAATACATCGTAACTATATTTCGTTATCGATCTATCTAAGGTTAGTTACAAAATATCAGATAAGGAAAAATATTTACTTACATGTGTAAAAGGTAAACAGAAAAAACAACACAATCGGTACAGTATATGGAAGGTATATATTAGGTTAACACTTGATATAGCAGGAAGAGGGTCTTAACGTTTCGGACGCTAGTCCTTCATCAGAAGACGGAATGAGAAATAAAATAGATTAACGGGACGGGCATATTTATATATATCATCATCATCATCTCCCTGCATACGAAAGGCCGGTTATATGATGCCTGTGCGAGGAGCACGATGCTGCATGGTAGTGAGACATGGGCAGCAACTGCAGAGGATATGTGATGGCTGGAGAGAAATGAGGCAAGCATGCTCCGTTGGATGTGCAATGTCAATGTGCGTGAACGATCCAGCATGAATGTGTTGAGAGAGAAACTGTGTCTGAGAGGGATAGAATGTAGTGTACGGGAGAGGAGACTGAGGTGGTATGGACATGTGATGCGCATGGAGGATGACCGATGGGTGAAGAAGTATCAGGAAATGCCAGTTGAAGGAAGACGAGGTAGAGGTAGACCAGGAAAAACATGGGCGGAGGTGGTGAGAACAGACCTCAGATCGCTGAAGCTCACGGTGGAGATGACGAAGGACCGTGACGAGTGGAGAGATGCTGTGCTGAATAAGACCCGTCCCACCCTTGCAAGCAAGGAAGAGCGGACGTAAAATGATGATGATCATCATCATCATCACCGTTTTATGTCCGTTCTTCCACGCAAGCATGGGATAGACAGGTTATCCTGTTGTTGGCAGTGTCCGGAATTGAAATATCAAGACCGTAATGGTATGTCATATATCAAATCATATATTTTATCTGACGAGGACATGCTAGAAAAAAACAACACAGTACCTTCGAAATATATATAATAAAGCATATATTTTGATTATGTGAATATCTTCATTTGTTAATATTTTGAATAATATATATATATATATATATATATATATATATATATATGGATATTAGTCTTCGCATTTATTATTACTATTATTATTACTATATATTTAGGGCGGTGGATTGGCAGTAGCGGTAGAGGGTCGTAACTCCATGCTTTAACGCATGGAGTTACGGCCCTTACCATTCTGAGTTCAAATCCTGCCGAGGTTAACTTTGCCTTTCATCCTTACGGGATTGATAAAATAAAGTACCAGTAATGCACTGGGTAATTACTGGCCATGTGCCAAAAGTAGAAACAATTATTATTACTATATATATCTTTAGAAAGATACAAATATACGAATGTATAGATATACATATGCTTCTGTATATATATATATATATATATATATATACGGTTATGTAATAAACAGCATAAGATAATTATTTCATTTACCAGTGGTTTCTTGAAAGCAACCAAAATTGCTTTCATTCATTCATTCCTTGACCTCCTAGATAAGCATTTTCCCCCTAATCATAGATATTATAAGATATTTAAGAGAAATGTAGTTAAAATGAGTTACTCTTGTTGCCCATCTATGAGGTCTAAAAAAAAGTAATGAAAGCAATTTTGGTTGCTGTCAAGAAACCACTGGTAAATGAAATAATTATCTTATGTTGTTTATTACATAACTAATAAGCTCTGTAATTTACATAGAGCACTCTTTTTTCCTGGACCTTTCCGACGGAATTACTTCATTCATACATATTCACACACACACACACACACACATATATATATATATATATATATATATATATATATATATATGCATTTGTGTGTTTACATATGCACACACACAGATATGTGCTAGTGTACATAAATGCAAACACATGTTTATAAACTTTCTCTGTATCAGCTGTCATTTAAAATTAAATAAATAAATGAGTATCAAAAGTCTACACCCCCTGCAGTGAATAAAGCCTGGTGGTAGTGGTGGGGGTAGTGGTGGTATGGTGGTGGTGGTGATGGCGGTGTAGTGGTATGGTGGTGGTGGTGGTGTGGTGGTGGCGGTGGTGGCGGTGGTGGTGGTGTGGTGGTGGTGGCGGTGATGGTGGTGTGGTGGTAGTGGTGATGGCGGTGTAGTGGTATGGTGGTGATGGTGATGGCGGTGTAGTGGTATGGTGGTGGTGTGGTGGTGGCGGTGGTGGTGTGGTGGTGGCAGTGGTGGTGGTGATGGCAGTACTGGTGATGGTGGTGTGGTGGTAGTGGTGGTGGTGGTGATGGCGGTGTAGTGGTATGGTGGTGATGGCAGTACTGGTGATGGTGGTGTGGTGGTAGTGGTGGTGGTGGTGGTGATGGCGGTGTAGTGGTATGGTGGTGGTATGGTGGTGGTGGTGGTGGTGGTGGTGGTATGGTGGTGTGGTGGTGGCGGTGGTAGTGGTCATGGCAGTACTGGTGATGGTGGTAGCGGTGGTGCTGGTGGTAGTGGTGATGGTGGTGGCAGTGGCGGTGGTTGTGGTGGTGGTGGTGGTGGTGGTGGCAGTGGTAGTTGATAGTGGCGGTCGTGGTGGTGATGGTGGTGGCAGTGGTTGTGATTGTGATGATGAGGGGGATGGGGGTTAGCAATGGTGGTGGTGTTGTAATATCTGTGTATAAGGGTTGGGGTGAGGGTTATCTCACAACATGAATTGTTTTGGAGGGGGGGGGGGTCTAAGAGGATTGGGTTGGACGAGGCAACAGATGTAAGTTAGTTTTAGAGAGAACCACCCTCCACCACCGACACCATTGTCAGCAGGACCTGCAGTGCTACTGACACCATCAATACACCACCACCACCATTAACACCATCACTACCATCTCCTCCAACACCACCACTACCACCACCATTAACACCATCACTACCATCTCCTCCACCATCACTACCATCTCCTCCACCACCAACACCACCACCATCATCACCACCATTAACACCATCACTACCATCTCCTCCACCATCACTACCATCTCCTCCACCACCAACACCACCACCATCATCACCACCATTAACACCATCACTACCATCTCCACCATCAACACCACCACCACCACCATCATCACCACCATTAACACCATCACTACCATCTCCTCCATCAACACCACCACCACCATTAACACCATCACTACCACCTCCTCCACCATCAACAACACTACCAACACCACCATCACCATCATCACCACCATTAACACCATCTCTACCATCTCCTCCACCACCACCATCAACACTACCACCACCACCATTAACACCATCACTCCCATCTCCTCCATCATCATCATCACCCCCACTCCCATCTCCTCCACCATCATCATCATCATCACCCCCACTACCACCACCACCACCACCACTCCCATTAACACCACCATTAACACCATCACTCCCATCTCCACCACCACCATGATCACCACCACTACCATCACTCCCATCTCCACCACCACCATCACCACCACTCCCACCACCACCACCACACCCGTCTTCACTACCACCACGACCACTACTCACATCATCATCACTACCATCACCATCACCACCACCACCACCACCACCACCACCACCACCACCACCACCAGTCTCCACTCCCACCACCACCACACCCGTCTCCACTACCACCACCACCACCACCACCACCACTAAATGGGAGGTGGGAGTGTTCTCTAAAGAAAGCATTATAAATAATTGATCAACTGGAAAATTATGTGGGGAGAAGAAGGAGGAGGGGTGTTGGTCCAAATCCCAATATTTGGATATCTACCAATCCCAGGAATTTGTGGCCAAAGTAATGAGGTTGGTTTTAGAGAATGGGTTGTAATATGTGACATCCCAAATTTCTGATTTACCCCCCATCCCTCCATACACACACACACGTCAGTCTACCAACACTGAGGTTAACCCTTTAATGTTCAAACCGGCCAAAACCGGCCAGAATTCTCTACCGTTTTCTGTTGAAACTGGCTGTAACTGGTCGCTCAAACTGATGTTAAGGTATTTTTCTCAAAATAAATACTTTCAAAATCTCATAGATTCGATATTATGTGAGATAATTATGCGATATAAAGCCTTTACCATGAAAATATAATAGTATATATAGAGTAATGTGAATGATAAAGGGTTAATGTTCAAACCGGCCAAAACCGGCCAGAATTCTCTACCGTTTTCTGTTGAAACTGGCTGTAACTGGTCGCTCAAACTGATGTTAAGGTATTGTTCTCAAAATAAATACTTTCAAAATCTCATAGATTCGATATTATGTGAGATAATTATGCGATATAAAGCCTTTACCATGAAAATATAATAGTATATATAGAGTAATGTGAATGATAAAGGGTTAATGTTCAAACCGGCCAAAACCGGCCAGAATTCTCTACCGTTTTCTGTTGAAACTGGCTGTAACTGGTCACTCAAACTGATGTTAAGGTATTGTTCTCAAAATAAATACTTTCAAAATCTCATAGATTCGATATTATGTGAGATAATTATGTGAAGTAAAGCCTTTACCATTAAAATATAATAGTATATATAGAGTAATGTGAATGGTAAAGGGTTAAGTTGAACAAACTCCAACTGTTCTGGGACCTTGAGGCAGAAGATAAGTTAACTCTTTAGCATTTAAACTGGCCATATCCAGTCAGAATTCTCTCTCCTCTTTCAGTTCAAACAGGCCGTAACCAGCTGCTCATACTGATGTTAAGGTATTGTTCTCAAAATAAATAATATCAAAATCTCATAGATTCGATATTATGTGAGATATTATGTGAGGTAAAGCCTTTACCACAAAAAAACAATAGTATATATAGAGGAATGTAAATGCTAATGAGTAATTGGAGGTAGAGGAAACTCGCTTGGGGGTCACACATATAGACACACGCTGGGGTTAAGTTGGATAAGCTCCAACTTATTTTTGGGGACCATGAGGTGATAGGTAAATTAACTAGAGGTAGAGGACACTCATTTGGACATCACACATATTTTCACATACTGTGGTTAAGTTTGACAAGCTCCAAAGACTATTTCTGGTGACAAGAGATCCCTCTCAGCTGAGATCAAGAGGTGGAAGGTAAGTGTGAGTTGGAGGATACAAATTCAGATGTTACACACACACACACACACACACACACACACACACACACACACACACACACCAGTCCCAAATAATAGGGAGGAAGTTGGAATAAGCAGGGAATTGGTAATTGTTCTAGGTTGTCTCAGTTGATATTTTTAAAAACCTAAATTAGTCATTTAGTTTACATACTGAGACCTCAACCCATCCTATTTATTTTATAATGTATATTTATTTCTTGTAATGTACATTTTTGGTCATTTATAATGTTTTTTAATGTATAAAGAGAATTAATTATCGTAGGAATGCTACCATCATCATTCATCATTTCATTTTACGTCCGCTTTTTCCCTGCTTGCAAGGGTGGGACGGGAACTGATTCTGGCTTGATTTCTACAGCTGGATGCCCTTCCTAACACCAACCTCATTTACAGTAAGTGCTGGGTGCTTTTTTGCCGTGGCGCCTCCACGACCACTTTGCAGTGTGGGCTGGGTGCTTTTTTGCCGTGGCACCTCCACGACCACTTTACAGTGAGGGCTGGGTGCTTTTTTGCCGTGGCACCTCCACGACCACTTTGCAGTGGAATGATAGGGACCCCAGTCCTATCATCTCATTTCTACAGCTGAGTAAACTGGAGCAATGTGAAATAAAGTGTCTTGCTCAAGGAAACAACACATCACCCGGTCTGAGAATTGAACTCACAACCTTTCGATTGCAAAGCCAATGCTCTAACCACTAAGCCATATGCCTCCATGTGCCTACCACTTAAAATAAAATTTCGCCGGAGTGTTAGAATAAGAGCAGGAAAGAGGGGGGGGGGGGGGGTATGAGCAGTGTGGGGAGGATTATTCATAACCTCAGAGTACACAAAGGGCACATTTAAACCTGGCAGAGCCCAACCTTCTCCAGGTCTGAACACAACCAATTTTTTCTACAGAGCGAGAATCAACCCCAGCCCTGGACTTGACTGCTACTTTTTTTCTCAGCCTCGAAAGGATGAAAGGCAAAGTTGACCATGGCGGGATTTTGAACTCAGAGCGCGCAATGAGGTGGAATGAATACCGTAAATCATTGGAGGCACATGGCTTAGTGGTTAGAGCATTGGCCTTGCAATCGAAAGGTTGCGAGTTCAATTCTCAGACTGGGTGATGTGTTGTTTCCTTGAGCAAGACACTTTATTTCACATTGCTCCAGTTTATTCAGCTGTAGAAATGAGATGATAAGGACTGGGGTCCCTATCATTCCACTGCAAAGTGGTCGTGGAGGTGCCACAGCAAAAAAAGCACCCAGCCCACACCTTAAAGTGGACAAGTAGGTGCTACGGAAAAAGCACCCACCACTCACTGTAAATGAGGTTGGTGTTAGGAAGGGCATCCAGCTGTAGAAATCAAGCCAGAATCAGTTCCCGTCCCACCCTTGCAAGCAGGAAAAAGCGGACGTAAAATGATGATGATGATGATAATGATGATGATGATTCTATCCAACGTCTTAGCGACTGTCAATTCGCCACCTTAGTGGAGCGAGAGGGAACAGTAAATCATGAAATAGAAAGCATGAAATAGTTAAGTGTTAAGTTAGCAGGTATGATATACGAGTTCACAAGAAGATCTTACGAAGGAAAGACAGAGCAATTATGATATCTAGAGGAACTGACAAGAACAAGAAGGACATAAAAGGTGCGAAAAGCTCAGAGTAGCTAAACTTGTGATTCTCAAGGTGGGGGCACACACCCAACCAATGGAGCCTGGCAGAATTTTGGCAAGGAGGGTGGGTGGGTTGGGGACTTCAGAATAGGGCCACACATATTACACTGCATACTAACTTTCTCTCATTATGGTGGGGCACATGTGGTGTGGTGTTTTTCTGAAAACTGAAGTGGGGCATGAAACAAAAAAAAGGGCGGGAGGGAGAAACACAAACCTAAACAATTTATGGAAGCCCTATTTTACTTACGTAATATTACTGAACCCATGCAAGCATGGAAAAACGGACCTAAAAATGGTGATGATGGTGATGATGATGATAGTGATGGTGATGATGATGATAGTGATGGTGATGAAGATGGTGATGATGATGATAGTGATAGTGATGATGATGGTGAAGATGATGGTGATGATGGTGATGATGGTGGTGATGATGGTGATGGTGGTGATGGTGATGATGATGGTGATGATGATGATAGTGATAGTGATGATGATGGTGAAGATGATGGTGGTGATGATGATGATGATGGTGATGATGGTGGTGATGATGGTGATGGTGGTGATGATGATGATTGTTCTTTCAACCAGTCTTAGGCAATATATTGCTGTTGTATTCATTTTCGTTTATTATATTAATTTGTTTCTAACCCCACCACCACCTACACAAATTACTTCTATATATATATATATATATATATATATATATATATGTATATATGTATGTATATATACATATATGTATATATATATATACATATATACGTATATATATATATATACATACATACATATATACGTATATATATATATATACATACATATATACATATATATATATATACATACATATATACATATATATATATATACATACATATATACATATATATATATATACATACATATATACATATATATATATATATATATATATATATATATATATATATATATATATGTATGTATATATATACATATATATGTATATATATACGTATATATGTATATATATACGTATATATATATATACGTATATATGTATATATATACGTATATATATATATATGTATATATGTATATATATACGTATATATATATATATGTATATATATACATATATGTATATATATATACATATATATATGTATATATATACATATATATATGTATATATATACATACACATATATATATATATATATATATATATATGTATATATATATATATATATACATACATAAATATATATATGTATGTATATATATATATATATATATATATATACACATACATAGACAAGGGTATGTCAATATTTATTTATAAAACTGCTCTACATTATATTTTATCTGATGAAAGCACACCATAATTTAACTTGGTGTCCTTGAAATATGTATAATGAAATAAATATGGTTTTATAAATATAGTTTCCATTTGTTAATATATCGTACATACATATATATATATACATATATATATATATACATATATATATATACATATATATATATAAGTTGGAATAGGATGAAACGAAATTTCATTTCTCACTCTTAGTACGGCACTTACTATTCCAACTTATCGTTTTCGGTGCGCCTGGCCGACTGAACTCACTCGATATGCAAATTAGGCTGCTCAGCCGTTAATTTTCATAAGGAAAGTATATACTTTCGAACGTTCAACCATCAGGCAGAGGGGTATACGGTGCTGATGATAGCTAAGAAGCTTGAAACTAGTACATCGTTCCTGTGTCAGTGTTGAACAAAAAAGGTGACGTGGTTGCCTTAACACCGTATGGCATAAATCAGGCTGTCCGCTTGTTTACAAACGGACAAAGCGGGCGTTATAATAAACGTCCGCTAAACTGATACGTACATATATATATGTGTACCTGTATGTATATATATATATATATATATATATATATATATACATGCTACTGTACGTCTGTATACATATATGTAGTAGTTACCGATGTTGATCTTTTCTTCTTTTCGGGTTATAGCTACTGTCGCTCAGAGAGTGGGATTGGCTCCGTGCACAGTCTTTCCTCACTTTAACAAATATCTTCACGCACAGGCATTGCACGATAGAATTAATTAATAATTATTAATAATGGTATATCGTGTAATGGCCTCACTCGATAACAAGGGGGCAGCCATCATATATATATGTATACATGCATGTATATATGCATGTATATATGTATGTATACATGCATGTATATATATATATATGTTAGTATACATGCATGTATATATGTATGTATACATGCATGTATATATGTATGAATACATGCATGTATATATATGTATGTATTCATGTATACATGCATGTGTATATGTATGCATATGCATGCACATAGGTAAGTACATACATATGCATGTATATATGTATGCATGTATGTATGCAGATATATATGTATGTATGCATGTATATATGTATGCATGCATGTATGTATATATTCATGTATGCAAGTATATATGTATGTATGTGTATATATATATATGCATGTATGTATGTATATATATATATATATGTATGTATGCAAGTATATATGTATATATATATATATATGTATATATGTATACATATATACATATATATATATATATACATACATGCATATATATATATATATACATACATGCATATATATATATATATACATACATGCATATATATATATATATATATATATATATATATATACACATATATATGTATATATATATATATATATACACATATATACATATATATATACACATATATATATATATACACATATATACATATATATATACACATATATACATATATGTATATACGTATATATGTATATATATATATACATACATATATATATATATATATGTATATACGTATATATATATGTACGTACGTACATATGTACATGTGTACATACATACATATGTATGTATGTATGTATGTACGTATGTACATGTGTACATACATACATACGTATGTATGCATAAAAAACTTACGAACATGCTATAGCTTCCATTGACGAGAGAAAAAAGATGGAAATGTTATCATTCTCAGTGAGGCGTGACTGAGCTAAGAAGGTAGACGCTTACACAGAAAAATAAATAAAATGTCAAATTACTGAAGGTAAATGAGAGGTGCAAATTGTAAGGTAAGGTAGGGAAATATTTAAAGTCTTAGCTAGGTGAGAAAATAGATCTTGTGATGCTGTGTGCTATGCCATGATCCCTTTACTGATGGAGTCTCAGGGGGGCCATCATGATGTATGGCATGTCTCAAGAATTTATGCCGGATGGAGCACATCTCTCTCCAGATTTGAACACAGCCAATTTCTTCTTTTTCCTTTTCTTTTTCTTTTTCTTAGACAAAGAGAGGGGGGGTGAGAGGAGAGAGGGGGGGGGAGAAATGAGAGAGGGTGTGAGAGAGAGTAGTGAAAGGGAGAGAGAGAGAGAGAGTAGTAGTGAAAGGAAGATAGAGAGAGTAGTGAAAGGAAGATAGAGAGAGTAGTGAAAGGGAGAGAGAGAGAAAGAGAAGAAGCAGGAGAGAGAGAAAGAGAAGAAGCAGGAGAGAGAGAGAGAAAGAGAAGAAGCAGGAGAGAGAGAGAGAGAAAGAGAAGAAGCAGGAGAGAGAGAGAGAGAGGAAAATCAACCTTAGTACTTGATTGGTTGTTTGTTTATTGCCCTTGCAAGGATGAAAGGCGAAGTTGATCTGAGTGGGATTTGAACTCCGACTACAAAAAGCCAGAAAAAATACTACAAAGTATTCGATCTGCCGTTCTAAAGACTCTGCCAATGTGTAAAGTACCAAACTAGATATATTATCACAGCTAACAGTGTTAGTAATTTTATTGACTGGGGCAATTACATCATAAGGTGTAATAGCCTTGCATTAGTCGGACATGCGAGATGTCACTATGAACCACCACCACCACCTTCTTCTTCACTCACCTATCCCTGACAGGATCATGGGTGGGGTGGGCAATCGTTCTCAAACACTCCTTCCCATGAACTCTGCTGGTAGAATTCTTTTCTGGAAACTTGATGTGTGCCAACAAGTTGGGAGACCAACCCTCACGATGAAGGATGAAGTATCAATGGAGGTGAGTAGGGAGGTGGTCCTAGGGTGAAGGAGACCAGAAGTCTCCACTGTTACAAGCTTGACCACAAACCTGTGGAAGATTGACCAATATTGTGGATTGGCAGTATCGGTAGAGGGTTGGGCGCCATGCTTTGACGCATAGAGTTACGGCCCTTCCCATTCTGAGTTCAAATCCCGCCGAGGTTAACTTTGCCTTTCATCCTTACGGGGTCGATAAAATAAAGTACCAGTAATGCACTGGGTAATTGCTGGCCTTGTGCCAAAAGTAGAAACAATTATGTCTCAATCACAAACTTAATAATGAGAAAGTTAGCTAAATTACTAAATCCCTTCAAATTCTTGATGATTTTTATAATTATTTGGAAATCTTAGGCAATGTCTTTCATTGCAAATATTGTAGCAAGAGAGTCAAGGAAATTATATCACAATTCTGACTGACATTTCCCTGTCAATGAGAATTTAAACTTGATGACGTGTGTAGACAAGTTTGAAAGCTTCAAATAACCTTCTCTCTCTCTCTCAAGGGAGTGTTTCACCACTAAAAACTGGAATGGTCAGTTTGATTCGAGAGAGAGAGAGAGGGGTGGGGCACTCAAAAAATAAAACGATTGTGTATTAACAAAGACATGCGATACTCATACAAAAAACCCCCGCTAAGTTTTACAATAAGTTTTTAAATAATTTGTGGCTTTTTTTATAAATATATATTTCACATGCTTTGTTATTTATTAACTGTTTTACTCTGTTATTCTTTTGTTGGTTTCAGTGATTAGACTGCAGCCATGCTGGAGCATTGTCTTAACCCTTTAGCATTTAAACCAGCCATATCCGGCTAGAATTCTCTGACATCTTTCTGTTCAAACTGGCCCTAATCGGCCACTCATACTGACGTTAAGGTATCATTCTTAAAATAAATAATAACATCATCAAAATCTCGTAGATTCAATATAATGTAAGATAAAGTATTTGCCGCTAAAATACAATAGTAAATAAAAACATCCAGCCCACACTTCCACTGGTCATGCAGAAGACACGGCAAAAACACCCAGTTGGTGGTGGTGATGATGGTGGTGGTGGTGGTGGTGATGATGATGGTGATGATGGTGATGATGGTGGTGGTGGTGGTGGTGGTGGTGGTGACATATGATGATGATGGCACCTCTGCAGTTTTTGTTTACAAGTCTATAGTAATGGAAAAGGCCCAAGGTGCCACACAGTTTGACTCAACCTGTGACCATGTGGTTGCAAAACAAACTCCTTAACAACACAGCCATGCCTGCAATTGTTTGTTGAATTTAAAATGATTAAATACCATATATACTCGAATATAAGCCAAGGAATATTTGACTAAAAAATCAATGGTAAGATGGGAGGGAGTAGGAGCTTACATATGTCATCTAAATAATGTGTTAATTAGCTGACTCAGCTTATAAATGGGGTTTGGATTTTTTACCTATTTTTCAGACATAAAATAGCGGGGTCAGCTAATATTTGAGTCTATATGGTAATTCTCTATTTTTTTTCATACTGCTTTAGCCTCTTCAGTGTCATAGATGAGATAACTTGTCCTAACATGTTTGAACTCTTTTCCAACAGTTCATAACTTCAAAGTTATGAACTTGTTTCCAAACAGTTCATAACTTCAAATCTAGATGGGGTTACTAGTTTATTGATGTGACATTTGTCAATCATTCAGATATATGTTATTAAAAAATGTTTGTTTTAAAAAATAGTAATTTTACTGGGGGAAAAAAATCAGTACGGTAACTGTAGCTGTGTAAAATATACACAGCAGTCAACAGGTTAACTCTTAACATATAATAAATAAGCAAAAACATCTGAAAACAGGTTTGTTAATTCAAATATTAGCAACACCTTTACAAAAATGACTTGCTAATATGGTTTGTTAATTCAAATGTTTATAGTATCTTTACTAGTGGACAGACCATTGAGAACATTTACAATATTTGTGTAAAGATTTCAATTTTTAATGTGATACAAAAAGCACCCAGTCCACACTTTAAAGTGGTTTTGTAGGTGTCACAACAAAAAGCTCCCAGTCAACACTGTAAAGTGGTCGTGTAGGTGTCACGACAAAAAGCACCCAGTACTCACTATTAAATGAGGTTGGCATTAGGAAGGGCATCCAGCTGTAGAAACGAAGCCAAAATCAGTTCTGTATGTCACCTGACCTAGCATTGCCCACAACAGGATGTAAAATGGTGATGATGATGATGATGATGATATTAGTGTTGTTTTGTACTTTTCAAGAATGTCTTAATGTTATTTCATATAGTACAGGATATTAAGAGTTGAAATTACGTCTGACAGATAAGACTATTAAAATGATTTGGTTATTTATGAGGACGGAAAAGAAAAAAGTTATTATGTAAGTCCAGATATTTAATCTTACTTTGGCCTGAAAAGACACACCAGGTGAGAGAAGAGTGAGGAAGGGTAGAGGAATAGACTCTAGGTTTAATCTTATCACAGGTCTAAGACACAAGAATAAATAGCTTAGCTAAAAGATTCATAACACTGAATTGAGGATTTTTCAGGTGAACGTTAAATACACAGACAATAATGTCAGACAGCTGATGAAATGATGTAATCAAACATGCTAAGTGAAATTATTCATGATCTAAAGATTATATACAAGTTGAGAAAATAGACCTGCTATGCAGAAACAACTTATAAAGAACATTTATTTATATGTTTTTCTTGGTAGATGGTGAAACATAATAAGAGGTTGTTGTTCTTTCCACTTAAATTGATCAGAACAAGATCAGGTAGAAGTAAGTGAACAATAAGATTTCCTTCTGAATACATTCAGTTATGAAACTAAGTTCATATAGGAAGTTAAATGTCTATAATGGTGAGATTGAAGGTAGGTGGTTTAGTGGTTAGGGTGTTTGGTTCACGATTGTGAGAGCATATATTCAATTCATGACAACATGTGTCCTTCAGCAAGACACTTTATTTTCATGTTTCTCCAGTCATCTCAGTAGCATCATTGTCAACTGCTACACGGGCAAAGCAGATACACTAGAAAGAGGAAATTGCAAAGGTTATCAAATTGTGGGATTGGATTATGAAGGACTAGAGCAGCGTTTCTCAACCCTTTTACCCTTGTGGAACCCTAGAAATAGTTTTCATGTCTCAAGGAACTTCTGCATAAAAATTATTATATACCATTATTAATATCTATCACTTTTAGGGGTTGAAGCATTTATTATAATAACAAAGGATTTTCCAACAATATTCCGTATGTGTCTAGTGAAATTACAAATAGGAAATTAAACAAAAATTACTAAAAAATGCATTAGATTGTTTATTACTGTTTCTCACAGAACTCCTAGTGACCTCTTGTAGAAGCCTAGGGTTTTGGGGAACACTGGTTGAGAAACAATGGATTAAAGACACAATCTTGAGATTCAGTTTGGCTTTATGTCAGAGGGAAGTGTGACAGATGCCATCTTCCTAGTGAGATAAATGCAAGAAAAATACTTAGCTAAGTGTAAGCCCCTCTATTTAACCTTTGTCAACCCCCCAAAAGCCTTTCACAGAGTCCTATGCTCTTTAATTTGGTGGTCACTTAGGAAATTAGAGATAGATGGTGAGGATCATTCAAGCTATATACAGGGATGCAGTCAGTAATGTGAGGGCTAACAATATGGGCTACAGTAATGAATTTAGCAGGAGTCTATGATGGGGGGGGGGGGGTCAGTTCTCAACCCCTCCAAGATCGGTTGTCTGTGGGAAAAAAGAAGAATCAACCCTGGTATTTGACTGGTATGTCATTTATTGGCTCCAGAAGGATGAAAAGGAAAATTGACTTCAGTGATATTTGCTAGACTATATACCTTATATAAAAATAAAATCAAAATTAAATTTACAACTCACACCTACAGGTTTAGCTGGCCTCCTTCTTACAAGGTTGCATCTAATAGGAAGTTTTTCAGGTATATTTTAATTATGGAGGTGGGAGAGGGCCCAGCTCTATCATGTTGCTATTATAGTTCAGAGCTATGTAGGTATAACTCGACTCCTACAAGGTTGCATCTTATAGGAGGTTTTCTCAGGTGTTTTAAGAATAGGAAGCTCATCCGTATCATGAAACAACGCAAAATGAAGCGTCTTGCTCCAGAAAATGTGGCACCCAGCCCAGGAATAGAACCCACGACGTTATGATCGGCAGTCCAACATCCTAACCACTACGTGACCTTGTGTCAATGTGACTTGTCCACATTGTTATCATCATCGTCGTCATCATTCAATAAGTCTTTGCAGGTGGAAGCTCAATGGCTTTTGTGAACAGAGATACAGAGCCACTATTTATTTTTGACACTGATTTTAAATCCTGAAGTCAGACATTGAAAACACCTATATACAAACAAATAAATAAATAGGTGGCATACAAAAATAGGTGACATAAAAAACCTGACTTTTGTACAAAGGGACATCTCATGCATCCATGACATAGGTGGGACTGAGAATGGGGGACATAATAAGCAGATAGATTTTCACTGAAAGGCTTAAGATTAAGAATGTTTTCAACAATGTATGTGTGCGTGTATGTATGTGTGTGTGTGTGTGTGTGCATGTGTGTGTGTGCATGTGTGTGTGTGTGCGCGTGTGTTTGTGTGTGTGCGTGTGTGTGTGTTTGTGTGCGCGTGTGTTTGTGTGTGTGCGTGTGTGTGTGTTTGTGTGTGTGTGTGTGTGTGTGTGTGTTTGTGTGTGTGTGTGTTTGTGTGTTTGTGTGTGTGTGTCGTGTGTATATATATATTTATTTATTTATTTCTGTAAATATATGTATATATGTAAATGTATGTATGTATACATCAATTTCCGTCTCACCCATGCTAGCATAGAAGATAGGCATTAAACGATGATGATGGTGTGGGGGAGGGGGGGGGGAATATGTGTGTGTGTGTGGGGGTGTGGGTGTGGGTGTGTGTGTGTGAATGTATGTATATGTATGCAAAAAGTAAACAGAAATAACAAAGAAAATGACAGTACAATGAAGAAATATATTAGTCTAATGCTTGGTAGAGTAGGAAAAGAGTCTTAACATTTCAGACAACTCGTCCTTCATCAGAAGATAGAATGAGAAATAAAAGATGAAATAAAATGATAGAGGAGAGTGAGAAGAAGAAGAAAAAAAAATGATATATATACATACACGTGTGTCTGTGTGTCTGTATATATAACTTTGATAGGTTTCGGCCAGTATTGACCCAAGCCATGTCTAACTTAATAGCACCACCTGGCTATATAAATATATAATTTTTCATTGGAGTTCTTGGACAAGCAACGTATATATTATTTGTATTTAATCAATTCTGAGGAATTATTCTAAGGGAAATGGAATAGTCTCGTTAGTCTAAGAAAACGGTCATAAATCAATTAACCCTTTAGCATTTACATTATTAGATTGGTTGTATCGGTAGAGGGTCGGATGCCATTCTTTGCAGCAAAGAGTTACGGCCCTTTATGGTCTGAGTTCAAATCCCGCCGAGGTTAACTTTGCCGTTCATCCTTACGGGGTCGATAAAATAAAGTACCAGTAATGCACTGGGATAATTGCTGGCCTTGTGCCAAAAGTAGAAATAATTATTTTATATATACTATTATATTTTAATGGTAAAGGCTTTACCTCACAATTATCTCACATAATATCGAATCTATGAGATTTTGAAAGTATTTATTTTGGGAACAATACCTTAACATCAGTTTGAGTGACCAGTTACAGCCAGTTTCAACAGAAAGAGGTAGAGAATTCTGGTCGGTTTGAACATTAAATGGTTAAATGATTTAATTAAAATCTTTGATAATCTTTGTTCTTTATATATACAGTGTACTCCCAGCATTTGCGGTGCCGGTTATTTGCTGAATTTTACTTAGAACCTAACTAATAATTGTTTGTGGAAACCACCGCATATTTGCTGAATCGTAAATATCTTACACGATTTTTAAAGACTTTTTTGTGGCAATATATATTTTTTTCGTTTTTAAATGCTAAATTATTAATAACAATATACCATATTTGGTGCCCTATATTTTATGTTATGTTTTGACGTTTATAGGCATTTTTATGGACCACATCCAATATTCACAGTTTTCACTCTTTGCGGGTGCACTAAGAACATCAACCCTGCAAATAGCGGGGTTGATGTTCTTAGGAAGGGCATCCAGCTGTAGAAATCAAGCCAGAATCAGTTCCCGTATGGGCAAGACAAGGTCAGCCGACCGGACACTGCCCACAACAGGACAACTCGTCTAACTCATGCTAGCTTGGAAAAACGGACATAAAACGATGATGATGATGATGATGATGATGATAACACCCAAGATACTTTATGCGAAGATAACTAAACCCATAGCAACCTTATGTTGTTAAATCAGGTTTATTTTAACCTTTCTCTGCTGTGAAAGAAAAACATTTACTGAGATCTCAAAACAGTGAAAACTGTAATTTGGTTGCAAGCTATGTTGCCTCTAGTTTTTCCCAACCACTGAGCGGAACGTTTGATGTTTTGAGCAAAAATACAGTTGTCCCACAGCATTTGCGCAGAGGGTTATGTTCCTAGAGCACCTGCGAAGAGTGGAAAACCGCGAATATTGGATGTGCTCCATAAAAATGCCTATAAACATCAAAACAATGTAAAATATAGGCCAGCAAATACGGTATACTGTTATTAATAATTTAGCATTAAAAAAGCATGAAAAAATATCTATTGCCACGAAAAAAGCCATTAACCCTTTAGCATTCACATTATTCTATATATACTATTGTATTTTCATGGTAAAGGCTTTACCTCACATAATTATCCCACATAATATCATATCTATGAGATTTTGAAAGTATTTATTTTGAGAACAATACCTTAACATCAGCTTCAGTGACCAGTTACAGCCAGTTTCAACAGAAAGGTAGAGAATTCTGGCCGGCTTTGGCCGGTTTGAACATTAAAGGGTTAAAAAGTCGTGGAAGATATTTCCGATCCCGTGAATGCGCGATGGTTTCCAAAAACAATTATTAGTTAGGTTCTGAGGGAAAATTCCGCGAATGCCAGGGGTACACTGTATTTTGAACTCAAAGCTACAGAGCAGCAACATTTTGATATGCATGGTATTAATGCAGTGACTGTGTGTGCAGCTGCGTAAACATGTAGTTTACAAGCATCAGTTGGTTGCAGGAGATTATAAAGAAATCTTTAACACTTTTGTTTCCATATTTCTAATCATATATATTGTCTGTGTTTAGACATAATATAATGTGCCCATGTGTTTAGATATAATACACATGTGCCCATGTGTTTAGATATAATATACATGTGCCCATGTGTTTAGATATAATATACATATGCCTGTGTGTTTAGACATAATATAATGTGCCCATGTGTTTAGATATAATACACATGTGCCCATGTGTTTAGATATAATATACATGTGCCCATGTGTTTAGATATAATATACATATGCCTGTGTGTTTAGACATAATATAATGTGCCCATGTGTTTAGATATAATACACATGTGCCCATGTGTTTAGATATAATATACATGTGCCCATGTGTTTAGATATAATATACATATGCCTGTGTTTAGACATAATATAATGTACCCATGTGTTTAGATATAATATACATGTGCCCATGTGTTTAGATATAATATACATATGCCCGTGTGTTTAGACATAATATAATGTGCCCATGTATTTAGTCATAATATACATGTCTCCATGTGTTTAGATATAATATACATATGTCCATCTGTTTAGATATAATATAATGTGCCCATATGATTATCTATATATATAAAACTGAGGATGTCTGTCTGTGTGTGTGAGTTTGAATCCCTAAAACTCGAGAAGTACCCAACCGATTTTTTTCAAACTTTACATGTGTATTACTTTTGTTTCAGGGGGTGTTATGCACATACAAAATTCAACTTTTTGATCCCCTAGGGCATTAGGTGAAAAACTGCGTTTTTTCAGCTTTTTAGGGGTTTTTTGAGGCGTTATGTCAGACCGATTTCCTTGAAATTGTAACTATGTATTAGTCAGTCTCTTCTTCATACAGTAAGCAAAGAAAATCCAACCTTTTTATGGCCTAGGGCCCGCATTAGGTGAAAAACTTCATTTTTTCAGCTTTTTAGGGCTTTTTTGAGGCGTTACGTCTAGCTGACTTTCCCGAAATTTCAAGGCATATTATGCACATAAAAAAAAAATTCATTTTTTGGAATCGCCCCAAAAAAGCCTTCTTAAACATGCCCACCCTCCACTCGAACTTTACACAATTGCCTACGTCGTACCTTCCGACTGACGTCTGCTGCTAATTGCATCAGAGTATTCAGTTTATTTTCTTTACATATTGTCCAGGCATGCAGTTTTTCCACGATTAAGTCTGTTGGTGGCCCGCGTTCCAAAATACCTTATCCCATGCAACGCCGGGTACCACTGCTAGTACATAATATACACTACCCGTGTGTTTAGACATAATACACATGTGCCCATGTGTAAAAGGAATTTAGTTGAATAATTAACTTTTTCATTAGTAAACTGATGTTTGAAGCATAATTAACAAATTTTTTAATGAAATTATGTTGAAAAGTATAAGTATGAACACTTTAATCCTTTACATTACTCTATATTTACTATTGTAGTTTCACAGTAAAGGGGTTTTCTTACATAATTATCTCACATAATACTGAATCTACAAGATTTTGATATTTATTTTGAGAACATCAGTATGAGGGGCTGGTTACAACCGGTTTGAACAGAAAGGGGAGGAGAATTCTGGCCGGATATGACCAGTTTAAATGCTAAAGGGTTAAAATGGGTAGCATTATATAGGATTGTGTACGTACAAGTAGCAAGGATTTAGTAACAAACGTAAGGCTGGGTGCTTTTTAATGTGTGTAAACTTATTTCTGTTTACACAATGCTACAGAACCTGGGCTACTTTTTCATACACCACCCTATATAATAAAGTCAGAGGTGGTTTCAGGCAGGTTATTATCAAAAGGGTTAAATACATTCAATGACAACAATCGAAATACATACTTAACCTGTGTCACCCAAAATACAAAGTCATCTTAACTTTACATTCATGATGACATTTGCTGTATTGGTATTTCAAAGAAACTAGCAGCAAGTATTTTCAAAGATCTAACAAACCACATTCCTTAGTCCTATCTTGTCTAACTAGTTAGTGTATACATATTGAGGGAAAGGGGATGGTTACTAGAGGTGCAGTAGCAGAATAATTAAAGTTAAAGTGTTGGATTAACAATCAAAATGAACTCAGTTTTTAAACTATGAGTAATACTGGATCATTACCATATTTCTAATGATTGACACTGTCTGTCATTAACCCTTTCATTACCATATTTCTAATGAAAGACACTGTCTCTGTCATTAACTCTTTCATTACCATATTTCTAATGAAAGACACTGTCTATGTCATTAACCCTTTCGTTACCATATTTCTAATGAAAGACACTGTCTATGTCATTAACCCTTTCGTTACCATATTTCTAATGAAAGACACTGTCTATGTCATTAACCCTTTCGTTACCATATTTCTAATGAAAGACACTGTCTATGTCATTAACCCTTTCGTTACCATATTTCTAATGAAAGACACTGTCTCTGTCATTAACCTTTTCCTTACCATATTTCTAATGAAAGACACTGTCTCTGTCATTAACCTTTCCTTACCATATTTCTAATGAAAGACACTGTCTCTGTCATTAACCTTTTCCTTACCATATTTCTAATGAAAGACACTGTCTCTGTCATTAACCTTTCCTTACCATATTTCTAATGAAAGACACTGTCTCTGTCATTAACCTTTTCATTACCATATTTCTAATGAAAGACACTGTCTATGTCATTAACCCTTTCATTATCATATTTCTAATGAAAGACGCTGTCTATGTCATTAACCCTTTCATTATCATATTTCTAATGAAAGACACTGTCTATGTCTTTAACCCTTTTATTACCATATTTCTAATGAAAGAGACTGTCTAT
>OZ024753.1:13767070-13772070 GCA_964016885.1 Eledone cirrhosa | reverse complement strand
ATTTCATTTCATTTCATTTTACATCCACTTTTCCCTGCTTGCAAGGGTGGGAATATATATATATATCATCATTTTACGTCCGCTTTTCCCTGCTTGCAAGGGTGGGACGGGAACTGATTCTGGCTTGATTTCTACAGCTGGATGCCCTTCCTAACACCAACCTCATTTACAGTGAGTGCTGGGTGCTTTTTTTGCCGTGGCACCTGCACGACCACTTTGCAGTGGAATGATAGGGACCCCAGTCCCTATCATCATCTTTCTACAGCTGAGTAAACTGGAGCAATGTGAAATAAAGTGTCTTGCTCAAGGAAACAATACATCACCCGGTCTGAGAATTGAACTCAGAACCTTTCGATTGCAAGCCCAATGCTCTAACCACTAAGCCATGCACCTATATATCTCTATGTATGTATGTAGGTATGTATGGTGTCTAAAAGTAGAAGAGTTATTGGTACAATAACTTCTCCATGCCTATGTCTTTACAATAAATGTGTTATATTATAGAGATAGATTGCTCCAGGAAGATTTGGACAACAAATATTTCATTGTATATTCCATCATACAAAAATATTTAATCATGTATTTTAACCCTTAGATTTTAAACCGGTCAGAATTCTCTCACCTTTTTCTGTTCAAACCGGCCGTAACCAGCTGCTCATATTTATGTTGAGGCATTTTTCTCAAAATAAATAATAACAAAATCTTATAGATGCAATATTATGTGAGATAATTATGTGAGGTAAAGCCTTCACCATGAAAATATAATAGTATATATATAAATAGAGAGAGTAATGTGAATACTACAGGGTTGAACTGTAGACAATGTGTGGAATGTAGGTTAGAGTTTGGAAGACATCTGGAAAAATAATATCAATTTGTTTGTGAGGAGATACTTGAACTGATGTGAAACTAATTAGGAAACCTTCACACTCATTGACAATGAACTGAAAGAAATCATTCAATTAATGAAATATGTTAATTTGTAACATTGATGTATTATTTGAATGAGACACTTGGCTATAAAATTAATTACTTTATATCAGGGGTGTGCAATATATTCCATTGGCGGGCCACTTTTGGACATTGGAACAACTATTAGGGCCATTAATATTTAATAAGCACTATTCCAAAGATTCACCACAACTTCTTTCCATAATATGGAACTGGGAAATAATAACACACATAACCTTATCAGTGAAGCCTTTTAGTATAGGTCAACTAACACACATAACCATATCAGTGAAGCCTTTTAGTATAGGTCAAAACTACAACATCTTTCCATAACATCGAACTGGGAAATTATAACCCACATAACCCTATCAGAGAAGCCCTTTAGTATATATCAAAACCACAACTTCTTTCCATAACATGGAACTGGGAAATTATAACCCACATAACCTTATCAATGAAGCCCTTTAGTATAGGTCAACTAACAGAAAATTGTATTACGGTTACGAAAAAAATTCTAAATAAGCCTACAAGGTAAAAATTAAAAACGGTCATCGCGGGCCACTCTGACTGGTCTGGCGGGCCGGATTGTGGCCCGCGGGCCGCCTGTTGCATGTCCCTGCTTTATATACTCAAATAAAAGCCAATATGCAAATATAAGCTGACCCCACTATTTTATGTCTGAGTACAGCTGACCCCACTATTTTATGTCTCAGTAATGGGCAAAAATACAAACCATATTTACATAGAACTAGCAGAAAAACCAACCTTTTTGTGGGTTTCTGCTAGCTTGTGTAGTGTGTATATTGAATTATATGCAGGTATATATACATGTAGATATGATACATCAAATAAAATCGTAATTGACAATATACACAGATATTGAATGAAGACTGCATTACACTGTCTTATGTAATCAATAACGTAATCCATGATACATTAAAAAAAGAAGATATTATATATAAACTGCATTAGGAGAAAATTAGTGACAGAAATATATAAATATGTATTTCAGTGATCGCTAACCGGAAGTGTTGACATTTGAAAATTTTAAAGAAGTGAATCTTTAAATAAATAATAAAATATATTTAATGAACAGCCATGGAATTTAGTAGATAAATTATGTAATATTCATTCATTATTTATTCAAAGTAGGGCGGTGGATTGGCAGTATCAGTAGAGAGTCGGACGCCATGCTTTCCAGCATAGTTACATCCCTTTACGATCTGAGTTCAAATCCCGCCGAGGTTAACTTTGCCTTTCATCCTTACGGGGTCGATAAAATAAAGTACCAGTAATGTACTAGGTAATTGCTGGCCTTGTGCCAAAACTAGAAACAATTATTTATTCAAAGTAATCCAACTTATTTTACTAAGGGGATAAAAAATTATAAACCGTACGCAGTCCCGCGCTTCTTACTTTATTATAGTTTAGATTTGAAGTTGGTGAAAACTATTGAAATATTGACCTCAAATATAAACCACCCCCTCCTATTATCAAGTTTTTGGTCACAACATATTGTAAATGTGGTTGGTGTTAGGAAGAACATCCAACTAGAAAATAGCCGGCCAAATTTAGAATCTTCGTCAGAGCAAGGTACGTGATGATGATGCTCCTCAGTTTATATTTGAGTATATACGGTACTTTATAATTTAAGTAGAAGGAAACTAAACTGTTTGGTTGGTTGATGCCTGTGTATGAAGGGCAATATAACACAGAGACAGTTAATGTAGAGGATATGTAAATAGAAAGAAATGAGGCTAGTTGGTGTCGATGGATATGTGATGTTTGTGTGCATAAACAACAAAGCAGAAGTGAACTGAGAAACACTGGGAATAAGAGCAATAAGAGAGTGTCATGCTCCAGCATGGCCAGAGTTTAATGAGTGAAACTAGTAAAAGAGTGTCATGCTCCAGCATGGCCACAGTCTAATGACTGAAGCCAGTAAAAGAGTGTGGTGCCCCAGCATGGCCGCAGTCTAATGACTGAAGCCAGTAAAAGAGTGTGGTGCCCCAGCATGGCCGCAGTCTAATGACTGAAGCCATTAAAAGAGTGTGGTGCTCCAGCATGGCCACAGTTTAATGACTGAAACCAGGCAACAAAAAAACTAAAATATGTGAATGTACATTACTCCTTTTGCCCAGTAGACTGGTATCCATAGAAACTAGCTACCTATGTCTACTTTTATATAATAATTGTTTCTATTTTTGGCACAGGGCCAGCAATTACCCCAGTGCATTACTGGTACTTTATTTTATCGACCCCGTAAGGATGAAAGGCAAAGTTAACCTTGGCAGGATTTGAACTCAGACTGTGAAGGGCCGTAACTCTATGCTACAAAGCATGCCGTTCGACCCTCTACCGATACTGCCAACCAACCCACCACCCTAATAATGATGATAATAAAAAATAATGAAAATTATTGTGTACAGTGCTCAGGTGCACTACAACTCATCAAAGGTGCATGTATAGTACTTAGAATAATTGTTTCTACTTTTGGCACAAGGCCAGCAATTACCCAGTGCATTACTGGTACTTTATTTTATCGACCCGGTAAGGATGAAGGCAAAGTTAACCTCGATGGGATTTGAACTCAGACCGTAAAGGGACGTAACTATGCTGGAAAGCATGGCGTCCGACCCTCTACCGATACTGCCAATTCTAGAATAATGTACAAATGTTAGGAAAGTGGTGGTAAAGAAAAGGGAAAGAAAGAGAAATGTGTTTCTTTGCTTTGTTTTCTTAAAAACATCTCTATATGTTAATTTGGGGAGAGAATTTTAGATTAACCAAAAATAAATAAATAAAAGCTAAGCTTGCAAACAACAATTGTCGTAGTTGCAAAATAGTGCACTATTCATTCACCTGCTTAATATATAAATTAAAATGTGTAAATATGTATACATAGACACCTTGAAAAACTCCTGGAAGGTAAGAATTATTTATTTCTAGAGTTGTTTTGTATGGTTCTTTTTTTTAGGGTTTTTTTTAGTTTTTTTTACCTTATTTAAAAGCAAATAACAGGTGCTTTACTATCCAAGTCAAAAGAACACACCTTGTGAATAAATAACAGTGTGAATTTCTAACAGTGTCAGCTTAGAGAACTACAGACAGTCACATCTCTACTGCAGCCCTCCACAAAACTCTAGCACTCTTATTTTACTTTCAAATGAATCCCTCTTATCATCAGCATTTTTTCATCATCATCATTCTACATTCACTTTTCTCTGCTTGCAAGGGTGGGAATCATTAGACATATTTTGTTTTTACTGGCTTCAGTCATTAGACTCTTGCCATGCTGGGGCACCACACTCTTTTACTGGTTACAGTCATTAGACTCTTGCCATGCTGGGGCACCACACTCTTTTACTGGTTACAGTCATTAGACTGTGGCCATGTTGGGGCACCACACTCTTTTACTGGTTTCAGTCAAACTGTGGCCATGCTAGGGCACCACACTCTTTTACTGGTTTCAAGTCATTAGACTGAGGCCATGCTAGGGCATTGCCTTGAAGTGATTAAAGTGATTTTAGTCAATCATATGGAGGCACATGGCTTAGTGGTTAGAGCATTGGGTTTGCAATCGAAAGGTTGTGAGTTCAATTCTCAGACCGGGTGATGTGTTGTTTCCTTGAGCAAGACACTTTATTTCACATTGCTCCAGTTTACTCAGCTGTAGAAATGAGATGATAGGGACTGGGGTCCATATCATTCCACTGCAAAAAAGCACCCAGCACTCACTGTAAATGAGGTTGGTGTTAGGAAGGGCATCCAGCTGTAGAAATCAAGCCAGAATCAGTCCCCGTCCCACCCTTGCAAGCAGGGAAAAGCAGACGTATGATGATGATGATGATGATGATGATATCAAACATCTTAACTTATTTTTCTCAAGTCACACACTCTCTCTTACACACACACTCTCTCTCTCTCTCTCTCTTACACACACTCTCTCTCTCTCTCTTACACACACACTGACAATATATTTACAACAAAACAGTTAAAAACGAACTAGATTTAGATGCTTTAAAAGGGCATGTGAAAGTGAGTGTGTG
>OZ024753.1:13747070-13764570 GCA_964016885.1 Eledone cirrhosa | reverse complement strand
ACAATATAACCATCATTAATAATTATTAATTAATTCTATCGTGCAATGCCTGTGCATGAAGATATTTTTCAAAGTGAGGAAAGACTGTGCACTGAGCCAATCCCACACTGAGCGACAGTAGCTATAACCCAAAAAGAAGAAAAGATCAACATCATCGGTAACTACTGAGCCGCAGGTTTTATATCGGAGTTATCCCAGTTTCCTGAGTTGCCTTCTCCTAGAAGAATGCCCTGGCAAAAGCTAGGGGTCCTTCACTGCATATACATATTTCACTGCATATACATATACATATTTCACTGCATATACATATTTACACACTTTTGGATAGCCGTTGACTCTTATGAGTTCTTCCACCCTTTGTCAGGTTTTGTTTTTCGTCCTGCAGGGTGTCCAAAATCACCCTCCTCACCATATATATATATATATATATGGAAAAAATGAAACAAAATTTCATTTCTCACTCTTAGTATGGCTGTTACTTAAATATAAGTATGTATATGTACATACATATATGTATACAGACGTACAGTAGTATGTATATACATACATACACACATATATATATATGTACGTATGGGTTTACCGAACATTTATTAAAAATGCTCAGTGTGTTTGTAAACAAACAGCCCGAATTAAGCCGTAGATTGTTTAGCAACCATCGTTGCCCTTTTGTTCAACACTGACAAAGGAATGATGTACTAGTTTCAAGCTTATTAGCTATCGTCAGCACCGTATACCTTCTTGCCAGATGATTGAACGTCTGAAAGTATATACTTTCCTTATGCATATTAACGGCTGAGCAGCCTAATTTGCATATCAAGTTAGTTAGTCGACCGGGCGCACCGAAAACGATAAACGGAAAAAATGAAACGAAATTTCATTTCTCACTCTTAGTACGGCTGTTACTTAAATATAAGTATGTTTACGTACATACATATATGTATACAGACGTACAGTAGTATGTATATATATACATACATGCACACATATATATATGTACGTATGGGTTTACCGAACATTTATTATAATGCTCGGTTTGTATATATATATATATATCATCATCATCATTTTCGTCCGCTTTTCCTTGCTTGCAAGGGTGGGACGGGTCTTATTCAGCACAGCATCTCTCCATTCGTCACGGTCCCTCGTCATCTCCACCGTGAGCTTCAATGATCTGAGGTCTGTTCTCACCACCTCCGCCCATGTTTTTCGTGGTCTACCTCTACCACGTCTTCCTTCAACTGGCATTTCCTGGCACATCTTCACCCATCGGTCATCCTCCATGCGCATCACATGTCCATACCACCTCAGTCTCCTCTCCCGTACACTACATTCTATCCCTCTCAGACACAGTTTCTCTCTCAACACATTTATGCTGGGTCGTTCACGCACATTTACACTGCACATCCAAAGGAGCATGCTTGCCTCATTTCTCTCCAGCCGTCGCATATCCTCTGCAGTTGCTGCCCATGTCTCACTACCATGCAGCATCGCGCTCCTCACACAGGCATCATACAACCGGCCTTTCGTATGCAGGGAGAAACCCTTCTTCGTCAACAGAGGAAGCAGCTCCCTAAACTTCTTCCAACCCGTCCTTATTCTAGATACTATGGCCTCGGAACACCCTCCTCCCATGCTAATCTGATCTCCTCGATATATATATATATATATATATATATATATATATATATATATATATATATATACACACAAACACACACAAACACATATATGTATGCTTGTTTTTAAAAGCAATGTACTTACGATATCTGTAAGAAGTGACAAAAAAGATTGGCATCTGGAAGGACACCGTGTCATAAAATACTGCCTCAAAACGTCACATCTAACCCATTCTAGAATAGAAAATTGGACTTTATGATGATGATGGTGATGATCATTTTGGTGGTGATGGTGATAATGGCAGTGGTGATGGTGACAATGGCAGTGGTGATGGTGGTGGTGATGATGGCAGTGGTGATGGTGGTGGTGATGATGGCAGTGGTGATGGTGGTGGTGATGATGGCAGTGGTGATGGTGGTGGTGATGATGGCAGTGGTGATGGTGGTTGGTGATGATGGCAGTGGTGATGGTGACAATGGCAAGTGATAATGGTGGTGCTGATGATGGCAGTGGTGATGGTGACAATGGCAAGTGATAATGGTGATGATGATGACTACATTTAGATGATATATATTAAAAGCTAGTAAATTAGTTAAACTATAGTTAACCCCAAAAGTTTTCACAGTACTAGCATCACTCCTTCATAGTCAGCTTATGAACTTTTCAGCCTACCCTTATACATAGAATAAAAATAAACCAAAAAAAAAAAAACGTGTAACTTGATCCTTTAATGTTCAAACCGGCCAGAACTGGCCAGAATTCTCTACCTCTTTCTGTTGAAACTGGCTGTAACTGGTCACTCATACTGATATTAAGGTATTGTTCTCAAAATAAATACTTTCAAAATCTCATAGATTCGATATTATGCGAGATAATTATGTGAGGTAAAGCCTTTGCCATGAAAATATAATAGTATATATAGAGTAATTGTTTCTACTTTTGGCACAAGGCCAGCAATTACCCAGTGTATTACTGGTACTTTATTTTATCGACCCCGTAAGGATGAAAGGCAAAGTCAACCTCGGCGGGATTTGAACTCAGAATGGCAAGGGCCGTAACTCTATGCGTCAAAGCATGGCGTCCGACCCTCTACCGATACTGCCAATCCACAGAGTAATGTGAAGTAACCAGTATCTAAGAATTATATATGTTCAGGGCCATATGGAAACCACACTGACACATAGTGGCTGGCCATTTTAAACCCATCCATCTCCAGATCTGAACACAACTGATTTCTTCCAGAGAGGAGGAGGGGGAAGAGGAGGGGTGGGGGTTGACAAAGATGGGAAGGGAGAGGGGGAAAAGAGAGAAAAAAATCAACCCTAGTATTGAAATGGTATTCTATCAAGCTTGGAAGAGTGAAAGGGAAAGGTGACCTCGGGTGGGGTGGGGATCTGAGAGCAGAGAGCACCTTCTAGAAATAACAGTTTCTGATTTAGGCACAAGGCCAATAATTTTGGCAGGTAGGGAAAGTCAATTAAATCAACCCCAGTACATTACTGGTACTTTATTTTATCAACCCGGTAAGAAATATGTATGCAGTAGATGTACAGGGAAATTAGACAGTAGAAGTCGCACTGATAGACACATTTTTCAAATGCGAGAGGGCGCTATAGAAGTGGTGGATAGCTTCCGGTACCTAGGAGATCAGATTAGCATGGGAGGAGGGTGTTCCAAGGCCATAGTATCTAGAATAAGGACGGGTTGGAAGAAGTTTAGGGAGCTGCTTCCTCTGTTGACGAAGAAGGGTTTCTCCCTGCGTACGAAAGGCCGGTTGTATGATGCCTGTGTGAGGAGCGCGATGCTGCATGGTAGTGAGACATGGGCAGCTACCGCAGAAGATATGCGACGGCTGGAGAGAAATGAGGCAAGCATGCTCCGTTGGATGTGCAGTGTAAATGTGCGTGAACGACCCAGCATAAATGTGTTGAGAGAGAAACTGTGTCTGAGAGGGATAGAATGTAGTGTACAGGAGAGGAGACTGAGGTGGTATGGACATGTGATGCGCATGGAGGATGACCGACAGGTGAAGAAGTGCCAAGAAATGCCAGTTGAAGGAAGACGTAGTAGAGGTAGACCACGAAAAACATGGGCGGAGGTGGTGAGAACAGACCTCAGATCATTGAAGCTCACGGTGGAGATGACGAGGGACCGTGACGAGTGGAGAGATGCTGTGCTGAATAAGACCCGTTCCACCCTTGCAAGCAGGGAAAAGCGGACGTAAAATGATGATGATGATGATGATGATGATGATGATAAGAATGAAAGGCAAAGTGAACCTCGGCGTGATTTGAACTCAGAATGGCAAGGGCCGTAACTCTATGCTGCAAAGCATGACGTCCGACCCTCTACCGATACTGCCAATCCACCGCCCCTAGCCACCTTTTAGAAATAATGCTAAGAGAAATAAGCTGAGCTAGTAAAGCATTTAAATCTTTTGAAACAAAATCATCAATTTTAAAGGGCTCCTATTTAACCCTTTAGCATTTACATTACTCTATATTTACTATTGTATTTTCATGGTAAATGCTTTATCTCACATAATTATTTCACATAATATCAAATCTATGAGATTTTGATATTTCTTTTGAGAACAATACCTTAATATAAGTATGAGCAGCTGGTTATGGCCGATTTGAACAGAAAGTGTTGAGAGAATTCTGGCTGGATTTGGCCGGGTTAAATTGGTATCCTTGGCCCAAGGGCTACTTACAACCATAGGCGCTGAGCTGGCTAGCCGCAGGTGCGAGCCCTGCTAGATGAAATGGCTCTTCCAGTACATCTCTCTTACCATCCTCCAGGGATACGCCAGGGCCATGGGGTCCTATTTGCTCATAATAGAGAGATGTGGAAGGTGAGAGAGATGGAGGCAATGACAGTGGGAGTTTGGCTCTTCTGTGATTGGACCTGGTGTACAGCGCCAGTTGTCCATAAGGAGGTAGTGATTCAGCAAATTATTATGCATTACTTAACTTTTTCCATAATGGTATAGGTTGGAGAAAACCTCTTAACCCTTTAATGTTCAAACCAGCCAAAACCAGCCAAAACCGTCCAGAATTCTCTACTTTTTCTGTTGAAACTGGCTATAACTGGTCACTCAAACTGATGTTAAGGTATTGTTCCCAAAATAAATACTTTCAAAATCTCATAGATTCTATATTATGTGAGATAATTATGCGAGATAAAGCCTTTACCATAAAAATATAATAGTATATATATAGCAATGTGAATGCTAAAGGGTTAAGGCTGTATTTTATACAGGAACTGCATGTTAAGTATACAATTTTAATAATGAAATAATTAGTAAGTTTAGTAAATCTCTCAAAATCATTCACTAATTCATTAAAATAAAGTGTATTTCATTAGAAATGGTTAAGTTCTGTGATTTAATAATTGTTTCTACTTTAGGCACAAGGCCATCAAATACCCAGTGCATTACTGGTACTTTATTTTATTGACCCCCTAAGGATGAAAGGCAAAGTTAACCTCGGTGGGATTTGAACTCAGAATGGAAAGGGCCGTAACTCTATGCTGCAAAGCATGGCGTCAGACCCTCTACCGATACTGCCAATATGATTGTATTGTTCTAGATTCAAACAACTATATCGTTCTAGATACATACATGTGTGTGTGTGTGTGTGTTAAAGGTAAGTTGTCTCCCTTTCAATCTTACATTTTTTTTTTTTCCTTTTCTTTTCGTTTCTATTTTATGACTTGTTTTTATTGTTTTATATGTGATCTGGAGTTTTAACCCTTTCGTTTCCCTATTTCTAATGAACGGCACTGCCTATAGTTTTCAAATAATTTCGAATATAATCAAGAATTTGGAGCAATTTATTAATATAACTTTATCATTGTTAAGCTGTTGCTTCCCGAGATTCGCCAACACTTGGTAAACAACCATCTTGCCAACAACAACAACCCTGAGTACCTTTCTGATTTCCATGTGTCTAACACCTGTGGGCATGCCCACAAAGTCAGAAAACAGCACAGTTCCCATGACTTTCGGAAACATTTTTTCACGCTCAGAGTTGCTGAAGCATGGAACAAACTACCTGCATCGGTTGTTAGCTGTCGAGTCACTGCATCCTTTAAAACCTCCATGGAACAAACTACCTGCATCGGTTGTTAGCTGTCGAGACACTGCATCCTTTATAACCTCCGTGGAACAAACTACCTACATCGGTTGTTAGCTGTCGAGACACTGCATCCTTTAAAACCTCCATGGAACAAACTACCCGCATCAGTTGTTAGCTGTCGAGTCACTGCATCCTTTAAAACCTCCATGGAACAAACTCCCTGCATCAGTTGTTAGCTGTCGAGACACTGCATCCATTGAAACCTCCATGGAACAAACTACCTGCATCGGTTGTTAGCTGTCGAGACACTGCATCCTTTAAAACCTCCATGCTTCCCGAGATCCGCCAACACTACACCTAATGTTCCTCTTCCATACACATACACACATGTATATCATGACTCGTACACTAGTCACTTCCCTGACATTTGAGTACTATACATTTGTGTACTATACATGCACCTTTGACGAGTTGTAGTGCACCTGAGCACTTTACACAATAATTTCATTATTATTATTATTATTATTAACTTTTTAAGTTTTTAAATGAACCTATATTGAAAGTATTTCTTATTGGGTTGGGGAGTAAGATAAATGTAAACTCTAAAATTAGGAGAGGATTTAAACGAGTTAGTATCAGAGGGGTTGACATATTCATTACCATATTTCTTATGAAATATACTTTTATTTTACTTGTTTCAGTCATTAGACTGTGGCCATGCTGGAGCACCACACTCTTTCACTGGTTGCAGTCATTAGACTGTAGCCATACTGGGGCAGCTACTTTCAGTCATTAGACTGCGGCCATGCTAGGGCACCACACTCTTTTACTGGTTTCAGTTATTAGACTGTGGCCATGCTGGGGCACCACACTCTTTTACTGGTTTCAGTTATTAGACTGTGGCCATGCTGGGGCACCACATTCTTTTACTGGTTTCAATCATTAGACTGCGGCCATGCTGGAGCACCACATTCTTTTACTGGTTTCACTCATTAAACTGTGGCCATGCTGGGGCACCACATTTTTACTGGTTTCAGTTATTAGACTGTGGCCATGCTGAGGCACCACATTCTTTTACTGGTTTCAATCATTAGACTGCAGCCATGCTGAAGCACCACATTCTTTTACTGGTTTCACTCATTAAACTGTGGCCATGCTGGGGCACCACACATTTTTACTGGTTTCAGTCATTAGACTGCGGCCATGCTGGGGCACCACACATTTTTACTGATTTCAGTCATTAGACTGCGGCCATGCTGGGGCACCACACTCTTTTACTGGTTACAGTCATTAGACTGCGGCCATGCTGGGGCACCACACTCTTTTACTGGTTATAGTCATTAGACTGCGGCCATGCTGGGGCACCACACTCTTTTACTGGTTTAAAGCATTAGACTGGCCATGCAGGGGTACCTCCTTAAGACCTGCATATCATTTTAAATTATTATGAATATAATTGTTTCTACTTTTGGCACAAGGCCAGCAATTATCCCAGTGTATTACTGGTACGAGAGACTTATTAATATAACTAACTTCTTTTTTTGTTATCTATTTGGTGTTTTGGAAAATAACTTAATAAAGGTACTTACATAAAATTCTGTTGGAAGGTTTTTTTTTTTTACATAAATATAAACACTTTAAAACAAACAGTTTTTGTATCATAAAACCAGGGCGATTTAGTAAGAAAAGGGTTTAAAACAACAAGCTATTTCGTCTGGCAGATGTGATCTTTGTAAGGGATTAGATGACCTAGTAAGGAGCAGAAACAAGGACAAAGTATGTAAGGAATTATCTTACTACTCAGTTGCAAGAGAAGGAGGAGGAAAGTCTCAAGAACAAAATATACCTCTTTCTCTCACACCCATCTATCTCTCTATCTATCTACCTATCTTTCTTTCTCTATTTCTCTATCTATCTTTCTTTCTTTCTCTATTTCTCTATCTATCTATCTTTCTTTCTTTCTCTATTTCTCTATCTTTTTCTTTCTTTCTCTATTTCTCTGTTTTTCTTTAAAACAGTAAAAAATATAATTAAAGATTTCTCCACAGATCCATTTCAAAAGTTCAGTAGACAGGAAAGTAACCGATGCCCTATAACATATACACATATATATATATAACATGTGTGTATATACACTTCTGTTATTCTATACATATATGTGTGTGCATATATATATATATATACACACACACAGACATAATATATATATGTGTGTATACATTTCTACTATTTTATACACACACACACATACATATATATATACACACATACACACATACATAACAAAGACATATATATATATATACACACACACACACGCACACATACATACCAAAGACATCACACACACACATACATACCAAAGACATACACACACACACATACATACCAAAGACATACACACACACATACCAAAGACATACACACACACACACACACACACCAAAGACATATACACACACACACACACCAAAGACATATACACACACATACCAAAGACATATACACACACACACACACACACACATATATAAAGACAACCATATACATATATATGGTTCTGATGATCATTGTTTGAAATCTGTTTTCCTCTGGTGGCATGAGATTGATCGGCTGCCATAGATCCCTATCATCTCATTTGGAGTCACCCCACCCCACATCCTCACAGTTCATCCCACCATGCCTTCCTCTCCCACCATGAGTTACACATCAGGGGTTTTTTTTTGGGGGGGGGGGGGGGGTGACGGGAGGGGGGGGGGGTCCACCCAGCACTCATTGACCACAACCATCAGATGTTACCATATCTGGCATCACATTTTTATCTCCCTTTTGCATATTTCAACTCATACTTTTAACCCTTTAGCATTCACATTACTCTATAAATATATATATATATATATATAACTGAGGATGTCTGGGTGTGTGTGTGTGTGTGAGTTTGAATCCCTAAAACTTGAGAAGTACCCAACCGATTTTTTTCAAACTTTACATGTGTATTACTTATGTTTCAGGGAGTGTTTTGCATATAAAAAAAAATTAAAATATTTGATCCCCTAAGGCCCGCATTAGGTGAAAAACTGCGTTTTTTTTCCAGCTTTTTAGGGGGTTTTTGAGGCGTTACGTCAGACCGATTTCATTGAAATTGTAAATATGTATTAGTCAGTCTCTTCTTCATACTGTGAGCAAAGAAAATCGAACTTTTTTATGGCTTAGGGCCCACATTAGGTGAAAAACTTCTTTTTTTCAGCTTTTTAGGGCTTTTTTGAGGCATTACATCTAGCTGATTTTCCCGATATTTCAAGGCATATTATGCACATAAAAAAAATTCATTTTCTTGATCCCCTAGGGTCCGCATTAGGTGAAAACCTGCATTTTTCCTGCTTCATCAAGGAAAATCTTAAAGATTATCCAGCCATCAGAGTATTCTGTTTGTTTTCTTTACATATTGTCCAGACATGCAGTTTTTCCACGATTAGGTCTGTTGGTGGCACTGCTAGTACTATTATATTTTCATGGTAAAGGCTTTATCTCACATAATTATCTCGCATAATATCGAATCGATGAGATTTTGAAAGTATTTATGTTGAGAACAATACCTTAACATCAGTGTGAGTGACCAGTTACAGCAGAAAGAGGTAGAGAATTCTGGCCAGTTCTGGCCGGTTTGAACATTAAAGGATTAAGTCACACGTTTTTTTGGGGGGGTTTATTTTTATTCTATGTACAAGGGTCGGCTGAAAAGTTCATAAGCTGACTATGAAGGAGTGATGCTAGTACTGTGAAAACTTATTGATAACTGCATTGTTTCTTTCCAGGGACTATGTTGAAAAATAAATCTCATTTGGTCATTCCATGAGAGTATCTTGGTCAGCCTATATTTGTGTGTGTGTGTGTGTGTGTGTGTGTGTGTGTGTGTGTGCGTGTAAATAGATAGATAGATAGGTAGATATATATATATATGAGGTTAACGGGACTAGCATAAAATTTCCTTGCTAGTACCGGATGCATCTCAGTGTACTCAATAGGTAACATTATGTATCAATCCCAGAGTAGACAAAGTTATTTGCCTCAATACAACACATGTAAATGGGTACCATATATGTATACCCATACTCAAGTTTCTGCCACACTTTATACAGAAAGGAAGCGTATAGCATCCATTGTCTGCATTTATTATGCAATAATGCACAATCAGTGCATGTGGCTGAAATTTTCATAGGCTGACTATGAACGATTGATGCTAGAGCTGTGAAATCTTGCATGCATTAACTTCAACTCTGCTTATTAATAAATGCATTGTTTCTTTCCAGGGACTATGTTGAAAAATAAACCTCATTTGGTCATTCCATGAGAGTATCTTGATCAGCTTATGAACTTTTCAGCCGACTGTCATAAGCTAGGTTAACATTTAGACAGAATCATTAGAAAGTTTGATAGATTTCTTTACTATATTTTTTCTGACTCTCAGCACCCCTCAGTTAAAATCTCGCTGCTGTCAACATTCCTTTTCAGCATTTCGAGGTTGATAAATGAAGAACCTATCCAGTACCAGACATGGACAGCTCCCTTCTTCATATATCTTCATTAGCAAAGTCAAGCCATGAGGATAAAATGTATCTATGGAATATTCAGCCACGTAAATGTTTATTTTAATGAGGAAGACATTCTTTCTCTATATCTCTTCCTCACTAACTCTCTCTCTCTCTCTCTCTCTCTCTCTAGTTGAAATCTGCTATATTCAGACCATGTTTAAATGACCAAGATATGCGATATGTCACTATGGCATCCCCTATGACTGCATCAGGAGTTAAGGGCCCATGGAATAGAATGGAATGAAATGGAGGTTAACATTAACAGACCCTCTCTCAATTGGCTTCAATGATGAAGCAGCCAGTTGTTTGACCAACTGAAAGTCCTACGAGTTAAATTAACATGTATGTAGATGAATATCCCACAGCTATGTGTTATTGTTGCAGCTTGACTTTTCTAATGAAGATTTATAAAGGAGGAGCTGTCCATGTCCACTAGAGACTTACCTAGTGGCTATCAAAACCAATAAATACAGGCAGATCCAGTCATATCAGTTGCAATGACCCCTTACCAGAGGCTATCGAAACCAATAATAGCCAGATCCAGTCATTATCAGCTGCAAGGGACCCCTTACTAGTGGCTATCAAAACCAATAAGGACATGTAGACCTAGTCATATCAGCTACATGTAACCCTTATTGTAATTCTCAGGTAAATTCAGTGTGACATGTGGTGTAACATGGTGGAACCTTTGAATTACCAGTACAATCCATTGAATAAAACCTCAAATCCAAAGGACTTTCGTGTTCTAATTCATGCTGTTAGGCCTCGTACTTTTATCTGTAACTTGTGTTGGCATTGACTCGAGAGAGTTTAACCCATTCTTTACCAAATTTCTAATGAAAAACATTGCCAATAGTTTTCAAATAATTTTGAATATAATCAAGAATTTTGAGTGATTTAATAATGTAACTACCTTTCTCATTAAGCTAGTATTTGGAACATACCACATTTCCCGGTGCCAAAGATGCTTCGTTCTCGAGGATGCACCCTGATTTTGACAACCAAAAATTTGAAAAATAATAATAAACAACCTTCGGGCTCCAAGACGCATAGTAGATTTTTTAGACTTATTTAAGGAAAAAAGTAGCGTCTTCAACGCCAGGAAATAAGGTAATCTAATAAAGATTCTTACATAAAATGATGATGGAAGTTTTTTTTTTAGATAAAAACAAACAGTTTTGTATTATTGAAATAAAGGTTGTTTCAGGAGGTTTGGTATCAAAAGTGTTAAGTTGACTCCAACCAATGAATCCACAAGATTGCCAACAGAAGCTGACTACATTTGGCAATCAAAGTAATAGAGTAAAATAAATAATACAATGACCCTCTTCCTTATACTCATTGTCCCCATTTTTACATCCATTTTTCAAGGCCTGCATGGGATGGACATGTCCAGCATATCTCCACTCGCAGCGTCCCTTTGTCATTGCCTCCAAGAATTTCAGCGCTTTGAGGTCAGCTCTCACAACCTCTGCCCAGGTCTTTCTTGGTCTACCTTTACTGCAGCTTCCTTCCACTGGGAATTCCCTGGCACTTCTTCAGCCATCATCATCATCCATGTGCATCACATGTCCGTACCAATGCAGTTTTCTCTCCTGCACACCACCTCAGATTGTTCTTAAACCCAGCTTCTGCCTCAGCTCGTTCAAGCTCTGCCTTTCTCTCACACTTACATTACACATTCACTGACTCATACAAAACAGCAACAAAAAAAAAAAAAACAGAACTCCAGTACTTACCACCAAGTAATTTGACCTCTCTGAGTAGGATTTACCACGCAGGTGTTGATGTTCTTTTCCTGTGGCCGTCATGATGGTAATATTCTGTTAGGCAACAACTAATGATAGCAAGAGTAGTCCAAGGACATAGTCTTGGCAAATATTGGTACAAGGTAATCCCAATGAAATATTGTAAAAATAATCTTGTATACTATCCCAACTGTTGTGAAGGAAAGCTGGCTGAAGGAAAGCTGGCTGAGTGAGTGGATGATGTCACAGCCAAGTAGACAAAACAGACATCATTCTACTCCAACTCCTACAAAGAAAGAAAGATTATGTTTTAGAATAATTATTATTATTATTGATTTAGGCATAAGGCCAACAATTTGGGGGTAGGGGACAGTCAATTAAATCGACTGTAGTGCGTTACTGGTACTTTATTTTATCGACTCCATAAGGATGAAAGGCAAAGCTAACCTTGGCGGGATTTGAACTCAGAATGTAAAAGGACGTAACTACATGTCTCAAAGCATGTTGTCCGATGCTTTACCAATCTCTGTTGTTTTCGAGCATCTTGGAAGATAGATTAGTTGATAACACACAAAATAGAAACAGGAAAAAGATTTTTTTCCCCAATGAAATCAGGGGGGTTGAGTGTTCTATAAATTTACCAAATTGTTAAATCTGTTAGTTTAAAAAAAAAAAAAAAAAAATTTCATCGAGGGCCATATTCCTTACTACCACATTTATGACTAGCACCTCTCCCCACTCCTCCAGAGGAATCCATATTGAAACACAATAAACCAATGATGACAAAAACATATAGGATAATGTGAAATCCTTGGTACAGTTAGGTAGTTTTGAAAAAAGGAAAAGAATGACTTCACTTGTAGTTCTAAACAATTCAATTTTTTTATTATAATAATATATATATATATATATATATACCCAAGGACAAATGTTAACACCCCAGGGTAATGGTCTAGATATGTTGGCAGTCTAAAGTATTTTGTTCGAAAAATTAGACACAAATAAAAAAAAAAAAAAAGGATCAAATTCTTTTCTATCAAATAAAACATGAAAAAATAAAAAATCTTTGTTGGAGATCTGTTACATATGTCTGCTTATTACAACAGCAACAACAACAAAATCAGCAACAGCAACATCATCAACAACAACAACTGCAACAGCAACAACAACAGCAATAACAATAATTGTTTCTACTTTTGGCACAAGGCTAGCAGCAATTACCCAATGTATTACTGGTACTTTATTTTATCGACCCCGTAAGGATGTCCTTCCTGGCTATGACATTAAACTACATCCAGTGGTAAGGCTCCAGTTTGGGAGTTCAGGAGCTGTGGGGAATATGGAGTTACCCGTTAGTTGTCATAACTCCCAGGTCTGCTCTGGCCCAGAGTAGTAGTTAGTACCTGTTAGGGCCCCATTTATGGGTTAAATAATTACCTTATTCGAGTGGCCCCGGTAAGGTATTGTCAGCCATTGAAAAGAATTTTATCCGCCCTAGAAGGATGAAAGGCGAAGTTAACCTAGGTGGGATTTGAACTCAGAACGTAAAGGGCCATAACTCTGTGCTGTAAAGCATGGTGTCTGATGCTCTACTGATACTGCCAATTCACCGCCCAATTAATTAACAACAACAATAACAACAACAACAGCAGCAGCAACTTCAACAACTGCAATAAAAACGAAGAAAAATAACATTTCTAATTTAGGCACAAGGCCAGCAATTTTGGGGGAAGGTGTAAAATCTATTAAATCAACCCAAGTATATGACTGGTTCTTATATACTTATATCAACCCCGGAATGATGAAAGGTAAAATTGACCCGAGCAGGATTTGAACTCAGAACGTAAGAAGTCGTAACTATATACCACAAAGCATTTCGTTCGTTGCTCTACCAATTCTAAACATCAACCATCCCTAATAATAATTGTTTCTGATTTAGGCACAAGGCCAACAATCCGGGAAAGGGAAAAGTCAATTAAATCAACCCCAGTGCGGTACTGGTACTTTATTTTATTGACCCCCAATAAGGATTTGAACTCAGAACATAAAGGGCCGTAACTATGCCACAAAGCATATTACTGCTAAGCCACTGCCCTAAATTCAACAATTTGAAGTAAAGGGGAAAATCGATTATATTGACCCACGGTATTACTGGTACTTTATTTTACCGACCCCACCCCACCATCATAATGTGTAAAAACATGTGACCTAGTGATAAGGGTGTTGGACTTACGATCATAATGTCGTGGGTTCAACTCCTTGACTGGGTTGTGTGTTGTGTTCTTGAGCAAAACACTTCATTTCACGTTGCTCCAGTATACTCAGCTGAAATTGAGTACCAGTAATAGCTTGGGGTTTAACCCTGTGAATGAACTGGCATCCTGTCCAAGAGGAGAGTCATGTACTCTCAGTCACTTAACATCATGGAAACTGGGATAAGCAGCAGCATGATGAGCCTTTGGGCTCAAGACTGGCTTTAGTAAGAAAGAAAGGCAAAGTTGACGTTCGTGGGATTTGAACTGAGAACCTGAACAAATAGCAAGCCCTTTTTAATGGAGAACTCTAACAACTGCACCACTTCACTATTACCTTTTATTGTTTACAATCATCATCATCATCATCATTTTACGTCCGCTTTTTCCCTGCTTGCAAGGGTGGGACGGGAGCTGATTCTGGCTTGATTTCTACAGATGGATGCCCTTCCTAACACCAACCTCATTTACAGTGAGTGCTGGGTGCTTTTTTGCCGTGGCACCTCCACATCCACTTTACACTGGGTGCTTTTTTGCCGTGGCACCTCCACGTCCACTTTGCAGTGGAATGATAGGGACCCCAGTCCCTATCATTTCATTTCTACAGCTGAATAAACTGGAGCAATGTGAAATAAAGTGCCTTGCTCAAGGAAACAACACATCACCCTTTCGATTGCAAAGCCAATGCTCTAACCACTAAGCCATGTGCCTTCACCTATATATATATATATATATATATATATATACACACACACACATAACAGGTGAATCTCTTCCTGAGAAACATGACACAGAGGAAGGAGATTTCCAAGTAATCTGAAGTGAAGGAGTAGCGAGGGGTGTAGAGGAAGGAGAGGTGGGATGGGGAGAAGGGTGGAGAGGTGGGGGAGAGGTGGGGGAGGGGGTAAGGGGTTGGGGGAGAGGTAGGGAGAGGAGGGTGGGGGAGGAGATGGAGGAGGAGGGAGAGAAGAGGAGAAGGAGATGGAGGAGGAGGAGGGAGAGAAGAGGAGGAAGAGATGGAGGAGGAGGAGGAAGTGTGAAAAAGAGTGGACAGATATTTTTTTTTTCTTACTTTAACCCTTTAGCATTTAAACTGGTTGTATTTCTGTTCAAACTGGCTGTAACTGGTCACTCATACTGATGTTTGTGTATTGTTCTCAAAATAAATAACATCAAAATCTCAGACTCGATATTATGTGAGATAATTATGTGAAATAAAACCTTTACCGTGAAAATATAATTGTTTCTACTTTTGGCACAAGGCCAGCAATTATCCCAGTGCATTACTGGTACTTTATTTTATCAACCCCATAAGAATGAAAGGCAAAGTTAACCTCAGCAGGATTTGAACTCAAAACGTATAGGGCCATAACTCTATACTGCTAAACATGTCCGACGCTCAACCGATACTGCTAAAAATAATTGTTTCTACATTTGGCACAAGGCCAGCAATTATCCCAGTGCATTACTGGTACTTTATTTTATCGACCCCGTAAGGATGAAAAGCAAAGTTAACTTTGGCGGGATTTGAATTCAGATCAAAAAGGGCCGTAACTCTTTGCTGCAAAGCATGGTGTCCGACCCTCTAACCGACCGCGAGAAAGGGATGTAGCTTTATACCACACAGCATGTTGTCCGACCCTCTACCGATGCTTCCAATCCACCGCGAGAAAGGGATGTAGCTTTATACCACACAGCATGTTGTCCGACCCTCTACCGATACTACCAATCCACCGCGAGAAAGGGATGTAGCTTTATACTACACAGCATGGTGTCCGACCCTCTACCGATACTGCCAATCCACCGCGAGAAAGGGATGTAGCTTTATACCACACAGCATGGTGTCCGACCCTCTACCGATACTGCCAATCGACCGCGAGAAAGGGATGTAGCTTTATACCACACAGCATGGTGTCCGACCCTCTACCGATACAGCCAATCCACCGCGAGAAAGGGATGTAGCGTTATACCACACAGCATGGTGTCCGACCCTCTACCGATACTGCCAATCCGCCGCGAGAAAGGGATGTAGCTTTATACCACACAGCATGTTGTCCGACCCTCTACCGATACTTCCAATCCACCGCGAGAAAGGGATGTAGCTTTATACCACACAGCATGTCCGACCCTCTACCGATACTGCCAATCCACCGCGAGAAAGGGATGTAGCTTTATACCACACAGCATGTTGTCCGACCCTCTACCGATTCTGCCAATCCACCGCGAGAAAGGGATGTAGCTTTATACCACACAACATGTTGTCCGACCCTCTACCGATACTGCCAATCCACCGCGAGAAAGGGATGTAGCTTTATACCACACAGCATGGTGTCCGACCCTCTACCGATACTGCCAATCCACCGCGAGAAAGGGATGTAGCTTTATACCACACAGCATGTTTGTCCGACCCTCTACCGATACTGCCAATCCACCGCGAGAAAGGGATGTAGCTTTATACCACACAGCATGGTGTCCGACCCTCTACCGATACTGCCAATCGACCGCGAGAAAGGGATGTAGCTTTATACCACACAGCATGGTGTCCGACCCTCTACCGATACTGCCAATCCACCGCGAGAAAGGGATGTAGCTTTATACCACACAGCATGTTGTCCGACCCTCTACCGATACTGCCAATCCACCGCGAGAAAGGGATGTAGCTTTATACCACACAGCATGTCCGACCCTCTACCAATACTGCCAATCCACCGCGAGAAAGGGATGTAGCTTTATACCACACAGCATGTCCGACCCTCTACCAATACTGCCAATCCACCGCGAGAAAGGGATGTAGCTTTATACCACACAGCATGTCCGACCCTCTACCAATACTGCCAATCCACCGCGAGAAAGGGATGTAGCTTTATACCACACAGCATGTCCGACCCTCTACCAATACTGCCAATCCACCGCGAGAAAGGGATGTAGCTTTATACCACACAGCATGTCCGACCCTCTACCAATACTGCCAATCCACCGCGAGAAAGGGATGTAGCTTTATACCACACAGCATGTCCGACCCTCTACCAATACTGCCAATCCACCGCGAGAAAGGGATGTAGCTTTATACCACACAGCATGTCCGACCCTCTACCAATACTGCCAATCCACCGCGAGAAAGGGATGTAGCTTTATACCACACAGCATGTCCGACCCTCTACCAATACTGCCAATCCACCGCGAGAAAGGGATGTAGCTTTATACCACAC
>OZ024753.1:13722070-13742070 GCA_964016885.1 Eledone cirrhosa | reverse complement strand
TCATCGAACAAGAGTAAGGCCCTCTTCCAGCCCACTGCTGCCTCATCGAACAAGAGTAAGGCCCTCTTCCAGCCCACTGCTGCCTCATCGAACAAGAGTAAGGCCCTCTTCCAGCCCACTTCTGCCTCATCGAATAAGAGTAAGGCCCTCTTCCAGCCCACTTCTGCCTCATCGAACAAGAGTAAGGCCCTCTTCCAGCCCACTGCTGCCTCATCGAACAAGAGTAAGGCCCTCTTCCAGGCCACTTCTGCCTCATCGAACAAGAGTAAGGCCCTCTTCCAGCCCACTGCTGGTGCATCGAACAAGAGTAAAGCCCTCTTCCAGCCCACTGCTGGTGCATCGAACAAGAGTAAAGCCCTCTTCCAGCCCACTGCTGGTGCATCGAACAAGAGTAAAGCCCTCTTCCAGCCCACTGCTGGTGCATCGAACAAGAGTAAAGCCCTCTTCCAGCCCACTGCTGGTGCATCGAACAAGAGTAAAGCCCTCTTCCAGCCCACTGCTGGTGCATCGAACAAGAGTAAAGCCCTCTTCCAGCCCACTGCTGGTGCATCGAACAAGAGTAAAGCCCTCTTCCAGCCCACTGCTGGTGCATCGAACAAGAGTAAAGCCCTCTTCCAGCCCACTGCTGGTGCATCGAACAAGAGTAAAGCCCTCTTCCAGCCCACTGCTGCTGCATCGAATAACCCCTGGTAAAATAATCCGGCGGAGAAGGAGGAGGACATGTCCGTACCAGCATTTATGTCAAACGACTATGAGTCAGGAGGCAGTGGGCTGATGTGTGCGTGCATGCAGCTCTTTGATGGGAACATGGTGGCACCATCTAATGCTCTTGATGGCCCTCAGGGCTCTGTAATTGAAGCCATCAATCCTCTTTGCCAGCAAGTTTAGAAGATGGCGAGTGGAATTTGAAAATTGAATTAGAAGCTTTTGCTGTATTTTTGACTGCAAAATATAGTCTAATAACAGGGTATATAAGCACCATGAATGCAGGAAAATGGGCATCAGTGCACGTGGGGGTCAAACCCATATTTTCTGTGGTCAAAAATGCAATAAAAGCTTCTAATGCAATTTTAACACACACACACACACAATGAAGTGAGGATTCACATTAAGGTTCTTATTTATTATACATAGTCATGACTGTTTCACAGATGGGTGGCTCAGGACCTATGTAAACTCTACAGACCCGACTCCAGCCCCAATCTGCTCATCAGACTGTTAATCAAGCAAAGCCAAAATCTTATCTGACTGCATCCCGCCATATTTAATTTATGGTACAATTGTTTCATAAAACCTAGTTTGACAAATGTGTCCGAACACGGAAGAGCCGAACTCCCACCGTCATCGTCTCCATCTCTCTCGACCTCCCCATCTCTCTGTAGGGTGAGCAAATGGGGTCCCATGTGCTGGCCACCATTAATATATATGTTTGTGTTATAGGCGGCGGATTGGCAGTATCGGTAGAGAGTCGGACGCCATGCTTTGCAGCAAAGAATTATGGCCCTTTACTGTCCGAGTTCAAATCCCGCCAAGTTTAACTTTGCCTTTCATCCTTACGGGGTTAGATAAAATAGAGTACCAGTAATGTACTGGGTAATTGCTGGCCTTGTGCCAAAAGTAGAAACAATTAATATATATGTTCGTGTGTGTGTGTGTGTGTTGGGAGGGGGGTGTTGGGAGGGGGAGGGGTGTTGGGAAGGGGGATGGGGTGGGGGAAGGGTGTGTGCTAACATAGATTCTCCTTGCTGGCATGTATGTATATGTGATGAACATTTGTGTGGCTATGTCTGTTTGCACTTGTGTCCGTGTTTATGTTTGATGCCTTAGCAGTTTGACAAAAAAAGTCTGATAAAATAAGTACCCAGGCTTGGGAAAAAAAAAAATATAAAGTGCTGGCAGTTGATGCGATCAACTGAAACCCCTCCTAAAGTGGTGCCCCAGCATGGCCGCAGTCTAATGAGTGAATCCAGTAAAAGAAAGAAAGAATGAATGAATGAATAACAAACAGCTGAGAAAGTTATTAGAGGATATCAGAGAATAAATTAGGTGCGGTGTAGGTGTAGTGCGGTGTGGCGTGGCGTGGTTTGTTGTGGTGTAGTGTGGTGTAGTGTGGTATAGTGTTGGTGTGGTGTGGTGTAGTGTGGCATGGTGTTGGTGTGGTGTGGTGTAGTGTGGTCTGGTGTGGTGTGGTGTAGTGTGGTGTGGTGTGGTGTAGTGTGGTATGGTGTGGTGTAGTGTGGTATGGTGTGGTGTAGTGTGGTATGGTGTTGGTGTGGTATGGTGTTGGTGTGGTATGGTGTTGGTGTGGTATGGTGTTGGTGTGGTATGGTGTTGGTGTGGTATGGTGTTGGTGTGGTATGGTGTTGGTGTGGTATGGTGTTGGTGCAGTGCAGTGCGGTGTGGTGTGGTGTGGTATGGTGTAGTGTAGTGTAGTGTAGCGTGGTGTAGTATAGTGTAGTGTAGTGTAGTGTAGTGTAGTGTAGTGTGGTGTAGTGTGGTGTGGTGTGGTGTGACGTTCTGGGAGTATTAAAAGAGAATTAACTGTGAAAGAAACAAAAAATGTTTAGTGCAGAGGAAACGATTGAAAGAGAAAGAGTGTGGTGACCGCTGAATATGATGAAGGAGCTTTGGTTGCTGAATATGATGAAGGAGCTATGGTTGCTGAATATGATGAAGGAGCTATGGTTGCTGAACAAGATGAAGGAGAAAGGGGAAAAAAAACCTGTTTTTCTAACTTCCTTCTTCCTTTGGCTCCTAACCTGGAGAATATATCAGAATATATTAGGTCATCCGTCACTGGAAAACATATCTGTTGTTTCCTTTGGTGCTTTACAGATCTGTTCATTGTGGTAAGATGTTACTTATGATGGTATGTGTAGAATACCTACCTACTAACCCCCCTCCACCCCCTCACCCCTACCCACCTGCCTACTACCCAATTACCTACTATCCCCCCCCCCCTACCTACCTACTACACCCACCACCACCACCTACCAACCCACCTACTCACCTACCTACTAAGCCCCTCCACCAACTCACCCCTATCCACCTACTTACTACCCACCACCAACTCACCCCTACCCACCTACCAACTACCCCCTACCTACTAACCCCCTACCCATCTACCTACCCACCTACCTAGTTTATGCCACAGACAGACTGGAATCAATGATGAATCAAGCATCCCCATCACTGAAAAACTTCTTGCTTCTTTTCTGTTACTTTACAGATTTGTTTGTTGTAAGCTGCTTGTGAAGTTAAGTGCAGAAAAAAAAAATAGAAAAGGAAATAGTCGATAATCAGATCGGACCAAGGAAACAATGCTCCCATTGGCCTTTCCATTGCTGATAATATTTGCTGGTCTTAGCTTCTGGCAGAAAAAAAAGGAGCTGATTATCAGATCGGACCAAGGAAACAATGCTTCCATTGGCCTTTCCATTGTTGATAATATCTGCTGGTCTTAGCTTCTGGCAGAAAAAAAAGGAGCTGATTATCAGATCGGACCAAGGAAACAATGCTTCCATTGGCCTTTCCATTGCTGATACTGTCTGCTGGTCTTAGCTTCTGGCAGAAAAAAAAGGAGCTGATTATCAGATCAGACCAAGGAAACAATGTTTCCATTGTTTTTTCCATTGCTGATAATATCTGCTGGTCTTAACTTCTGGCAGAAGAAAGACAAGGAGCTAGATAGCAGACCAGACAAAACAAAAACAATGCTCCCATTTTCTTGCCATTGCTGATACCTTTGGTCAGTTCCGATTCCTGACAGATGAAGCAACATGAAATACAGTATTTTGCTCGAGAACACAACACACCACTCAGTCCTGGAATTGAACCTTATGACTGTGAGTTCAAAACTTACCCCTAGGCCACATACTTTCACATATAAATATATATATATAGTTGTTTCTACTTTTGGCACAAGGCCAGCAATTATCCCAGTGCATTACTGGTACTTTTATCGACCCCGTAAGGATGAAAGGCAAAGTTAACCTCGGCGGGATTTGAACTCAGAATGGAAAGGGCCGTAACATATAAATATATATATATAGTGATACCTAACTTATGCCACAGACAGAGTTGAGTTGAGTTAAGGATTGGGTAAGGATAGAATAGGATATTTTCTAATGTGTGTCAAGTAAAATGAAGATATTTAGAGATGGCAGAGAAAGCTGTTGGTCTGCAAAACCCATCTGATTCCTACCAACATGGCAATAAAGAGGAGAGAAAGGGGCTAACAAAAAAAAGAAGAAAAATGAAAATAAGAAAGTAAGAATGAAAGAGAAAGCAAAGAATTTAGTGGATGTTGGTAATGAAGATGTAGAGAAGAAAAGTAATTGCTTGTGGTGAATGTTTACGTTGTTGTTAGTAGTTTTATATGAGAGACTGTTTAAATTGTTGTTAGTTTTATATGTTAAAGGTAAAGACCCGCTTCGGTTACGAATTACTAAGGGATTTGCACCTAGAAAGTTTCCTGCCGAGGCACAAGCCCGGGCAAGGTTTGTTTTGTGGAAGACCAGTAGTCACCCATATATACTAGCCTCCCCTCTCCACGAGTTTATGGAAGACAGCAGTCACCCATGTATACCAGTCTCCCCTCTCCATGTCACCAATGATGTCCAAGTGAAAGGCAATGGCCAATACAGCTTGGCACCAGTGACGTCACAACTCATTTCTACAGCTGAGTGAATTGGAGCAACATGAAATAAAGTGTCTTTCTCAAGGAAAAAACGCATCACCCAGTCCAAGAATCGAATTCACAACCTTACGATTGCAAGCCTAATGATCTAACCACAAAGCCATGTGTTTTATATGAGAGGGTGTTTAACCCTTTAGCATTTCAACCAGCCATTTTCAGCCAGAATTCCCTCACCTCTTTCTGTTCAAACCAGTTGTAACCAGCTGCAGATGTTAAGCTATTGTTCTCAAAATAAAGAATATCAAAATCTCAGATTCGATATAAATAATAATAATAATAATGAAATTATTGTGTAAAGTGCTCAGGTGCACTACAACTCGTCACAGGTGCATGTATAGTACATAGAATAATATACAAATGTCAGGGAAGTGAATAGTGTACGAGTCATGATATACATGTGTGTATGTGTATGGAGGGGGAACATGAGGTATAGTGTTGGCGAATCTCGGGAAGCATGGAGGTTTTAAAGGATGCAGTGTCTCGACAGCTAACAACTGATGCAGGTAGTTTGTTCCATGCTTCAGCAACTCTGAGCGTGAAAAAATGTTTCCGAAAGTCATGGAAACTGTGCTGTTTTCTGACTTTGTGAGCATGCCCACGTGTGTTAGACACATGGAGATCGAAAAGGTACTCAGGGTTGTTGTTGGCAAGATGGTTAACAATTTTGTGGGTGTTTACCAAGTCAGTTCCCAGACGTCTGAGCTTCAATGTATCCATGACCAGGGAAGCAAGGCATTCAGAGTATGGTAGATGCCTGATGGAGGGTATTCGCATGGTTGCACATCTCTGAACAGTTTCCAGGTGGTCAATGTTCTGAGTAAGATTGGGGTTCCAGACTGGTGGTGCAAATTCTAAGTGTGGTCGCACCATAGCCATGTACAGCCTTAAATAGATAGCTGGAGAGCGGCTGACAAAGGTCTTGCTGAGTGATGTTAAGACACCCTCAGCACTCTTGACAATTTTAGAGACGCGCTTCGTCCAACGCAAATCGCTGTTGACCGTAATGCCTAGGTCACGTTCACAAGAAGATTTCTTGATATTAGTGTTGTGGAGGGAGTATGTGGACCCTGGGTTTTTACTCCCAAAATGAATGGTGGTGCACTTGTCCACAGCTAGCTTGAGTTGCCAGTCTGAGATCCATTGTTGCATTGTATCCAGGTCAGACTGCAAGCAAGATCTATAGTGTTCCGGATCTGTCCTTTTTATCTCAAGGTACAGCTTGATGTCATCTGCGTACTTTAGTACTGTGGCATTCTTTAAGTTGGCATCTATGTCATTAATATATGCCACAAACAAAAGGAGGTTAAGAACAGATCCCTGTGGTACACCAGATGACATCTCATATGGTGAGGAATGCTGTCCCAGAACCGTGACTACCTCTCTTCGACTGAGAATGAAGGATTTCAACCTGTTAAAAAGATCATCCTTCACACCCATTGCAGAGAGTTTTGCCATAAGCCTTTTGTGTGGTACAGAATTGAAAGATTTCGTAAAGTCAGGGTAAACAACATCCACCCATGAACTGCCAGCAGTGATCCGGGTGATGTCTTCAAGAAACTCGATAAGTTGATCACAGCAGCTGAGTTGGGGATAAATCCAATTTGCGAGGGCCGGATAAGACTATGAAAGTTCCAGAAGTTCCAAAGTGTTTCTCTGACACAGGATTCCATCAGTTTGGCAATGCAGCTAATAAGACTGACTGGACGATAGTTGACAGGTGATGTGCGGTCACCCTTTTTGAACAGAGGAATGACACTGGCAGTTTTCCAGTTCTGGAGTAGCACCGTTGTTCAGACAGAATTGGAAGAAGTGGTATAGCTGGTGCAGAAGGAGGTACCCACCACGTTTGAGAAGCAGGTACGTAACACCATCGAGACTAGGGGAGGCATGGTTGCGTTTATTTTTCAGGTGACGTCGCAGCATTGCAGGTGTAAATTCCATGATTGTAATAGAATCCGGTGTCATAGGTGGTGAAGACAGTACACTATGGTCTTCAATAGAGAAAATGCCTGCATAGCATTCAGCAATGAGCTTTGCGCATTCCTTGGGGTCGTCAGTAACCTGGCTTGTGTGGAGATTGTGAAGAGGACCAACTGGAGAGTGAGGCCTCTGCTTTGAGTGAACATACTTCCAGAACACCTTACTGTCAGGGCTGGTTGCTATGCGCTGCTCAAATTCAAGCACTGCCTTTTTTGTCACCTGTTTGAGGTGGTTGGACAATCTATTTCGCCTCTTTCTATTGATGTCTGATTTGTGCAGTTTGTACTCACATTCAGCATTGCGACATTCTTTTCTGGCAAAACGGACTGCTGCAGTCTCCCAAATTACACTTTCGGGATGTTTTTTCCGCTTTCCTGGCACCGATGCTGCACATGCTGTCCATATTGAGCTCAGGATGTTCTGGAGTACAGTGTTGACATCTCCAGAGTCGTAGAACTGGATATGTAGGATAATGGTATGTGAAATAAAGCCTTTACAATGAAAATATAATAGTAAATATAGAGTAATGTAAATGCTAAAGGGTTAAACTGTTGTGAATTAGTTTTATATCAGAAGGTGTTTAAATTGTTGTGAGTTTTATATCGGAAGGTGTTAAATTGTTGTTGTTGTTGTGTTAGATATTGTTTTATATTTGAATGAGTTTGAATTGATGCTGGTTTTGTGAAGTTTTTGATATTTTAGAGAGAATATTCCCATTGCCATTTCCAGGTTCATAGAAAGGATTTCAATTAAACCCTGCAAGTTAACAGAAACACATCCAACCTTTACCAACATAAAGATCAGATGTTAAACATTGTTGATCATCATCATTGTTTAATGTCCATTTTCTATGCTTGCATGGGTTAGACAGGTTGTCACTTTATGTAACAAATCTGGTACAGAAACACCATCTTGCTCATATGGATCAGTATTCTGGCTTGGTTTCTATGGCTGGATGCCCTTCCTAACACCAATCACATTAAAGTGATAATGTATTTATATAAGATATATCCCCACTACCACTAATCATCACAATTATTATTATGCTTATTACCTTTAAGCAATGAAATAGCGTACTCATTACTGCATTGGATTAAGTGCCTTGTGGTATTTGTTTTGGCCCTCTGAAATCTGAGTTCAAATCCCACCAAAGTCAACTTTACTTTTCATCCTTTCAGTATCAAGAAATGAAAACACTGATCCATGAGCAATAGATTAGGTGTGCTCTTTGTTCAGTTCCTACTTCCTATTACTTCCTTCTCGTGGGAAGTAATTGGCCTAAAAGACCAGCAAACAATATAACCCTTTCCCCAGTAGGTTGGCTTTTCAAGGGAACTAATTGGTCTAAAAGACCAGCAAACAACATAACCCTTTCTCCAGTAGGTTGGCCCTTCATGGGAAGTAATTGGCCTAAAAGACCAGCAAACAACGTAACCCTTTCTCCAGTAGGTTGGCCCTTCATGGGAACTAATTGGCCTAAAAGACCAGGAGATAATATAACCCTTTCCCCAGTAGGTTGGCCCTTCATGGGAACTAATTGGCCTAAAAGACCAGGAGATAATATAACCCTTTCCCCAGTAGGCTGGCCTTTCATGGGAACTAATTGGCTTAAAAGACCAGGAGATAATACACCCCATCTCCAGTAGGCTGGTTTCTTGTGGGAAGTAATTGGCATAAAAGACTGACAGATAGATATTATACCCCTTCTCAAGCAGGCTAGCCGCTTGTAGGAAGTAATTGGTTAAAAAAGGCCGGGAGATAATATAAGCCCTTCTCAAGCAGGTTGGCCTCCCATGAGAAGCAATTGATTTAAAAGACCAGGAGATAATGTAACCCTTTCTCACTCTTTCCCAGCAAACTCTCCTCCCGTGGGAAGCAATTTATCTTAAAAAAACAATCATGAATGGTTTCAAACATCCAATTGAAATATATTCATGACATTTCATACTCTGCTGTAAGTGGAATAATGATTAGAAATATCATTATTATAAGGATTGTTATAATTAAAATTGTTTATTTTCTGAGTTGCAACAAACAGTATCATCTGCTCCACCCATAAAGAGGAATGTTGGGAATGGTCAGGTGAGAGCCGAGCATTTAACACGACATAATTGTTTCTACTTTTGGCACAAGGCCAGCAATTACCCAGTGCATTACTGGTACTTTATTTTATCAACCCCGTAAGGATGAAAGGCAAAGTTAACCTCGGCGGGATTTGAACTCAGAATGGCAAGGGCCGTAACTCTATGCATCAAAGCATGGCGTCCGACCCTCTACCACTACTGCCAATCCATCGCCATTTGACATATAATGATAGGCAGTGAATTGGCAGAGTGATTAGAATACTTTGCAGTATTTGTTTCAAATGTCTTCTATCTCAGTTCAAATCCCATTGAGGTCTACTTTGCCTTTCATCCTTTCGAGGTCAGTAAAAAAAAAAGTACCAGTCAAGTACTGGGGTCGATTCTTCCTCTAGATATCTTTCTCACTTTCATTCTTTCACTCTCACTATCCTTCTCTGGAAGAAATCTGCTATATTCAGACCTAGAGAAGGAGTTAGGTTTCACCAGGTTTAACCCTTTAGTATTCACATTACTCTATATATACTATTATATTTTCATGGTAAAGGCTTTACCTCACATAATTATCTCACACAATATCGAATCTATGAGATTTTGAAAGTATTTATTTTGAGAACAATACCTTAACAACAGTATGAATGGCCAGTTACAGCCGTTTGAATAGAAAGAGGTGAGATAATTCAAGCCAGATATGGCCAGTTTAAATGCTAAAGGATTAAAAGTGCCCTAGAAAAACTCTGTATATCAATACAGTGTCCTTACAACTCCCCCAGGAGTTACAGGACCATGCACATAATGATAGATAGAAATGATAAACACATTCTTTTAAAAAAAAAATTTTTTTAAAAAAGCTATTTTTTTTATTAGAATAATAAAATTTATAACACATCGTGATGGTGTCATGACAAAAAGTACCCAGCACACAATGTAAATGTGGTTGGCTTTCGGAAGGGCATCCAGCCGTAGAAAAGCAGCCCCAAAACACCCAGCCCACACTGTAAAGTGGGCGTGTAAAAGACACGGCAAAAAGCACCCAGCACACACTGTAAAGTGGACATGTAAAAGACACAGCAAAAAGCACCCAGCACACACTGGCAATGTGGTTGGCTTTCGGAAGGGCATCCAGCCGTAGAAAACCATCCCCAAAACACCCAGCCCACACTGTAAAGTGGACGTATAAAAGACACAGCAAAAAGCACCCAGCACACACTATCAATGTGATTGGCATTAGGAAAGGGCATCCATAGAAAACCAGCCAGAAACGGTCACCCAACCCAACTTGCCTCTAAATGGGACAAACCCATCTAACACATGCTAGCATGGAAGGTAGATGTTAATCGACGATGATAGTACCCTCTCCCCACCCACATCTTATGCTTTGGGCAGGCTTTACTTGGCTTCAACTTTAAACTCCAAGTCTGTGGTTTCAAATGACTCAAGCGAATATCTGATCAAACTGAGAACTGTTATTTTATATTTTGTCTCTGAAGTTTTAGTGAAGTGTTTAGAAAGATGTTTGGAGAGGTGTTTAGAGAGGCCTAGAGGGGTGGTTAGAGAGGCCTAGAGGGGTGTTGAGGGATATGTTTGAAGCAGTGTTCAAACCGACCAAAACAGGCCACAATTCTCTACCTCTGTCTGTTGAAACTGTCCATAACTAGTCGCTCAAACTGATGTTAAGGTATTGTTCTCAAAATAAATACTTTCAAAATCTCAGATTCGATATTATATAAGATAATTATGTGAGGTAAAGCCTTTACCATTAAAATATAATAGTATATATAAAATAATGTGAATGATAAAGGGTTAACTTGAGTATATTCTGATTCCCTCTGCAACCTGTTCAGATAACTTATGGTCCCTAAATGTGAATGACAGCCAACTTATCAACAGTCACTTTCTTTTCAGTAATATCAAAAGATGATTAAATTAGTCATATTGTACAAGGATTAGTCCAACACTTGCTAGCAGGGAAAACTGACATTAAGGTGGCGGCATCATCATCATCAGTGATGTCAATAGATACCACTGCTGCTGCTGGTGATGACGATGATGATGAATTAACATTAGAAAGGGAGGAGGAAAAAAAGAAAAGAAGGAAAAGACTATTAGATAACAAAAGACATTGACCTTTAGGTCAACACTGGTGAGATCTTCAGATGGCAGTTGTGTACATGTACAGACAGGTGTGGAATTAACTAAGTCAGACTATGGTCAGGTGTAGATTTAACTAAGCCATGGTCAGGTGTGGTCACTTAACCTCTTATGGAGTTATTATAAGACCACTGTTGTAGATAGACAACATTCTTTGGACATTTACACCTATCCCACTTCAGGATCAGAAGCATGCAACTTCATAAGAGGCTATCTTAACCTACATAGGTGTGAGCTGTAACAACATGGTAGGGTTATGGCCCCGACAAATAAGACACCTGAGAACCTTTGATGAGATGCTACCCATAAGATGTCAGCTAAACTCACCTAGATATGAGCTGTAGCAAAAACAACATGATAGGACTGTGGCCCCTATCATTAAAACACCTGAGAAGCATTCTATGAGATACTACCCACAACAGGACAACCCGTCTAACCCATGCTAGTGTGGAAGAACGGACGTAAAACGGTGATGATGATGATGATGACTACCCTATAAGAGGTCAGCTGAACCTACATAGGTGTGTGAGCTGTAACAAAAACAACATGGTAGGACTATGGCCCCTATCATTAAAACACCTGAGAAGCATTCTCTGAGTTACTACTCTATAGGAAGTCAGCTAAATCTACATAGGTGTGAGCTGTAACAGTGGCAACATGGTAGGACTATGGCCCCTATCATTAAAACACCTGAGAAGCATTCTCTGAGTTACTACTCTATAGGAAGTCAGCTAAATCTACATAGGTGTGAGCTGTAACAGTGGCAACATGATAGGACTATGGCCCCTATCATTAAAACACCTGAGAAGCATCCTGTGTAATCCTACCCCCATAAGAAGGCCAGTTACATAGGTGTGAGCTGTAAATTTCAGGTAAATGGGTGTTAGTTACAAATAGAAATATCCATCAGAAAGTAAACTAGAAAAAAAAGAAGTATGCTACATAATTTTTTTTTTCCCTTTTTAAATACATTTCACATAAAATTTATAAAAGTATTTAACCTACAATTAACAAAAAAAATATTTATCCTAGCTAAGAAATATTTATTGTATTGTTTGTTGTATGACAAACAGAGCGGAAAAAATATTTGTGGTAGTTATTCAAAGACAGACATCCTAAAGTCACTGGTTATAATTACGTTCAACTTTAAGCATTTTAAATTTATTAATAGACATTTTTTTAAACTCAAACATTTTAAGAGCCCAATACAACACACTGTAAATACACATGACATAGTGTTTAGGGTTTTCAGCTCACAATCATAAAGTTGCAAGTTCAACTCCAAGCAACACGTACAAGTGGTTGAAAATTCCACAGCTATGTGTAACCTTAAAGTATTTCTTGGAAAGATTCAGCAGGACACAGTGTGTGTGACAAGGACCTTTAAATTACAGGTATAGTCTAGTTCTCAGGGAGATTAAGTATGACACAATGTGTAACAAGGCTGGCCCTTTGAATTACAGGTACAACTCATTTTTTTCTAGTTGAGTGGACAAATGCAACATGAAATATAGTGCCTTGTTCAAGGACACAACAAACCACTGGGAGTTGAACTCATGACTGTAAGATTATGAGCCAAACACCCTAACTGCTATACATACAAATACAAATTTGTGATAAGAATGGCTTCCAGCTATAGAAACCCTGTGGAAAAGGGTTAAGAAGACAGGACCCTTCAGTCACGGCACCACAACCTCTCTAGGATGGGCAATAGAAAGGGTACCCAGTTGTAGAAACCCTGTGGAAAAGGGTTAAGAAGACAGGACCCTTCAGTCACGGCACCACAACCTCTCTAGGATGGGCAATAGAAAGGGTACCCAGTTGTAGAAACCATGTCTGCCAAACAAGGGGTCAAATGCATGCTTCTGTTGCACCCAGTACACTCTATGGAATGCAGGAAGGGAATGGATATAAGCAAGGTACGATGGAGGTGGCCCAGCTTATCTACTGTACAAACCTGCCCAACTCTTGCTAGCTGGGAAAACAGTTATTAAATGATGACAGACAATGACAACAATGGTGATGATGGTGATGATGATGATGATGGTGATGATGATGATGATGATGATGATGAATTACTGCTTTGTCATATGTTTGAGAAGCAATTATTTAGTATCAAAGAATCAAGATAAAAAGAGACTAAAAAGAAATTTAAAGCCGGCACCTCCCACTCCATGTCTAAATTAACTGAAGCATATAAACAACAATAGCCATTAATTTATAATGATCAAAGACTTTAAATCCGCTTTACCAAACAACTTAGTAAAGTAATTCAGTTAAACTAGTTTGTTTTTTGCCAGGAGAAATAAAACCCTTCAATGTCATTCATGTGTTGACAAGATTTTGTGTGAGAGAAATACAGAAATAGAAAAACAAACGCCTACTACTACTACTACTACTAGTAGCATATAAAGCATTACTAATAACTTCTTTTCTTATACCTTTAACCATTTTGATACCAAACTGCTTGAAACCACTTGTGGCTCTATTATATAAAATGCTTGTTTAACCCTTTAGCATTTACATTACTCTATATATACTGTTGTATTTTCACAGTAAAGGCTTTACCTCACATAACATTTACATTACTCTATATAAACTATTGTCTTTTCACAGTAAAGGCTTTACCTCACATAACATTTACATTACTCTATATATACTATTGTATTTTCACAGTAAAGGCTTTACTTCACATAATATCTCATAACATTTACATTACTCTATATATACTATTGTATTTTCACAGTAAAGGCTTTACCTCACATAATATCTCATAACATTTACATTACTCTATATATACTATTGTATTTTCACAGTAAAGGCTTTACCTCACATAATTATCTCAATAATATCAAAATCACATTGATTTGATATTATTACTTTGAGAACAATACCTTAACATCAGTATGAGTGGCCAGTTACAGCTGGTTAGAACAAAAAGGTGAGAGAATTCTGGCCCGATATGGCCGGTTTAAATGCTAAAGGGTTAAAGTGTTAATATTTATCTAAAACCTTCCCCCATAATTTGTGACCCAAGAACTGAAGTAGGCTCTGACTGACTGGACCAGTGAAGGTCTCTCCGTTCCCCAGTATACAACATAACTGGGACGACATCAAGTGCAGGTCTACCTTCAGGCAGATCGAGTCTGGCTTGGACCAACACCGCTTCACCTGCCTCCGTTCCACCTCTCAGCCAATCAGTGATGTGTGACTCAATTCGGTGCCCTCTTCATCATCCAGTAACCCTCTTGATGATGAGTGCACTCACATTGGAATAGCCCAACCCCTCGGCCTCCATGTCTGTAAGCCACATAAATGCCGTTGTTAAGCTGTCATCAATGAGTTCGACCTGCACCCATTATCATACCACCAGAGTGCAGGCCAGTTCCCCCCCCCCCAACATGCCACTCACAATTACATAATGATAAGGGGCCAAGACACAGCTGGCTTCCCATCATACCTGGAGCTAGCAGGCCTTGATCGTGGTGGCGGCAAGTGCCCCAATGGAATTACCCTTCGTTCCTTTCAAAGGAGTTAAATCCCTCATCTGTGACATGACATGCTTTGACATATTCTCCATCTCCAACTTAGTCACCTTGACTACAAACCCTGATACTGCGGCTCGCAAGGCAGAGGACAAGAAGACAAGCAAATACCGGAGCTTGTTCAACTGCTACCTCTTTGCACCAGTCGGCGTCAAGACCTCAGCTGAGCTCCTCCATAAAATTGGATCATTAGCAGCCTGTCCCAGGAACGAAGCCCGTCAGGTAAGGTAAATGTTGCAGCATGTGTCACTGACCAAAAAAAAAACAAGTGATTGTCTTGCCATGTTTCACAATTAGTCAGCTGGTTATCAGAAAGCAAGCACCTTTATTGTTCCACCTATGAAGTGTGTATATAGTGAAATGCTACCTATATATTGTGTTAGCTGGCCACCATCAAGGTTATGTTTACAGCTATGCAGGTTTAGCTGGCTATCAAATTGACCACATAACCTTGAAGATGGCCAGCTAAACTTACATTGCTTTCAGATATAAATATATCCTTGCGTTGTGTCCTTGAGCAAGACACTTTATTTCACGTTGCTCCAGTTTACTCAGCTGTAGAAATGAGTTGCGAAGTCACTGGTGCCAAGCTGTATCGGCCATTGCCTTTCTCTTGGAGATCATCATATATAGTGTATATATAGAGTATATATAGTGTTTATAGAGAGTATACAGAGTATATAGTATATGTTGTGATATCACTGGTACCAAGCTTATCGGTCATTGCCTTTCTCTTGGAGATCATCATATATAGTGTATATATAGTGTATATATAGTGTATATATAGTGTTTATAGAGAGTATACAGAGTATATAGTATATGTTGTGATATCACTGGTACCAAGCTTATCGGTCATTGCCTTTCTCTTGGAGATCATCATATATAGTGTATATATAGTGTATATATAAAGTATATATAGTGTTTATAGAGAGTATACAGAGTATATAGTATATGTTGTGATATCACTGGTACCAAGCTTATCGGTCATTGCCTTTCCCTTGGACAACATCGGTGGCGTGGAGAGGGGAGACTGGTATACATGGGCGACTGCTGGTCTTCCACAAAACAAACCTTGCCCAAGCTTGTGCCTTGGAGGGAAATTTTCTAGGTGCAAAACCATGGTAATTGGTGACCGAGTGGGACCATAGATATCCTTGAAGGTGACCAGTTAAACCTGAAAAGCTGTGATATATAAATATATCCTTGAAGGTGACCAGTTAAACCTGAAAAGCTGTGATATATAAATATATCCTTGAAGGTGACCAGTTAAACCTGAAAAGCTGTGATATATAAATATATCCTTGAAGGTGACCAGTTAAACCTGAATAGCTGTGATATATAAATATATCCTTGAAGGTGACCAGTTAAACCTGAAAAGCTGTGATATATAAATATATCCTAGAAGGTAACCAGTTAAACCTGAAAAGCTGTGATATATAAATATATCCTTGAAGGTGACCAGTTAAACCTGAATAGCTGTGATATATAAATATATCCTTGAAGGTGACCAGTTAAACCTGAAAAGCTGTGATATATAAATATATCCTAGAAGGTAACCAGTTAAACCTGAAAAGCTGTGATATATAAATATATCCTTGAAGGTGACCAGTTAAACCTGAAAAGCTGTGATATATAAATATATCCTTGAAGGTGACCAGTTAAACCTGAATAGCTGTGATATATAAATATATCCTTGAAGGTGACCAGTTAAACCTGAAAAGCTGTGATATATAAATATATCCTTGAAGGTGACCAGCTAAACCTGAAAAGCTGTGATATATAAATATATCCTTGAAGGTGACCAGTTAAACCTGAATAGCTCTGATATATAAATATATCCTTGAAGGTGACCAGTTAAACCTGAAAAGCTGTGATATATAAATATATCCTTGAAGGTGACCAGCTAAACCTGAAAAGCTGTGATATATAAATATAGCCTTGAAGGTGACCAGTTAAACCTGAATAGCTCTGATATATAAATATATCCTTGAAGGTGACCAGTTAAACCTGAAAAGCTCTGATATATAAATATATCCTTGAAGGTGACCAGTTAAACCTGAAAAGCTGTGATATATAAATATAGCCTTGAAGGTGACCAGCTAAACCTGAAAAGCTGTGATATATAAATATAGCCTTGAAGGTGACCAGTTAAACCTGAAAAGCTGTGATATATAAATATAGCCTTGAAGGTGACCAGTTAAACCTGAAAAGCTGTGATATATAAATATAGCCTTGAAGGTGACCAGTTAAACCTGAAAAGCTGTGATATATAAATATAGCCTTGAAGGTGACCAGTTAAACCTGAATAGCTGTGAGATGTAAACATGACCTTGCTGTAAATATTTCAAACTAGACTCTTGCTATAAATAGTTTAAGCTGTGATCATGTCACAGCTTTCTCAGTAGCTGTGCAAGAATATCAGACACATATTTCTGGATTTTTATCCGTCATCAATGACATCTACTTGCTTGGTACAAGTTTATAGCTTACATGTTTTTATTGTTTTGATTTTTTTTTTATATATCAAAACATTGCCTGGGGATGCTCATTTGCATATAGTACAACTAAAACATCAACTGGAGTCTCATAAGTCACCATCTTTTGATGCTTGTTTTTCCACACTTGCATGGGTTGGACGGGTCCTTTTCAGCTAAGAAAAACTAGTTAAATGACAATGATAACAACTATGGCTTAAATGTTTGCTGGGACCTTTTTCTGCCTTTTTCTATTGTTTTTTCATACAATAATTGCTTTCAGCTTTTATGATTGATGAGTGGTGTGTGTGGGGTGAGTGAATCAATGTGTGTACAGTAAGTGTGTGAGTGAGTGAGTGTGTGCATATTTGTATGTTAATGTGCGTGTTTGTGTGCATGTTAGTGTGCAGGCACAGAGAGAGAGAGAGAGTGTGTGTGTGTGTGTGAGTCTGTCCTTATGGATACAATAACAGGAAGCTTGCCTCTCTTTAAGTATTTATGATTGTATTTATGATTATATTATTAATGTCTAATTACTTTATTGACCTAACTATGTCAGATAGGAGTGGCAGCGGGTCCCCTCGCTATTAAGGATAGGGGACTTGAAAATATGATAGACAACAACTTCCTCTGACCCCCTTTACTTCCTGAGCCTTCCTTGTCAGTTTTTCTAGTTCTTTCTGCCCTTTATCTCCATCCTTTCATCCCACATCTCTCTACTACCACTCTACTCTATTTTAACCCTATTCCAGACTACATGAAACTGCCCCTAAATATGAGGATTGAGGGTTGGCTGAAAAGTTCATAAGCTGATTATGAAGGAGCATGCTAGAGCTGTGAAATCTTGCATGAATTAATTTCAATAATTCTTAATAACTATTGTTTCTTTCCAGGGACTATGTTGAAAAATAAACCTCATTTGGTCATTCCATGAGAGTATCTTTGTCAGCCTATGAACTTTTCAGTTGACCCTCACACAATAGAAATAAGGATATTATGCCGAGGTTGACTTTGCCTTTCATCCTTACGGGGTCGATAAAATAAAGTACCAGTAATGCACTGGGTAATTGCTGTCCCTGTGCCGAAAGTAGAAACAATTATTTAGATATAAACATTATTTATTCCTAGTAAATATTTCTATTTTTCTTCCTTAATTAACATCTATCATTCTTTTTTTTATTTTTTATTTTTATAAACAATTTTATTCCTAGTTGTATAAACAACATTACAAATCGTTTGCAATTCCTTCAGAATGAAAATATAAACAGAGCATATAAATAAATTTACAGTCGAATAATATAACAAATATGCTTTAAATATATACATAAATAACATTACAAATGCTTCGATAACATTATAAATAGCTCGCGGTTCATTCAGAAAGATATATTCCTTTAATGTTGCAATATTAAAGAAAATATAAAGGAAAGGGGTGAACAACCGAGCCAACACCAGAGCAAAAGACAGCAACGTCGCGAGGAGTACTGGGCAACCTCTCTCTAATGATTTTTGAGGCAAGCCAGCATACTTGCAGCGTTGCCTCGGGTGATGGCGAGGCTGATGTGCTGAAATTCTGGATATCAGTAGAAGTCTCTTATTATAATCATGGATGATGTTATCAACTGGCCATTTTGGTCATTCCATGAGAGTATCTTGGTCAGACTATCAACATTTCAACCTATGAAGGAGTGATGCTAGAGCTGTGAAATCTTGCATGCATTAATTTCATTCAATTCTTACTAATAACTGTATTGTTTCTTACCAGAGACTATGATGAAAAATAAACCTCATTTGGTCATTCCATAAGAGTATCTTGGTCAACCTATGAAGGAGTGATGCTAGAGCTGTGAAATCTTGCATGCATTAATTTCAATTCTTCTGAATAACTGTATTGTTTCTTTCCAAACTTCATATGGTCATTCCATGAGAGTATCTTCGTCAGCCTATAATCTTTCCAAATCACATGAAACTACTACATAACTATGTTTTAAAGAGGTTTGTTTATCTAAAACTTTCTATTATAAAATTCTATGTAAGCACCTTTGTTAAATTACGCTCCCAAAACCAGTGTAATAATTCTTTCTAGCATTGGCACAGGGTCAGCAACTTTGGAGAAAGGGAAAATTGATGATATCAACCCCAGTAGCTGACTGGTACTTCATTTTATTAACTCTAGAATGATGAAAGGCAAAGTTGACCTTGGTAGAATTTGAACTCGAAATGTTGAGCAAGTTTATATAATAATGAAAAAAAATGTCTATCATCTCTTTTATTCTCTTACTAGTCTCAGTCAATAAACTGTGGCCATGTTGGGGCACCACCTTCAGGAGATTTAGTCAATCGTATGGATCCCAGGACATTTTTTTTTCAAAAATAGTAATTATTTTATCAATTACGTTTTTGTGTTATAGGACAGAGGTTCCCAACCACCGGGCTGTGTCTGGTAACAGTCTTTGAATCATATGCTACCGGGCTGTGTCTGGTAACAGTCTTTGAATCATATGCTACCAGACTGCAAAGAAATAACTACTGTATTTCCCGGCGCCGAAGATGCTTCATCCTTGAGAATGCACCCTAATTTTAACAATTAAAAATTAAAAATAAAATAATTGTTTCTACTTTTGGTACAAGGCCAGCAATTACCCAGTACATTACTGGTACTTTATTTTATCGGAGGGATTTGAACTCAGAACGTAAAGGGACGTAACTGTGCTACAAAGCATGGCGTCTGACCCTCTACTGATACTGACAATCCACCGCTTTAATTTGAGAAAAAATAATAAACAACCTTCGGCCTCCAGGATGCATGGTAGATTTTTTTAGATTTATTTTAGGAAAAAAAGTGGTGTCTGATGCTGGGAAATACAGTAACTTGTTTAAAATATATATCTAATATATATATCTAATATATATATTAGATCCTTATATATATAAATGCGAGGATATGTGTGTGTCTGTACAATTTTGCATACGTAAAGCTTTTACAATTACCAACTGAATTTGACCAAATTTTCTGTGCACGTTGTACAGGTCGCTAAGATTGTCACATCAAACATTTTTCAAATCGACC
>OZ024753.1:13672070-13717070 GCA_964016885.1 Eledone cirrhosa | reverse complement strand
TACTTTATTTTATCGACCCCGTATGGATGAAAGGCAAAGTTAACCTCGACAGAAATAATGAAAGAAGGAATAAAAAGTAAAAAAAGAATGAGAAAAAATATTTTAAAGAAATCTAACAGATTTAAAGATATACTATATTCTATATTAAATTCCAGTGAATATTTTAGTGCAGTCTAAAGTTGAACTTAATAGGAATACCATAGCAAATCTTCAGCTCATATATTTTATGGTGTCACACTGAAACTTGAGGGGAGTTTTTAAATATATACACACACACACATGTATGTATATATATGTGTGTATATATATATATATATATATACACACACACACATATGTATGTATGTATATGTGTATATATATATATATATATATATACACACACATGTATATATATGTATATATATATACACACACTTATGTATATATATATGTGTGTGTATATATATACACACACACTTATGTATATATATCTATGTGTGTATACATATACCCACACACACACACGTATATATATATGTGTATATATATATATACACACACGTATATATATATATACACACACACACATATATATATGTATATATATACACACATATATATATGTATATATATACACACATATATATATATGTATATATACACACACACACACACACACACACACACACACACACACACACACACACACACACACGTATGTATGTATGTATATATATATATATATATATATATATATATATATAGTTTTAATATAGATGGGATTCTACAGGACGAGAACTGTTTCATTCTTTAGAAATCATCAGGAATCTGGATATCAAAAAATAAATATGGTATTTATAGGTCTCTTCAGGTTGTAGGAGTGGGTGGGGGGTGGGGTGGGGGTAGAGGTCATTGGTTGATAGAAAAGGGAATTCATTAAAAGCTAATTCTTTATAGCTATAATTTATATTTAGAGTAACAAAGGCAGAACGAATTCTATAAACAAGTTCATATATATATATACATTAGATTAGTCTGAAAAGTTTATAGTCTGACCAAAATACTCTCATGGAATGACCAAATGAGGTTTATTTTTCAACATAGTCTCTGGAAAGAAACAATGTACTTATTTATAAGAAGTGTTGAAATTAATGCATGCAAGATTTCATAGCTCTAGCATCATTCCTTCATAGTCAGTCTATAAAGCTTTCAGCCCACCCTCGTGTAAGCCATTTGTCATGGTGTAATAAGATATTTAACAGCAATAGTTTTATTATTATTTATGAGTGACAGTGGCTTCTGCATTGACAAGGACCGTCTGAGCTGATTCTTCTAGAGGACTTTTAAGCTGGGGATAATGAACGATTTCCAAAAACATTTGGCACACCAGTGCTACAAAAGGGTACTGCCTGTTCAAAGCAAGCTCTATAGTCACAGAAATCTAAAGTCAGTCTTGAACCCTCATCAGGCCAGTGCTTATCCCGGTTGCCATGGTGTGAAGTGACTGAAAGTACAAGACTTCCCCCTGGACAGGACGCCAGTCCATCGCACGGTTAAACCCCAGCTATTGCTGGTACTCATTTCATTTTCAGATGAATACACTAGAGTCACATGAAATGAAGTGTTTTGTTCAAGAACAACACAAAACCCAGTCCAGGGGTCAAACCTAAGACCTTATAATTGTAAATCCAACATGCTCATCACTATACCAAGCACCTCCACTCAGACAGGTTTCATTGTTGGCACTTTTGTGTCTAAGATGCACATAGGATGATTAAACTATCCAGCATGCTATTGACCAGGGTCTGCACACTGCAGACCTGTAGGCTAGTGTTGATCATCTGCTGTCACATGTAAGACAGACCTGACTATCAGCTGGGACTATTGTGAAAATTGAACTGCCACTTTCCTTTTAAAAGGGAAGCATGGCAGTCTTCCTTTGCTTGGTAGCTATAAGCTATGTTATTCATTAAAAATATTTTAATGTAAGGCTTAAAGAAATTATAAGCTATGGCATTCATTAGAAATATGACAATGAAAGGGTTAAAGACATTATAAGCAATGTCTTTCATTAGAAATATTGTAATGAAAGGGTTAAAGAAGCTAGCTAGAAGTATATGCAGTGTCTTTCATTTAAAATATTCTAATGAAATAGTTAAAATAGCTACAGTATAAGCAGTGTCTTTAATTAGAAATATTGTAATGAAACGGTTAATTAACCATATTGTTTTGAAGGGAAAGGAAGTTCAGTATTTCTGACATTCAAACCCATTCCCAAGGGCAATAGTTACAATATGTATGTGAAATAAAATACAAGAAAGAATTAAACTTAAATTTCAGAATGAGAAACAAAAACAGGAACAGAAGCAGTAGCCTGAGAGACCTTATTACCATTTCACAATAGCATCCACCCATTATAACTACAATGGAATGATCACACACCCACCCTACACCACTACAATGAAAACCAGTCAGAAGAAAATGAATGGCCAAACAACCAAATATTTCTTCCAGCTATTCCAGTGTAGGTATTTATTTACTCTATCATACCAAACATTTCATTCTGGCAGTCTTACAAGGGTCGGCTGAAAAGTTCATAAACTGACTATGAAGGAGTGATGCTAGAGCTGTGAAATCTTGTCTGCATTAATTTCAACTCTTCTTAGTAATAACTGCATTGTTTCATTTCATGAACTATGTTGAAATATAAACCTCATTTGGTCAGTCCACAAGAGTTTCTTGGTCAGACTATGAAGGAGCGATGCATTAATTTTAACCATTCCATGGACTATGTTGAAAAATAAACCTCATTTGGTCATTCCATAAGAGTATCTTGGTCAGCCGACCCTCATACAATACATTTACATCAACATTTTACGTCCTTTTTTTTTTTATTTTTCCTTGCTTGCAATGGGCTGGAAAAGTTCTGTCCATCCCAGCCTTCTTCCACTCATTCCATTCCTTTGCCCTCTCTTCAGAATTTTCAGTGTAAGTATTTACTCTATCATACGAAACTATCATTCGGACACCCTTACAATACATTTACAATCATCATCATCATCAACATTTTATATCCAATTTTTTTTCCATGCTTGCAATGAGCTGGACATGACTTTTCCAGCTCTGCCTTCCTCCACTTGTTGCGTTCCTTTGCCATCTTTTCAGCTCGGCTCAACTCAGCTCTGCTTGACATTGGTTGATCTGAGGCTATAGCAGATGACACTTACCCAAGGTGTCAGGCAGTGAGACTGGACCCAGAACCCTCACATTTTACAAAGTGAAATGAAGGGAACTCCATAACCACACAGCCATGCCTGCACCTGTAATCTACCATATATACTTGAATGTAAGTCGAGGAATATTTGACCAAGAAATCGATGGTTGAGATGGGCGGGGGTGGGTCTGCTTATATATGCCTTGTAGACAATGTGTTGATTAGCTGCCTCGTCTGAGGTTTGGATTTATGCCCATTTCTCAGACATAAAATCGGGATGGGGGTCGGCTAATATTCGTATCAGCTTATATTTGAGTATATACAGCATATTGTTCACTCTTCTCACCGCCTTTCAGAACATGATAGGTTTCATACATCCTTTTCCATGTAAATCTAAACCCTACAAAAAGGGGTCTCGCTGAGAGAACACAGCAACAAAGATATGTCTTCTCCAATTAATTCAGTAATCAGATATGTAATATCATCAATGTAATTCCTGAGTTCTTTCCTCTGTAAACTAATCATTTGTTGGAATTTTTCCAACACAAGAATTTTGTAAGCTATTAGTTTAGTTTGTTGGAAATAAGGTACAAGATAAATTGCAAAGTGAAACGATAAAAATACATAAAGGCCTTGGTATGGACAAGTTTAGGGAGCAGTTAATGAGAATTCAGTCTACGTGGTTTGGTATTTGCTAGATATATTTGAGTAGAAACAGACATCGGGAAAAAAGAGGAATGTGTTAATAATAGAACACTACAAAGAACTTCAGGAAATAGATTTAACAAAATAATATATTTATATGAGAAAAAGTAGGGGAAAAAATGAAAATGAGAAATATGACAAATAAGTATATATTTAAAAATCTATATATATAAAAGCAAGTCGGTCTGTGTGTGTGTCTGTCTGTCTGTGTACAAATACTAGGCTCTTTTTAAAAAATTCGATATTGGGGCCGAAAAATCGATTTTTTTGCACAAATACTAGGCTCCTTTTAACTTTTGAAGTACTAGGCTGATTTCAACCAAATTTGGCACACATGTTGCTTATATGCCAGAGCAGGTTTTGGACAAAAACAAATTTGAAAAAAAAAATCGATATTGGGGCCGAAAAATCGATTTTGTGTGTGTATCTATCTGTGTACAAATACTAGGCCGATTTGGCCCGTGCTATTGAGGCGACCTCTCATTGGCTAGCCAATTAGCTGACATAAGCTGACTTGCAATCAGAAATTGCTAGCTAAGCCATAAACGACCTTGAACAATTCAGGCTGTCATTCATTTCCCGAGCAATGCCGGGTACATCTGCTAGTATATATATATAATAAATATATATATAAGTATATATATATATATATATATAAGTATATATATATATATATAAGTATATATAAGTATATATATATATATATATATATATATATATATATAAGTATATATATATATATATATATATAAGTATATATATATATATATATATATATATATATATATAAGTATATATATATATATATATATATATATATATATATATAAGTATATATATATATATATATATATAAGTATATATATATATATATATATATATATATATATATATATAAGTATATATATATATATATATATATATATAAGTATATATATATATATATATATATATATATAAGTATATATATATATATATATATATATATATAAGTATATATATATATATATATATATATATATATATAAGTATATATATATATATATATATATATATAAGTATATATATATATATATATAAGTATATATATATATATATATATATATATATATATATATATATATATATAAGTATATATATATATATATATATATATATAAGTATATATATATATATATATATATATATATAAGTATATATATATATATATATATATATATATATATATATATATATATATATATATATAAATATATATATATAAGTGTGAGGTGGTGAATTGGTAGAATTGTTACAACATCAAGTAGAATTTTTTGCAGTATTTGTTCCGTCTCTCTCCTCTCTGAGTTCAAATCCTGCCAAGGTCAACTTTACATTTCATCCATTCAAAGACGAGAAAAATGTACAAGTCTAGCACTGGGTTCATTCTTCCTCAATTCCATTCTCTCTCTCCGTCAGTCTCTCCGTCTCCGTCAGTCTCTCCGTCTCTCTCGCTCTCTCTCCGTCAGTCTCGCTCTCTCCGTCAGTCTCCCTCTCTCTCCGTCAGTCTCCCTCTCTCTCCGTCAGTCTCCCTCTCTCTCCGTCAGTCTCCCTCTCTCTCCGTCAGTCTCCCTCTCTCTCCGTCAGTCTCCCTCTCTCTCCGTCAGTCTCCCTCTCTCTCCGTCAGTCTCCCTCTCTCTCCGTCAGTCTCCCTCTCTCTCCGTCAGTCTCCCTCTCTCCGTCAGTCTCACTCTCTCTCCGTCAGTCTCACTCTCTCTCCGTCAGTCTCTCTCCGTCAGTCTCTCTCCGTCAGTCTCACTCCGTCAGTCTCACTCTCTCTCCGTCAGTCTCACTCTCTCTCCGTCAGTCTCACTCTCTCTCCGTCAGTCTCACTCTCTCCGTCAATCTGTGTGCGTGTTAAGTATTTCCATAGAAAAGTTAAAGGAAAGAAGAGTGCTCTATGTATAGCACAGAGCTATTTAGTTACATAATAAACAACATAATATAATTATTCCATTACCCAAGGTTTCACGAAGTTAAACGGTTCTAACAGAAACGTCTGTTTCGTTCATCAGAAACATCGTTTGTTAAAATCGTCTAACTTTGTGAAACCTTGGGTAATGGAATAATTATATGTTGCTTATTACATAATTATATATATATATATACACACACACACACACACACAAATATATATTTAAAAAAAAGTACCAGTCAAGTACTGGGGTGATTCTTCCTCTGTGTATCTTTTTCTAATGTCCACTCTCTCACTATCCTTCTCTGGAAGAAATCAGCTATATTCAGACCTGGAGAGGAGATGGGCTCCACCAGATTTAAAACAGTGCCCTAGAAATGCTGTATCTCAATATGGTGCCCCCACAACTACCTCAGGAGTTACAGCTCCATACACACGTACAAAGTATAGGTGCAGACATACCGTAGATACTCGAATATAAACTGATCTGAATATAAGCTGCTAATATCTATTGAGGAGATTACAAGACAAACGGTTACATCTGGGAGATTGTAAGACAAATATCTACATGGGGAAGATTGTAAGATTAATAAACGCAACCATGCCTCCCCTAGTCTCGATGGTGTTACGTACCTGCTTCTCAAACGTGGTGGGTACCTCCTTCTGCACCAGCTATACCACTTCTTCCAATTCTGTCTGAACAACAGTGCTACTCCAGAACAGTGGAAAACTGCCAGTGTCATTCCTCTGTTCAAAAAGGGTGACCGCACATCACCTGTCAACTATCGTCCAGTCAGTCTTATTAGCTGCATTGCCAAACTGATGGAATCCTGTGTTAGAGAAACACTTTGGAACTTCTGGAACTCTCATAGTCTTATCCGGCCCTCGCAATTTGGATTTATCCCCAACTCAGCTGCTGTGATCAACTTATAGAGTTTCTTGAGGACATCACCCGGATCACTGATGGCGGCTCATGGGTGGATGTTGTTTACCTTGACTTTGCGAAGGCCTTCAATTCTGTGCCACACAAAAGACTTATGGCAAAACTCTCTGCAATGGGTGTGAAGGATGATCTTTTTAACTGGTTGAAGTCCTTCATTCTCAGTCGAAGAGAGGTAGTCACGGTTCTAGCATAGCATTCCTCACCGTATGAGATGTCATCTGGTGTACCTCAGGGATCTGTTCTTAGCCTCCTTTTGTTTGTGTCATATATTCATGACATAGATGCCAACTTAAAGAATGCCACAGTCCTAAAGTACGCAGATGACATCAAGCTGTACCTTGAGATAAAAAGGACAGATCCTGAACACTATAGATCTTGCCTGCAATCTGACCTGGATACAATGCAACAATGGATCACGGACTGGCAACTCAAGCTAGCTGTGGACAAGTGCACCACCATGCATTTTGGGAGTAAAAGCCCAGCATCCACATACTCCCTCCACAACACTGATATCAAGAAATCTTCTTGTAAACGTGACCTGGGCATTACGGTCAGCAGCGATTTGCGTTGGACGAAGCGTGTCTCTAAAATTGTCAAGGAGGCCGAGGGTGTCTTAGCATCACTCAGCAAGACCTTTGTCAGCCGCTCTCCAGCTATCTATTTAAGGCTGTACATGGCTATGGTGCGGCCACACTTAGAATTTGCATCACCACTCTGGAACCCCTATCTTGCTCAGAACATTGACCGCCTGGAAACTGTTCAGAGACGTGCAACCAAGTGAATACCCTCCATCAGGCATCTACCATACTCTGAACACCTTACTTTTTGGGGCATGGATACATTGAAGCTCCGACGTCTGGCAACTGACTTGGTAAACACCCACAAAATTATTACCCATCTTGCAACAACAACCCTGAGTACCTTTTTGATTTCCATGTGTCTAACACACGTGGGCATGCCCACAAAGTCAGAAAACAACACAGCTCCCATGACTTTCGGAAACATTTTTTCACACTCAGAGTTGCTGAAGCATGGAACAAGCTACCTGCATCAGTTGTTAGCTGTCGAGCCACTGCATCCTTTAAAACCTCCATGCTTCCTGGGATTCGCCAACACTACACCTAATATTCCCCCTCCAAACACACGCACACATGTATATCATGACTGTTACACTCTTCACTTCTCTGACATTTGTATATTATTCTATGTACTATACATGCACCTTTGATGAGTTGTAGTGCACCTGAGCACTGTACACAATAATTTCATTATTATTATTATTACATGGCCCGGATAAAAAGCTACCAATTTGTTTATGGTGAATTCACAATAAAGAATTAGTTCTATAGAAAATGGATATCAAAATATAAATATACTTAATATATATATATATATAACGAAGGAAATGTGGTACGAAACCAGATGGACCATAACGCACCAAAGTACTCAATACTTAGGGTAGTAGAGTGGGTAATAGGAACGAGTAGGACCCCGATGGCTGAGCTCAAGCCGTTTCGACGGCTAATTCTGGAATTAGCCATCGAAACGGCTTGAGCTCAGCTATCGGGGCCGTCGGGGTCCTACTCGTTCCTATATATATATATATATTGTATAATAAATGTAATCTGAGTTTTTCGAATATTAATATTCGAAAAACTCAGATTACATTTATTGTATTCAGGCATGTAGAGCGAAAATTTTATCTTTATTTTTTCTTTTATTTTTCCATCCATCCATCCATCCATCCATCCATCCCCACCCCCACCATTACCATCACCATGCGTCCACTTTTCCCTGCTTGCAAGGGTGGGACGGGAACTGATTCTGGCTTGATTTCTACAGCTGGATGCCCTTCCTAACACCAACCTCATTTACAGTGAGTGGTGGGTGCTTTTTTTGCCGTGGCACCTCCACGACAACTTTGCAGTGGAATGATAGGGACCCCAGTCCCTATCATCTCATTTCTACAACTAAGTAAACTGGAGCAATGTGAAATAAAGTCTCTTGCTCAAGGAAACAACACATCACCCGGTCTGAGAATTGAACTCACAACCTTTCGATTGCAAGGCCAATGCTCTAACCACTAAGCCATGTGCCTTCATACATATATATAAAATAAAATCCGACATGATAAAATCCGACCTTGCACACTTACACCTCTCTAAGACAATGTCACTGGATCGAGACCTTTGGTGCTATGCAGTAATACAGAAGACCCTCCTTCCCTTACATACAGAGTTAAACCTACAGTCAGTAGGCACCTCTTAACCAAATATACACCCCCAACCCACTACCCATACTCCCACCGACACCACCCACACCACCCTTTCTCTCTAAAGTTATGTTGGTACCACAACATGCAGTCCACACTAAAGAGGTCGTGTAGGTGTCACGAGAAAAAAAAAAAAAAACACCCAATCCTCCGCTGTAATGTGGTCGTGTAGGAGACACGGTAAAAAGGCTCCCAGTCCACACTGTAAATGTGGTTGGTGTTAGGAAGGGCGTCCAGCCATAGAAAACCTGCCAGATACAGTCTTATATGAGCGAGACACGGTCACCTGATCAATCTAGCCTCAAGTGGGACAATTCCTGTCTAACCCATGCTAGCGTGGAAGATAGCTGTTAAACAATGATGATGATGATGATATATATATATATATATATACTGTATTTAGGTGTGGAGGGTGTTGTAGGGGGGGGGGGGGCTAAAGGGTGGAGGTGGGGAGACAGAAAAGGAACCTGGTGATAACAGACAATAGAGAGAAGGGGTGACAGAAAGGAAGGAGGAAAAGAGAAGAGGGGAGAGGAAGAAAAAAGTAAGACTGATAAGATAAACCATTTGATGACTGATAAGAGGGGGAGGGAGGAACCATGGATGATGACTACTGTTGCTGCTACTACCACCACTACTGCTACTACTATTATTACTACCACCACCACCGCTACTACTATTATTACTACTACCACTGCCACCACCATTACTACCATTATTACTACTACCACCGCCACCACCATTACTACCATATTCACCACCACCATTACTACTACGACCACAACAACTACCACCACCACTAACATGACTACCACCACCACTACCACCACTACTACTACCTTAACTACTATTACTACCATTACTACCACCATCACTATCACCACCACTACCTCCACTACTACTACCATTACTACCACCACCACTACTACCATTACTACCACCATCACTATCACTACTACTACCACCACTACTACCATAACTCCTACCACCACCACCACCACTACCATTACTACCACCACCACCACCACCACCACCACTATCACCACTACTACTACTACCACCATCAGTATCACTCCTACTACCACCACCACCACCACTACCATTACTACTACCACCACTACCATTACTACCACTACCACCACCACCACCACTACTACCACCACCACTATCACTACTACCACCACCACCACTACTACTACCATTACTACCACCATCAGTATCACTACTACTACCACCACCACCACCACCACTACCACCACATAACAACATTACTATATAGTGAAGGAAACTGCAGTGAAGTCTGATAAACTCAGTTCAATCAGGACAGAACCTCCATGGGTCAGGCTGTTACTGACATGGTGGTGGTGGTGGATATGTGTGTGTGTGTATATATATATACATGTGCGTGTGTATATATATACATGTTTGTGTATATATATAGATACGTGTGTGTATATATATTTATACCTGTGTGTGTGTATATATGTGTGTGTGTGTGTGTGTGTGTATATATATATGTGTGTGTATATATATATGGATGTGTATATATATATATGTGTGTGTGTATATATATATGTGTATATATATATGTGTGTGTATATATATATGTGTGTGTATATATATATGTGTGTATATATATATGTGTGTGTGTGTGTGTATATATGTGTTTGTGTGTGTGTGTTAGTTTGTGTTTGTGTGTGTATATATGTGTGTGTATATATATATGTGTGTATGTATGTATACACATCCATACCTATATAAACTTGGTAGGTGAATTGAGTTCAGAATTGACATCTAAATTATCAGACAGCAAAATAAGATTAACCCTTTTGATATGAAGCCACCCAAAACACCATTTCTGGAAGAACTAATTCTACAAACTACCCAACGCTAAACCCCTAAACTACTTACATTCAAATATATATACATATAGTGAAATTAAAATCACAACTTTATTTCATTATAATAATTGTTTCTACTTTTGGCACAAGGCCAGCAGTTATCCCAGTACATTACTGGTACTTTATTTTATGCTTTCTAGCATAATATAATAATGAAATTATTGTGTAAAGTGCTCAGGTGCACTACAACTCGCCAAAGGTGTATGTATAGTACATAGAATAATACACAAATGTCAGGGAAGTACATGTGTGTATGTGTTAGCTGTAGTGTTGGCGGATCTCAGGAAGCATGGAGGCCTTAAAGGATGCAGTGTCTCGACAGCTAACAACTGATGCAGGTAGTTTGTTCCATGCTTCAGCAACTCTGAGCGTGAATAGTTACATCCCTTTAGAGTCTGAGTTCAAATCCCGCCGAGGTTAACTTTGCCTTTCATCCTTACGGGGGTCGATAAAATAAAGTACCAGTAATGTACTGGGGTAATTGCTGGCCTTGTGCCTAAAGTAGAAACAATTACTGGTACTTTATTTTATCGACCCCGTAAGGATGAAAGGCAAAGTCAACCTCGGCGGGATTTGAACTCAGACCATAAAGGGCCGTAACTCTTTGCTGCAAAGCATGGCGTCCGACCCTCTACCGATACTGCCAATTCACCGCCCTTTATTTCATTATAATAATCGTTTCTACTTTTGGCACAAGGCCAGCAATTTGGAGAGAGAGGGGGAGAATTGATTAAATCAAACCCAGTGTATTACTGGTACTTTATTTTATTTACCCCATAAATGGATGAAAGGCAAAGTTAACCTCGGCTAATGTGGTTATATGTGGTACAGGAAGTTATAAATTAATATTGAGAATGTTCCTGTATCTCCTGGCACCGAAGACGCTGCGTCCTCGAGGATGCACCCTCATTTTGGCAGCCAATAATTTGAAAAAAAATAATTGTTTCTACTTTTGGCACAAGGCCATCAATTACCCAGTACATTACTGGTACTTTATTTTATCGACCCTGTAAGGACGAAAGGCAGAGTTAACCTCGACAGGATTTGAACACAAACCGTAAAGGGACGTAACTATGCTAGAAAGCACGGCGTCCCACCCTCTACCGATACTGCCAAAAAAAAAAAAAATAATAATAATAATAAACAACCTTCGCCCTCCAGGTCACATGGTAGATTTTTAGATTTTTGTGACTTATTTCAAGAAAAAGGTAGCATCTTCGACGGCAGGAAATACGGTAGTTTATATTATTAAAACCCTTCAAAGTTTTGGTTATTTTCAAATGTCAGTATTTCTGTACAGCTGCGTGTGTTATTCCAGTTTTAGTTTTCTATGGTACTGCTGAAGGAAGAAGCCACAAACCACACCATGTACTCTCCAAGTATGTAGACAATCAACATATGGTCTGATAACAATACATTCTGGCATTATTTGGTAGATTTCTTATACAGTATCTCCTCCCAAAACACCACCACCTCCACCACCACCACAATCAACACCAACCTCTCACCAACACAACTTCCTGAACCACCACAATCAACACACCACCATTTCCTCCACCACCAGCTCTACAATCAACACCAACCCACCACCACACCACCTCCACCACCAACACCAACCCATCGCCACCAACAACACCAACCCATCATCACCACTACCACCAACAACAACAACAACAACACATTACCAACAACAACACCAACCCATCACCACCAACAACACCAACCCATTACCAACAACAACACCAACCTATCACCACCACCAACAACAACACCAACCCATTACCACCAACAACACCAACCCATCATCACCACCACCAACAACAACAACAACAACCCATCATCACCACCACCACCAACAACAACAACACCACCCCATCATCACCACCACCAACAACAACACCAACCCATCATCACCACCACCACCACCAACAACAACACCACCACCCCATCATCACCACCACCACCAACACCAACCCATCATCACCACCACCAACACCACCACAGCATCATCATCACCACCACCACCAACACCACCACCCCATCATCATCACCACCACCAACAACACCACCACCCCATCACCACCACCACCACCAACAACACCACCCCATCACCACCACCACCACCCCATCATCACCACCACCACCACCACCAACAACACCAACCCATCATCACCACCAACAACAACACCAACCCATCATCACCACCACCACCAACAACACCAACCCATCATCACCAACAACAACAACAACCCATCATCACCACCACCACCACCACCACCAACAACACCAACCCATCATCACCACCAACAACAACACCAACCCATCATCACCACCACCACCAACAACACCAACCCATCATCACCAACAACAACAACAACCCATCATCACCACCACCACCAACAACACCAACCCATCATCACCACCAACAACAACACCAACCCATCATCATCACCACCAACACCACCAACAACACCAACCCATCATCACCACCACCAACAACAACAACACCAACCCATCATCACCACCACCACCAACAACAACACCAACCCATCACCCCACAAAACCACTGCCACCACCCACCACATTACTGCTGCTAGACCATATGTTGCTTTGATGATAATATCAGGACCACAACTATTCAGCATGCACCATTCCTTCATACATCATCATCACCATTATCATCATTTAACACCTATTTTCTAGTGTTAGCAAGGGTTGGAAAGGTCATCACACACCAAGTCAGAGATGAGCCAGAGACAGGCTGAATTTCACTTACATACAATTCTCATAGTCTACATCAGCGGTCACCAACCTTTCAGACCTCATGGACAACTAAATTCATAATTTTAAATCCCAGGACCACTAAATTCATAATTTTAAATCCCAGGACCACTAAATTCATAATTTTAAATCCCAGGACCACTAAATTCATAATTTTAAATCCCATGAACCACTAAATTCATAATTTTAAATCCCATGAACCACTAAATTCATAATTTTAAATCCCATGAACCACTAAATTCATAATTTTAAATCCCATGAACCACTAAATTCATAATTTTAAATCCCATGAACCACTAAATTCATAATTTTAAATCCCATGAACCACTAAATTCATAATTTTAAATCCCAGGACCACTAAATTCATAATTTTAAATCCCATGAACCACTAAATTCATAATTTTAAATCCCATGAACCACTAAATTCATAATTTTAAATCCCAGGACCACTAAATTCATAATTTTAAATCCCAGGACCACTAAATTCATAATTTTAAATCTCATGGACCACTAAATTCATAATTTTAAATCTCATGGACCACTAAATTCATAATTTTAAATCTCATGGACCACTAAATTCATAATTTTAAATCCCATGAACCACTAAATTCATAATTTTAAATCCCAGGACCACTAAATTCATAATTTTAAATCCCAGGACCACTAAATTCATAATTTTAAATCTCATGGACCACTAAATTCATAATTTTAAATCTCATGGACCACTAAATTCATAATTTTAAATCTCATGGACCACTAAATTCATAATTTTAAATCCCATGAACCACTAAATTCATAATTTTAAATCCCATGAACCACTAAATTCATAATTTTAAATCCCAGGACCACTAAATTCATAATTTTAAATCCCAGGACCACTAAATTCATAATTTTAAATCCCAGGACCACTAAATTCATAATTTTAAATCCCATGAACCACTAAATTCATAATTTTAAATCCCATGAACCACTAAATTCATAATTTTAAATCCCATGAACCACTAAATTCATAATTTTAAATCCCATGAACCACTAAATTCATAATTTTAAATCCCATGAACCACTAAATTCATAATTTTAAATCCCAGGACCACTAAATTCATAATTTTAAATCCCAGGACCACTAAATTCATAATTTTAAATCCCATGAACCACTAAATTCATAATTTTAAATCTCATGGACCACTAAATTCATAATTTTAAATCTCATGGACCACTAAATTCATAATTTTAAATCTCATGGACCACTAAATTCATAATTTTAAATCTCATGGACCACTAAATTCATAATTTTAAATCTCATGGACCACTAAATTCATAATTTTAAATCTCATGGACAACTAATATGAATTTTTTTAAAAAGATAAATACATTAAAATTTTTCTACGAACCACCAAAATTTTCTCGCGGACCACCGGTTGGCGACCACTGCTCTGCACCAAGTACTGGGCATGTTTTATCTTGGAACCAAAACTAGGGAGGTTGTTGGTCATTATTGACACAACTGAAAAGTCCTCTAGACCCATTGTTTGGCAGGTTTTCTATGGTTGGATGCTCTTCCTAAAATTAACCACTAACCACTGTACTGGATGCATTTTGTTGTGACACCAACATTAGTGAGATTGTTATGGCCTCGTTATAACTGAAAAGTCCTCGGGACCAGGCATGTCAAACTGAGGGTCCTCCGAGGGCCACATGGCTCACATATGTGTTGTCTGAGGGTCACACATGACAACTGGGGCTCCTCCGAGGGCCATATGGGTCACATATGTGTTGTCTGAGGGCCACATGAGTCACATGTGTTGTCTGAGGGTCACACATGACAACTGGGGCTCCTCCGAGGGCCATATGGGTCACATATGTGTTGTCTGAGGGCCACATGAGTCACATGTGTTGTCTGAGGGTCACACATGACAACTGGGGCTCCTCCGAGGGCCATATGGGTCACATATGTGTTGTCTGAGGGCCACATGGGTCACATGTGTTGTCTGAGGGTCACATGACAACTGGGGCTCCTCCGAGGGCCACATGAGTCACATATGTGTTGTCTGAGGGCCACATGAGTCACATGTGTTGTCTGAGGGTCACATGACAACTGGGGCTCCTCCGAGGGCCACATGGGTCACATATGTGTTGTCTGAGGGCCACATGTGTTGTCTGAGGGTCACATATGACAACTGGGCTCCTCCGAGGGCCACATGAGTCACATATGTGTTGTCTGAGGGCCACATGGGTCACGTGTTGTCTGAGGGTCACACATGACAACTGGGGCTCCTCCGAGGGCCACATGGGTGACGTATGTGTTGTCTGAGGGCCACATGGGTGACGTATGTGTTGTCTGAGGGCCACATGGGTCATATGTGTTGTCTGAGGGCCACATGGGTCATATGTGTTGTCTGAGGGCCACATGGGTCACGTATGTGTTGTCTGAGGGCCACATGGGTCACGTATGTGTTGTCTGAGGGCCACATGGGTCACGTGTGTGTTGTCTGAGGGCCACATGGGTCACGTGTTGTCTGAGGGTCACACATGACAACTGGGGCTCCTCCGAGGGCCACATGGGTGACATATGTGTTATCTGAGGGCCACACATGACAACTAATAGCGTACATTACAACTATTTTTTTCATTTTATATTACAAAGATAAAACATGCTAGCGCTGTTAAAATCTTTGTGCGGGCCACAGGTTTGCTTGTAAAGAGCCACATGCAAGCCACGGGCCGCATGTTTGACATGCCTGCTCTAGACCCATTGTTGGGCAGGTTTTCTATGCTCTTCCTAAAATTAACCACTAACCGCTGTACTAGATGCATTTCATTGACACCTACATTAGCGACGTTGTTATGGCCTCGTCAAAACTGATGCGTCCTCTTGACCCATTGTTTGACAGGTTTTCTATGACAGTTTGATTTCCAGAACACAACCACTCTACAGAGTGTACTATTTAATCGACTTTCCCCTCCCCACAAAATTGCTGGCCTTGTGCCTAACTCAGAAACCATTATACACGTGAGAAGAGAAAACGTTGTGCAGTGGTAAATATACACATTATTCAACATACATTTCTGTTCAATTATGTGAGGTTATAGATGGTAACCTCTGACATGTCAGCAATGATATGAGAAGAAACACAGAAAATCTTTCTCAACAATATCATGTTATAAACATTTACCTAAAACTAAAATACGGCATACGTTAAGATGGGCGATGCGGAAAGTGAAAGTAAATTTGACAACAATGTGAATTTTTTTTTTTTTTTTTTTTTTACAATGAAAGTTACGATACACACGCAACTGTATGGATTTCTTAATATATATATATGTGTGGGTGTGTATATGTGTGTATATATATGTGTGTCTGTATGTATATATATATGTGTGTGTTTGTATATATATACGTGTTTGTGTCATCATCGTTTAACATCTATCTAAAGAAAAAATAATCACACACGCAATACTAATTAACACCATATCACTATAGAGACCTGTTGTAAATAAACAAACAAATTCACAGTGTACACACATATATACACACCCACACATATATATATATTAAGAAATCCATACAATTGCGTGTGTATCGTAACTTTCACTGTAAAAAAAAAAAAAAAAAAAAATTCACATTGTTGTCAAAAAATTTACTTTCACTTTCCGCAACGCCCGTCTTAACGTATGCCCTAAAATACATGGCCTGAAAAGTTCATAGGCTTACTATGAAGGAATTATGCTAGGGCTGTGAAATCTTGCATGCATTAATTTCAATTCTTATTAATAACCGCATTATTTTTTTTCCAGGAACTATGTTGAAAAATAAACCTCATTTGGTCAAACCAAGAGAGTATCTTGGCCAGTCTATGAAGTATTGATGCTAGAGCTGTGAAATCTTGCATGCATTAATTTTAATTCTTCTTAATAAACTGCATTATTTCTTTGGCAGTGGATTGGCAGTATCGGTAGAGGGTCGGACGCCATGCTTTGCAGCACAGTTACGTCCCTTTACGGACTGAGTTCAAAACCCGCCGAGGTTAACTTTGCCTTTCATCCTTAAGGGGTCGATAAAATAAAGTACCAGTAATACACTGGAATAATTGCTGGCCTTGTGCCAAAAGTAGAAACAATTATTTCTTTGGCAGTGGATTGGCAGTATCAGTAGAGGGTCAGACGCCATACTTTCCAGCATAGTTACGTCCCTTTACGATCTGAGTTCAAATCCCGCCGAAGTTGACTTTGCCTTTCATCCTTACGGGGTCGATAAAATAAAGTACCAGTAATGCACTGGGTAATTGCTGGCCTTGTGCCTAAAGTAGAAACAATTATTTCTTTCCAGAAACTATGTTGAAAAATAAACCTCATTTGGTCATACCATGAGTATCTTGGTCAGTCTATGAAGGAATGATGCTAGAGCTGTGAAATCTTGCATGCATTAATTTCAATTCTTATTATTATTAACCGCATTATTTCTTTCCAGAAACTATGTTGAAAAATAAACCTCATTTGGTCAAACCATGAGAGTATCTTGGTCAGTCTATCAACCTTTAACCCGACCCTCATCTGCTCAAATGAAAAGATTAAGATTCTTTTCTGAATTGTTTCTTTCCAGGGACTATGTTGAAAAATAAACCTCAGTTGGTCATTCCATGAGAGTATCTTGGTCAGCTTATGAACTTTTCAGCCAACCCTTATAGGTGTTTATCATCATCATTGTTTAACGTCCATTTTTCCACGCTAGCATGGGTTAAGCGAGTTGTCCTGTTGTGAGACAAGCCAGATCAGATGATCATGTCTTGCTCATACAGAACTGTTTCTGTCTTGGTTTCTATGGCTGGATGCCCTTCCTAACACCAACTATATTTACAGTGTTTATATTTATCTAAAAATTTCCATAATTTTTTAATATAAGAAACTTTAAGCTATGCCCCAAACAGCAAATAAATAACAAGAAGGCTAATTATATTACTAAATCCCTCCAAATCATTTTATTTCCAAATTATCTGGAAACCATAGGTAGTGTCTTTAATTAGAAATATGGTAATGAAAGGGTTAATGACATAGACAGTGTCGTTCATTTGAAATATAATAATGAAAGGGTTAATGACAGACAGTGTCGTTCATTTGAAATATAGTAATGAAAGGGTTAATGACAGACAGTGTCTTTCATTAGAAATATAGTAATGAAAGGGTTAAAGAATTTAAAATGTTGACACAGTGGGCTAAAATGATTCATCAGCAATGTGCTAGGTGAATTTCTTTATCAAATTCAACTGATATGTCATAGAAATAGATAAAGTTGATTGAACCAATCATCATCATCATCATAATCAAAGTTTTCACATCCGTTTTGAATTGTTAATCTGGTTTGGACCTAGCACTTGTTAATTCCACCACCATGCCACAACCCAGACAGATTCCACTTTAACCTCATTTAGGCCTTGTGTGATATCTCACACCATAATATCATTAAAACACCCAGGAAACCTCCTATGAGATACAACCATGTAGGAAGGAGTCCAGCTAAACCTACATAGGTATGAACTGTAATAACAACATGATGGGACTGGGGCTCCTCTCATTAACCCTTTAATGTTCAAACAGGCCAAAACCAGCCAGAATTCTCTACTTTTTTCCATTGAAACTGGCTGTAACTGGACACTCAAACTGATGTTAAGGTATTGTTCTCAAAATAAATAATTTCAAAATCTCAGATTCGATATTATGTTAGATAATTATGAGAGGGAAAGCATTTACCATGAAAATACAATAGTATATATAGAGTAATTGTTTCTACTTTAGGCACAAGGCCAGCAAATACCCAGTGCATTACTGGTACTTTATTTTATCGACCCCGTAAGGATGAAAGGCAAAGTCAACCTCGGTGGGATTTGAACTCAGATCGTAAAGGGACGTAACTATGCTGGAAAGCATGGCGTCCGACCCTCTACTGATACTGCCAATCCAATAGAGTAATGTGATTGCTAAAGGGTTAAAACACCTAAGAAACCTCATGGTTTACAACTTGGGCAAGTGTCTTCTACAATAGCCTCAGGTTTACCAATGCCTGGTGTGAGATTAGGTAGACAGAAAATACAGAAGCTCTCAGAGAGAGAGAGAGAGAGTATGTGTATCCATCCATCCATATCCTCATCATCATCGTTTAACGTCTATCTTCCACGCTAGCATGGGTTTAGATGGGAATGGTTTTTATCTCTTACCCACACACACATATATACACATGGACACACACACATATATATATATATATATATACACATGGATGCTCACACATGCAGATGCACTCACACATATACACATGGACATATGCACACATACAGATGCACTCACACATATACACATGGACATATGCAGATGCACACATACAGATGCACAACCACACTTATATGCATACACACATGGACACAAACAGACACACACAGACACACACATGGACACTTGTATGCATACACACATGAACACATACATACATACATACACATGGACACACACACAGACTTGCACATATACAAACCTGGACATGGACACACATGAACATACACACACACATGGGGGCACACACAAATAGGGCAATATCTAGTCATAGGTGAGTGAGAGCCCTTTACAGACAAACCCACACACACACACAGACAACAACCCCACACACACACATACATACACACACACACACGCCCACACTCACATGACACATAAATAGGGCACCATCTATTTATAGGGCAAAAGAGAGTGGGGGGAGAGGGTATAAGAGAGGGGGAGAAATGAAGAGGGAGAGAGAGAGAAAGGGAGGGGGGAGAAGATGGGGAAGAAGAGGGGGGAAGGAGAGGGGGAAGGAGAGGGGGAAGGAGAGGGGGAAGGAGAGGGGGAAGGATGGGGGAAGAAGATGGGGAAGGAGTGGGGGGAAGGAGCAAGGGAAGGAGTGGGGAAGGAGCGGGGGGAGGAGGAGCAGGGAAGGAGGGGGAGGAGGGGGGGAGCGGGGGAGGAGCTGGGGGGGTCGAGGGGAGGAGATGGAGAGGAGTGGGGGGATGAGTGGGGGATGAGTGGGGGAGGGGAGGAGGAGATGGGGAGGGAGAGAAGTTGAGCATGAGAGAGATGGAGTAATTCAAAGAAGGAGGGAGAGAAAGAGTGTGAGAGAGAAAGAGTGGGAGAGAGAAAGAAAGAGGATGGAAGAGAGGGTGAAGGAGAAGGAGAGATCTTCCACCCACTGCCCTACACCCACCAGAAATAGCAGGGTGGGTTAAGGAAGAACACATCTTGTGATGAGTGAGGTCAGTGAACAGATGTGTTTCTTATAGGTCAATGTCAGATAGCTGCTAACACTGAACATCATCACCACAGGGCTGTAGGGCAGGGTGGTGGTGGCTAAGAAGGCTGCTGGCCTGTGATGATGATGATGATGATGATGGTAAGGATGCTGGCCTACAGCGATCATGATGATGGTGACAACAATGATGATGATGATGTTGAATTGATACTGCTGAAATATTTGTTGTCCCTGGATGACAGATAAATATATATATATATATATATAAGACTATACAGAGCATTTGATGTTTTTCCAAATTGAAGGATAGGTGTTTTAAACTTTATTTTATCACGAGTTAAGGGTCTATGGATTTTTCCCTGGATTTCACTAAATTCTGTGGATGAATTTATATCCTGATTCTCTTTTGAGATGAGTTTGAATTATTTTTCCTACATCTTACGTTAATTATTTTTCCCATCTTGACGACATAGTCGCATATATGTTATAGAATACTGTTAGCTTCTCGCTAAAACAATTTCTATACCTTTCATTTATATATATATATAGATATATATGCAAAAGTTCTATTTAAAGTTGTTGGGATACAACAAGTAAATATTTTTATAACTGATATAAAGCACTCGACAAGTTTTTGGAGTAGATATACGATATTAATAAATGGAAACTATATTTATAAAACCATCTTTATTTCATTATACATATTTCAGGGATACCATATTAAATTATGGTATGCCTTCATCAGACAAAATACAATATATAACAGTTTTACAAATAGCTTTGACGTACCCTTTTAAAATACAACCATTACTTTTGGAGGCTGTCTGGATAATGAATTGTTTATATTGTTTTAATAAGTCATAGTGTTAAGCACAATTAGAAAAAGACGGAGATAAAGAAAAAGAAAAAAGACGGATATATATATATATATATATATATATATATATATACATCAATGATATTAAATAAATGGAAACTATATTTATAAAACCATATTTATTTTATTATATATATTTCAAGGGTAACCAAGACAACATTGGTACGCTTTCATCAGATAAAATACAAAGTTTGTTTTATAAATAAAGACATACCCATGAAAATCATACCTTATCGGTTGGAAATTCACTGGATATATATATATATATATATATATATATCCAAAATTAAATTAAGGGTGTCATGTCCGAGAGACATGCGCCATATCCACTGGAGAATATGCTCAAAGATTACACACTTTACAAATTATTCCCTGTGTTTGTTTCATATGTTTATTTTATATATATATATATATGTGTGTGTCAATCAATTTCTAGTTGATATATATATATATATATATATATATATATAAATAAATATAGGTAAGTTATTCCGGGTTGAATCGGAGGTAACCACAGTAAGTAAGGTACTCAATACATAGCAGAGTATAAAAGTTTTAATATAGATGAGATTCTACAGGACTAGAACTGTTGAGGAATCATCAAGAATCTGATTCCTGATGATTTCTCAAGAATGAAACAGTTCTAGTCCTGTAGAATCTCATCTATATTAAAACTATATATATATATATATATATAAGCAAAGGGATATTTAATTTGTTGGTAATTCAACAAATATATATATTTATAACTGATTCAAAGCACTCCACAAGCTTTCTGGAGTATAATATCAATGATATTAATAAATGGAAACTATATTTATAAAACCATATTTATTCTATTATATATATTTCAAGGGTACCAAAACTTTGGTACGTTCTCATCAGATAAAATACAAAGTTTGTTTCATAAATAGTGACATATCCAGGAACAAGATCTTAATGGTTCAAGTTGTTTATATGTGTTTGTGTTTACATATGTGTTTGTGTTTACATATGTGTTTGTGTTTACATATGTGTTTGTGTTTACATATGTGTTTGTGTTTACATATGTGTTTGTGTTTACATATGTGTTTGTGTTTACATATGTCTGTGTGTTTACATATGTCTGTGTGTTTACATATGTCTGTGTGTTTACATATGTCTGTGTGTTTACATATGTCTGTGTGTTTACATATGTCTGTGTGTTTACATATGTCTGTGTGTTTACATATGTCTGTGTGTTTACATATGTCTGTGTGTTTACATATGTCTGTGTGTTTACATATGTCTGTGTGTTTACATATGTCTGTGTGTTTACATATGTCTGTGTGTTTACATATGTCTGTGTGTTTACATATGTCTGTGTGTTTACATATGTCTGTGTGTTTACATATGTCTGTGTGTTTACATATGTCTGTGTGTTTACATATGTCTGTGTGTTTACATATGTCTGTGTGTTTACATATGTCTGTGTGTTTACATATGTCTGTGTGTTTACATATGTCTGTGTGTTTACATATGTCTGTGTGTTTACATATGCCTGTGTGTTTACATATGCCTGTGTGTTTACATATGCCTGTGTGTTTACATATGCCTGTGTGTTTACATATGCCTGTGTGTTTACATATGCCTGTGTGTTTACATATGCCTGTGTGTTTACATATGCCTGTGTGTTTACATATGCCTGTGTGTTTACATATGCCTGTGTGTTTACATATGCCTGTGTGTTTACATATGCCTGTGTGTTTACATATGCCTGTGTGTTTACATATGCCTGTGTGTTTACATATGCCTGTGTGTTTACATATGCCTGTGTGTTTACATATGCCTGTGTGTTTACATATGCCTGTGTGTTTACATATGCCTGTGTGTTTACATATGCCTGTGTGTTTACATATGCCTGTGTGTTTACATATGCCTGTGTGTTTACATATGCCTGTGTGTTTACATATGCCTGTGTGTTTACATATGCCTGTGTGTTTACATATGCCTGTGTGTTTACATATGCCTGTGTGTTTACATATGCCTGTGTGTTTACATATGCCTGTGTGTTTACATATGCCTGTGTGTTTACATATGCCTGTGTGTTTACATATGCCTGTGTGTTTACATATGCCTGTGTGTTTACATATGCCTGTGTGTTTACATATGCCTGTGTGTTTACATATGCCTGTGTGTTTACATATGCCTGTGTGTTTACATATGCCTGTGTGTTTACATATGCCTGTGTGTTTACATATGCCTGTGTGTTTACATATGTCTGTGTTTACATATGTCTGTGTTTACATATGTCTGTGTTTACATATGTCTGTGTTTACATATGTCTGTGTTTACATATGTCTGTGTTTACATATGTCTATGTTTACATATGTCTGTGTTTACATATGTCTGTGTTTACATATGTCTGTGTTTACATATGTCTGTGTTTACATATGTCTGTGTGTTTACATATGTCTGTGTGTTTACATATGTCTGTGTGTTTACATATGTCTGTGTGTTTACATATGTCTGTGTGTTTATATATGTGTGTGTGTTTATATATGTGTGTGTGTTTATATATGTGTGTGTGTGTGTTTATATATACATATATATATGTATATATAAACACACACACACACATATACGAGGTGTATCAGAAAAGTTCCAGGACTGATGTCACAAAAGATTTATTTCAAACCCAAACTTCACACTAAGAGTTTTCTCCTTCAAAGTAATCCCCCTGGAGTATGTAACTGTAATCTTAGCTCTCTGCAGCGATCAAACTCTTTTCTTCATAATTATATATACATGTCCTCTGTTTCAGGTCGTCAAGTAATGAGCACAGAGCAACGAACAAACTGGAAAACTCAGTCAGAAGCACTGAGATTGATGCAGCCAATGTATGGAGATGAGACGATGTCACGCTCACGTGTTTTTGAATGGTACAAGAGGTTTAAAGAAGGACGCGAGGACGTGCAAGATGACCCCAGGAGCGGAACGTCCTCAACAACCAGGACCTAGGTCAGCATTGAGCGTGTCAGGCAGATGGTGCGTAGCGATCGTCGGCTGACTGTTCGACTGATGGCAAATGAGCTGGGCATGAATCGGGACAGAATCTTAAGGATTCTCACTGAAGATTTGGACATGCGGAAAGTCTGCGCGAAGATGGTGCCAAAACTGCTGAACGATGACCAGAAGGGTCGACGCATGGAAGTGTGCCAGGACATCCTCGAGCGTCTTGAAACCGAACCAGACTTGCTAGGGACAGTCATCACCGGTGATGAGTCATGGATCTTCGAGTACGACCCGGAGGGGGACCCGCCTTGAAGACGTGGACGACATCAAAAAGGCTATGACGACAGAACTGCAAAGGATCCCAGAAGAAACCTTCCAGGAGTGCATGTAAGCGTGGCAGAAAAGGATGGAAAAGTACATTAGACGCCAGGGGGATTATTTTGAAGGAGAAAACTCTTAGTGTGAAGTTTGGGTTTGAAATAAATCTTTTGTGACATCAGTCCTGGAACTTTTCTGACCCACCTCGTATACACACACATATACACACACACATATATATATTTATACAGACACACACACACATATATATATATATTTATACACACACACACATTTATACACACACACACATATATATATATACACACACATTTATATACACATATTTATACACACACACATTTATACATACACATATTTATACACATATACACATATTTATACACACCCATATATTTATACACACACACACACACACACACATATATGCTCTCCCAGGTGAACCTGCAGTAACTCCTAGTTACACCCCCTGGATATATATATATATATATATAAAAGTTCAGGACCCCAGTAGGGATATATACTAAATATACACTAGTCAGGATATATACTAAACAGCCAGTTTAGATACTAAAGAGTTAAGTATCTTTGTATGTTTAACCCCTTTGTTATTTTTCTGATGAAAGACACTGCCTATGATATTCAAATAATTTCAAAGATATACAAGAATTGAGAGAGATTTGGTAATGTATCTAAGTTGGCAGTGAAATGGCAGAGTTGTTAAAACGTTGGACAGAATACTTTGTGGTATTTGTTCTGGATCACTGCTCTCTGAGTTCAAATCCCACCGAGGTTAACTTTGCCTTTCATCCTTACGGGATCGATAAAATAATTTACCAGTAATGCACTGGGGTCGATTTAATCGAATTTCTTCTTCCCTCCCGCAAATTGTTGGCCTTGTGCCTAAATCAGAAAGCATTTTAAACTTTTTAGGAGTTAGATAACGAAGGAAGTGTTGTAATGAACCAGGTGGACCGTAACGACTGGGGTCTTGAACATTTTCTTATTACCCACTCTACTACCCAAAGTATCAAGTACTCTGGTGAGTACACCTGGTTCCTACATCATGGATCACAGGCCTTGCGCACCAGGACTGAACAAAGTCTAATTCACCACCTTAGGTCCTATTCCCCTCTTGGACTCAACTCACCTCCCCAATTTCTCTAATACCCTGTCCATTATCACACCCCTAGATTCCTATCGCTTTCTCTTGATCATTAACATCTCTTACAACTAATACAGACCAACTATATATGCTCACTCCACCTTTCCCTTCACTGCTCTGTGTACACACTCTTATATTAACATACTTTTGCTCATAGCTTCGTACTTACATGCACACACACTTTTACTCACATATACACACACATTTCTTCTTAGCTTCGTACAGACATAATAACACACGCTTACGCACGTGCACAAGTATAGCCCTTTTTACAAAACGTTTTTTTCCCCAATTCAGGTAGACGCGCGCCATCATCCACTTTTCTTTAAAACAAATCATACACAAAACGCCAACACCAACAGTTTTGCAAGAGATGTCAACATGTATGGACCTGTTATTTTTATCTAAAGACATTTTTTTCCAATTCCATCCCGCCCGTCTCCTCAATCTATTTTATTTCTCATTCTTTCTTCTGATGAAGGACTAGCGTCCGAAACTTTAAGACCCTCTTCCTGCTATATCAAGCGTTAACCTAATATATACCTTCCATATACAGTACCGATTGTGTTGTTATTTCTGTTTACATACATACATACATACATACATACATACATACATACATACATACATACATACATACATACATACATACATACATACATACATACATACATACATACATACATACATACATACATACATACATACATACATACATACATACATACATACATACATACATACATACATACATACATACATACATACATACATACATACATACATACATACATACATACATACATACATACATACATACATACATACATAAGAAATTTAAAAAAAATGAAAAATTAAATAACATTGAGGGTAAGATACAGGTGGGATGAGAAAGAGAAAAAAAATTATACAATACATACAGACACCCCAGAAGACAAGAGATAGCAACTAGTTCAGATTAAAGACAACTCATGATAACAAACCCCACCTGAAATCACCCTTACTTCTATGATACAAGCTTTTAAAGTGTTTATAGCTATCTAAAAGCTCTCTGAAATGGGTGTGAAGGATGATCTTTTTAACTGGTTGAAATCCTTCACTCTCAGCCGAAAAGAGGTAGTCACGGTTCAAGGACAGCATTCTTCACCATATGTCATCTGGTGTACCACAGGGATCTGTTCTTGGTCCCCTTTTGTTTGTTGCATACATTAATGACATAGCTGCCAACTTAAAGAATGCCACAGTACTGAAATATGCAGATGACATCAAGCTGTACCTTGAAATCAAAAGGACAGATCCTGAAATCTATAACTCTTTCCTACAATCAGACCTGGACACAATGCAGCAATGGATCACGGACTGGCAACTGAAGCTGGCTGTGGACAAGTGTACCACCATGCATTTTGGGAGGAAAAATCCAGCGTCCACATACTCCCTCCACAACACTGATATCAAGAAGTCCTCTTGTGAACGTGACCAGGCATGACTGTCAGCAGCGATTTGTGTTGGACAATGCACATCTCTAAAATTGTCAAGAAGGCCGAGGGCGTCTTAGCATCACTCAGCAAGACCTTTGTTAGCCGCTCTCCAGCTATCTATTTAAAGCTGTATCATCAGTCTGGAAGCCCTATCTTGCTCAGAACATTGACCTCCTGGAAACTGTTCAGAGACGTGCAACCAAGCGCATACCCTCCATCAGACACCTACGATACTCTGAACGCTTTGCTTCCCTGGGCATCGATTCATTGAAGCTCCGATGTCTGGCAATGGACTTGGTAAACACCACCAAAAGTTATTAACCATCTCGCCAACAACAGCCCTGAGAACCCTTTTAATCTCCATGTGTCTAACATACGTGGACATGCCTACAAAGTCAGAAAACAGCATAGCTCCCATGACTTTCGGAAACATTTTTTCACGCTTAAAGTTGCTGAAACAAACTGCCTGCGTCAGTTGTTAGCTGCCGAGACACGGCATCCTTTAAAACCTCCATGGAACAAACTGCCTGCGTCAGTTGTTAGTGTCGAGACACTGCATCCTTTAAAACCTCCATGGAACAAACTGCCTGCGTCAGTTGTTAGCTGCTGAGACACTGCATCCTTTAAAACCCTCATGCTTCCCAAAATTCGCCAAATCTACACCTGATGTCCCTCCTTCCATACACATGCACACGTGTATATCATGACTCATGCACTGTTCATTTTCCTGACGGTTGTACATCACCCTATGTACTATACATACACTTTTAATGAGCTGTAGTGCACCTGAGCACTGTACTCAATATTTTCATTATAATATAAAAATAAAAACCTTTGGTGGTAATTTTATATAAAAACTTTTGTTAAGTTATGCTCCAAATATCAGCTTAATAGCTATCTAAAAACCTTTGTTAAGTTATGCTCCAAATATCAGCTTAACAGCTATCTAAAAACCTTTGGTGGTAATTTTATGTAAGAACCAGTGTTAAGTTAGGGTTTAAGTTATGCTCCAAATATCAGCTTAGTTATATTATTTAATGAATTCTAAATTCTGGAATATCTTAAAAATGATTTGAATATAGGCAGTGTCTTTCATTAGAAATAGTCTAAAACAGGCATGTTAAACATGCAGCCCGCGGGCTACATGTTAAACATGCAGCCCGCGGGCTACATGTTAAACATGCAGACCGCGGGCTACATGTTAAACATGCAGACCGCGGGCTACATGTTAAACATGCAGACCGCGGGCTACATGCGGCCCTTTACAAGCACACCTGCGGCCCGCACAGAAGTTTTTACAACACGAGCATGATTTATTTTCATAAAATTAGTTGTAATGTACGCAATTAGTTGTCATGTGTGGCCCTCAGTTTGACCTGCCTGGTCTAAAATGTCTAAAGGCTGGTACTTATCAAGGTTTCCATGGTATTAAGCGACAGAGTACAATACTCGCCCCTGGACAGGACGCCAGTCCATCACAAGTTTAAACTCCCATCTATTGCTGGTACTCATTTTCAGTTGAGTATACTGGAGCAACATGAAATGAAGTGTTTTTCTCAAGAACACAACATACAACCCATGATATTATGGTCATACTCAGAGTTAGGAATATCACTTAAGAAAGGTTCTTACATAAATCTACGATGGGCAGGTTTTTATATAAATATATACACTTCCCTATTTCTAATGGGGAAGTGTATTTATTTATATAAAAACCTTCCCATCTTAGTTTAATTTAAGATCCTTTCGTAAGTGATATTCCAAATACCAAGTTAAAAATGCTTTCTGATTTAGGCACAAGGCCAACAATTTGCGGGAGGGAAGAAGAAAGTCAATTAATTCGACCCCAGTGCATTACTGGTAAATTATTTTATCGATCCCGTAAGGATGAAAGGCAAAGTTAACCTCGGCGGGATTTGAACTCAGAGAGCAGTGATCCAGAACAAATACCACAAAGTATTCTGTCCAACGTTTTAACAACTCTGCCAATTCACTGCCAACTTAGATACATTACCAAATCTCTCTCAATTCTTGTATATCTTTGAAATTATTCGAATATGATAGGCAGTGTCTTTCATCAGAAAAATAACAAAGGCGTTAAACATACAAAGATACTTAACCCTTTAGTATCTAAACCGGCTGTACCCTGTCAGAATTCTCTCACCTTTTTTCTGTTCAAACCGGCTGTAACCAGTCACTGATACTGATGTTAAGGTATTGTTCTCAAAACAAATAATACCAAATCATTCGATATTCATCATCATTTTATGTCCGCTTTTGATGATGATGATGATGATGATGATATGTGATATAATTATGTGAGGTAGAGCTTATAGATATACTATTATATTTTCATGGTAAAATATAATAGTATATATATTTTACAATTTATATACTATTTATATACTATTTATATACTATTATATATGAAAATATAATAGTATATATATTTTACAATTTATATACTATTTATATACTATTATATATGAAAATATAATAGTATATAAAGAGTAATGTAAATGCTAAAGGGTTAAAAAGAAAAAACTAATAATATATGAAATGGTGTCACCAAACCTGTTTATAAAGTGTCAGTAGTGTTTTTTTTTTTCTCTCTCTCTCTGATAAACTGAAGTGTTTGAAATCATTATTAATGTTGTCACTGTCATCTCACTAAAGACAGGGTCTCTGGTTGACATTCCTTACAACATATAAACCCTCCTGCACCCCAGCCCCTTTGTTGAACTAAAATTATTGTTTTTTTGTTACATAACTAGTGTATCCCCTGTCATTAAAAAAAAATTATGATAGTCATGTTGACCTAATTAGAAGTAGAAGAGGTTGCTTTGAAAATATAGTAGAATAAGAACAGGGTGGAAAAAGATCAGGGAGCTTAATAACAATGGGTTTCTTTCTACATGTAACAGACTAGCTGTACCCCAAATCTTATGGAACCCTTGAAATAGTTTTTATGTCTCAGGGAACCCCTGCATAAAAATTATTATATACCATTATTACGGTTATGGATTGGCAGTATCGGTAGATGGTCGGACGCCATGCTTTGCAGCATAGAGTTACGGCCCTTTGTGATCTGAGTTCAAATCCCACCGAGGTTAACTTTGCCTTTCATCCTTACGGGTTGATAAAATAAAGTACCAGTGGGATAATTGCTGGCCTTGTGCCAAAAGTAGAAACAATTATTACGGTTAATGACCTAGTTTTAAATAATATAAGAGGTTGAAGCCTTTATTATAATAACCAAGGATTTTCCAACAATATTCCGTATGTGTCTAGTGAAATTACAAATATGAAATTAAACAAAAATTACTAAAAATTGCATTAGATTGTTTATTACTGTTTCTCACAGAACTCCTAGTGACCTCTTGTAGAACCCTAGGGTTTTGGGGGAACACTGGTTGAGAAACGCTGGTCTAGTGGATGAAAGATAAAGCAAGGATGAACTGAGAGAAAACCTAGACATAAGAGGGTTCAGAATCAGATGTATGAGTATGTAAGACTGTACTGGTATGAACATGGGATGCATAAGGACAGTGGAATGCCAAGAGATTCCATTGGAAGGAAGCTGCAGTGGAAGGAAACCCAAAGAAGACCTGGGCAGAAGTAGTTACAACTGAATACAGGATGCTGAAACCTCACAGAGAAGATCACAAAGCAACAAGTGTAGGGAGGCTGTTCTGGAAAAGTTTCATCCAACCGATGCAAGCATGGAAAAACAGATGTAAAAGGATGATAATGATAATTCTAAAGAATGGTACATTCACAGAAAAACTTGATCAGGTCTGCACTTTGATGACATCCCTCCCTCCCTCCTACTCCCAACCAGTTTTGGAGACCCTAAAAAGGGTCATAGGCATTGCATTTCCTTGGCCTGTCTAGGAGGCCAGCAGCCCCACTTTAGTACCGACTTGGTCGTGTAGACCCTGCTAGCAGGGAAAGCAGACATTAAACGATGATGATGGATATACACACACATATATATACACACACACATACATATATATATAATTGGTCTTGGATGTTTAAAGCGTCCGTATGCGGTAGGTCGTATGAGCACTCTATGCCCTCATAGAGCAGAGTATGATATCACAGAAAAAAGAGAATCAGTGTTGCGACAAAAGGAATCTATTGGACATATTACAATTGTTTCTCAGGCAACCAGCTCGAGGCATGATCGATAAGGTGAGCAAACCTGACTCTGAAAATCGCAAGGTCCTCGGATACGTATCGATTCTACGAATCAGATTTTCCTCAGGTTTGATCACCACATCGATCTTGCCTCGAGCTGGTCACCCAAGAAACAATTGTAATATGTCCAATAGATTCCTTTCATCGCAACACTGATTCTCTTTTGCCTGTGATATATATATATATATATATATATATATCATCATCATTTTACATCTGCTTTTCCCTGCTTGCAAGGGTAGGACGGGAACTGATTCTGGCTTGATTTCTACAGCTGGATGCCCTTCCTAACACCAACCTCATTTACAGTGAGTGCTGGGTGCTTTTTTGCCGTGGCACCTCCACTGGGGTCCCTATCAGCTCATTTCTACAGCTGAGTAAACTGGAACAATGTGAAATAAAGTGTCTTGCTCAAGGAAACAACACATCACTCGGTCCGAGAATTGAACTCACAACCTTTCGATTGCAAGGCCAATGCTCTAACCACTAAACCATATGCCTCCATATATATATATATATAATATATATATATATAATATATATATCCATGCATATACATACAAAGGGTTGCTGAAAGGTTCCTGGCTTTGGGTAAAAGAAAATACAGGAGAATTAGTTAAATGTGATTTTATTCAACATATTCCCTCTCAAATCCATACTTATTGCAGCAGTCCTTCCTCCTCTGTAAAGGTAACAGCCCTACCTTTTTTTTCAATACCCTTTAATGCCAGGAATTTTTCAGCACCCCCCCCCCCCTCATAATATATACGTACTAATCCCCTCATAATATATACGTACACACACATACATATATTTATATACACACACACACATACATATATATATATGTACATGTATGTATGTATATATATATACACATGTATGTATGTATGTATATATATATACAAGCATGTTCTACAACGCGATGACCAAAAACGTGAGGTGTTCAGGATTGCTAGGCAATGCGTCAAGGAAAACCGTGATATTGTCGGGGAGAAGTGTGTACTAAACGACGATGGCACACTTGCCATCACCGACGCTGATAAGAAGGTAGCTTGGAAGTGTCACTATGAAAGGCTACTAAATGAGGAGAATAAATGGGAGAAAGACAGTCTCCCCCATATCGACCCAATAGAGGGACCAGCAGTGTTAGTCGAGGGGAGTATAATAAGTAAGGCAATCAAGGATATGAAGACGGGTAAGGCGGCTGGGCCTTCGGAAATAGTTGCTGAGATGCTGAAGGCATCTGGCACGGTGGGACACACCATGGTCACCCGCATAGTTAACCAAGTCGTACAGAATGGGGTTGTTCCGAAGGACTGGCATAGCAGCATCATCGTTAACTGTTATAAGGGTAAAGGAGACGCCCTAGATAGGAGTAACTATAGAGGCATTAAATTAATCGACCAGGTCATGAAGGTCACGGAAAAAGTAATAGCGCAACTAATCAGAGAGAGAATTGACCTAGATGAAATGCAGTTCGGGTTTGTGTCAGGCAAAAGTACCACAGACGCTCTTTTCATAGTACGACAACTACAGGAGAAGTACCTAGCTAAAGGTAAACCCCTCTACTTAGCTTTTGTCGACTTGGAGAAAGCCTTCGACAGAGTCCCCCGCTCCATTATCTGGTGGGCTCTTAGAAAACTAGGCGTTGACGAATGGCTTGTGAGGGCTATACAAGCCATGTATAAAGAAACAGTCAGCAAGGTTAGAATTAACAACGAATATAGTGAAGAGTTTAGCGTAAAAGTTGGCGTCCATCAGGGCTCTGTTCTCAGCCCACTACTATTTATTATTGCCCTTCAGGCTATAACAGAGGAGTTCAAGACAGGCTGCCCATGGGAACTCCTATACGCAGACGACCTGACACTCATAGCGGAATCAATGGCCGAGCTAGAGAAGAAATTCCAAACATGGAAGCACGGCCTAGAGTCAAAAGGACTTAAAATTAACCTGGCTAAGACCAAAGTACTAGTTTGTAGGAAAGAAAACAAGGCGGCGGTCCCTTCTGGGAAATGGTCGTGCTCGGTGTGTAGGAAAGGCGTAGGTAGAAACTCCATTTTATGTCCTAAATGCAAAGTATGGCTGCATAAAAGATGTAGTGGGATCACAGGTAAGCTAACTAAGAACATAGATTTTACATGTGGCCGGTGCTCTGGTGCAATAAGTAGCAGCAAGTGCCCACAAAATACTAGCTCTTTCAATTGCGCAGAGGGTTCTATAGAAATAGTGGACAGCTTCCGTTACCTGGGCGATAAAATCAGCAGTGGGGGAGGGTGCTCTGAAAGTACTGTAGCTAGAGTCAGAACTGGTTGGAAAAAGTTCAGAGAGCTTATACCACTATTAGCTGCTAAAGGGTTCTCCCTAAAAATGAAAGGCAGGTTGTACGATGCCTGCATACGAACAGCAATGCTGCATGGCAGTGAGACCTGGGCATTGTGTGCAGAGGATATACGCAGACTAGAGAGGAACGAAGCTTGCATGCTCCGCTGGATGTGTAACAGTAATATACGTGAACGGCAAAGCATAAACGAACTAAGGAAAAAATTAGAGATAAGAGGGATCAGATGTTTACTCGAGAGAAGGCTACGTTGGTATGGACACGTGATGCGCATGAAAGTCGATAGCTGTATAACAAAGTGCAGGGCAATAAAGATAGACGGTAGTCACGGAATAGGCAGACCTAGAAAAACCTGGGACGAGCTGATAAACTCCGACATCACACACTTACACCTCTCCAAGACAATGTCACTGGACCGAGACCTTTGGCGGTACTCAGTAACAGAGAAGACCCGCCTTACCTAAATATATAGTAAAACCTACTCCAGCCAGTAGGCATCTCTAACAAAATACACCCCGTCCCACCACCACCACCCCATCCACACCACCCCGTTCTATGTAAAGTTATGTTGGTGCCGCACCATCGAGGCCGAAACAAATGAGATCGTGTAGGTGTCACGACAAAAAAACACACAGTCCACGCTGTAATGTGGCCGTGTAGGCAACACGGTAAAAACCTCCCAGACCCACACTGTAAATGTGGTTGGTGTTAGGAAGGGCATCCAACTGTAGAAAACCTGCCAGACAGTCCTATGCGAGCAAGACAATCACTCTTGCCTCAAGTGGGACTACCCCCGTCCAAACCCATGCAAGCGTGGAACACGGACGTTAAACGTTGATGATGATGATGATGATGAATATGTATATACATGTATGTATGTATATATACTCGTGTATGTATGTATATATACACACGTATGTATATATACACACGTATGTATATATACACACGTATGTATGTGTGTATATATATATATATATATATTATATATACACATGTATGTATGTATATATACATGTATATATATATATATATATATATACATATGTATATATATATACATGTATGTATATATGTATCATCATCATTATCATTTAACGTCTATCTTCCACGGTGTGTGTGTGTGTGTGTGTGTGTGTGTGTGTGTCTGTGTCTGTGTCTGTGTCTGTGTCTGTGTCTGTGTCTGTGTGTGTGTGTGTGTGTGTGTGTGTGTGTATATATGAGAAGGTCCTATGCACATGCATGAGCTGGTAAAAAATAATGATCTGGTCAACACTCTGGAGAGAGAGAGAGAGAGAGAAAGAAAGAGAGAAAGAGAGAAAGAGAGAAAGAGAGAAAGAAAGAGAGAAAGAGAGAAAGAGAGAAAGAGAGAGAGAGGGAGAGAGAGGGAGAGAGAGAGAGGGAGGGAGAGAGGGAGGGAGAGAGAGAGGGAGAGAGAGAGAGAGGGGGAGAGAGAGAGAAACTGACAAAATAAATATTTATTCAGTCATAAAAACAAATTATTTTCTTTAGCTAACATACAAAATTTATTTTTCACACACATCCAAACCTCCATTAAATATTACGCACCCAGTTATGCAATGATAAATGCTTATTTTAATTTTTTCTTTTTTTCATTAATTAAGTTCTTTTTTTTTTTTTATTCAGTTGAGAAAACCAATGATGAGATGGAAATGAAAATGTTTATATAACGCTAGATGCTGGGAGAGGAGATGGGGGCAGGGCAGGTCAAATAACCCCCACTGGGGTTCAAATTTTCATATTCTTGATAGGATGTAAGGGAAAGGAAAGAAGCCTATGGGCAGATCGGACCAAGGAAATAATGTTTCCATTAGGGATATGATCTGCCAGTTACAACTCCTGTTAGAAGGAAGGAGCTCATTATTAGATCGGACCAAGAAAATAATGTTTCCATTGGTCTTTCCATTGTTATGATCTTCCAGTCACAACTCCTGGCAGAAGAAAGGAGCTGACTATCAGCTCAGACCAAGGAAATGATGTTTCCATTGGTCTTTCCATTGGAGACACTATCTTCCAGTCATAACTCCTGGCAGAAGAAAGGAGCTGATTATCAGCTCAGACCAAGGAAATAATGTTTCCATTGGTCTTTCAATTGGAGACACTATCTTCCAGTCATAACTCCAGGCAGAAGAAAGGAGCTGATAATCAGCTTAGACCAAGGAAATAATGTTTCCATTGGTCTTTCCATTACTGATGCTATCTCCCAGTCATAACTCCTGGCAGAAGAAATGAGCCTATGACCAGATAGGACCAAAGAAACACTGTTTCCATTGGTCTTTCCGTTGTTGATATGATCTTCCTGTCATAACTCCAGGCAGAGGGAAGCAGGATTTGAACTTAGAATGCGCAGAGTTAGATGAGATACAAGGTAGTCTGTCCTACTCAGTAACTGTTACTATTTTTATCAATACTGAAAAGATGAACGGCAAGAGTGATTTTCACTGAATGCAAGAAGTCAGAATACTTTTTTTAGGTTTTATAAAACAAAGTTTATAGGCTGATTATGAAGGAGTGATGCTAGATCAACTACATGACAGAATCGTTAGCTCAATGGATATGGGTTGCAAGTCTCTATATTCTGAGTTCATCCTTTCATCCTTTCAGAATCAATAAAGAAAGAACCAACCTAGCATTGACGTAGCTTTCTTTCCTTCCAGCTGGCACATCCTTAATATTCTGCTGGATTAACCCTTTCTTTACATTACTCTAGATTTACTATTGTATTTTCACAGAAAAGGCTTTACCTCACATAATTATTTCACATAATATTGAATCTATGAGACAGATTTTATTTATTTTGAGAACAATATTTTAATATCAGTATGAGTGGCCAGTTAGAGCCAGTTTGGACAGAAAGAGGTGAGAGATTTCTGGCCGGATATGGCTGGTTTAAATGTTAATGGGTTAAGGGTTGAAGAGGATGCCTAAAACCATTAGTGAAAGCATGGTGTATACAACCAAGTCAAGTCATACTCGATTACGATTGACAGCGGTAGTTTCTTTCTTCTTTGTTGTTGTTTTAATATCTTATTCAACTCGGTTCCTAGCACTTTACATACAAGGAAATATCCAAACACAGATCAAAACCACACAATATGTTTTCATATCCAACTTGAAGAGTATTTCATTTCAGTAATGTTTAATCACGACTATGGAGATAACATTACTATTTCCTTACATTTACTCCTCCCTAAATACTGGGGTCCTTGGCGTCTACTTAAAAGTTAATACTTTATCTCAAGCATACATGATAAACAGTGTCAATTGCTTGATTTTGTTGGGGCTTTTCTTTTTTTCATGTGTAACACAAGTGAAGGGAAAACGACTCAAAGTGAGGGGAAAAACAGTTTAACTTGATATCCCAACCTGGTTGAGGACTCAAAGTGGGGGGAAAACAGTTTAACTTGATAGCCCAACCAGGTTGAGGACTCGAAGTGTAAATCTCAATGGAGATAATTTTATCAACTTTATGTAATTACATTCCTCCCTTGATACGTCCCCCATCAAGTTCAATAATTAGTATTCAGATGTTTGATCAACTAAACATCCAACCCATAAAATTAACATCTACGTGGCTGAGTATTCCACAAATATATACTCTTAATGTCCTGCATCACATGAAATTACATTAGCAAAGTGTTCTTCAAAAGTACAAAACAGCACTGTGATTGCATCACATTGATCTGCCCACTAGTAAAGATATTATAAACATTTCAACTCACTTAGAAATATGTTCGGCTTAAATCTACCATTTACATTACTCTATATTTACTATTATATTTTCATGGTAAAGGCTTTATATCATAATTATCTCACATGTTATCGAATCTATAAGATTTTGAGAACAGTACCTTAACATCAGTATGAATGGCCAGTTGCACCCGGTTTGAACAGAAAGAAGTGAGAGAATTCTGGCCAGATTTGGCCAGTTTAAATGCTGAAGGGTTAATCATTACAGGATGTAAAAAGTTAAGGAAATGAAAATTCAATTTCTTTGCTTGAGACACCTCCACCCACAACCTTATGATCAGGAATCTAAAGTCTGTCTCGAGCCCTGAGGCTCACCAGACTGGTGTTTATCCCAGTTTCCATGATGTTAAGCAATTGAGAGTACAAGAACCCCCCCCCCCCCCTATCCCACTGCAGGATTAAACCTTAAGCTATTACTGGTACTCATTTTCAGCTGAGTATACTGGAGGAGCTACGTGAAATGAAGTATTTTGCTTAAGAACACAACACACAACCCAGTCCAGGAATTGATCCCACAACATTATGATTGTAAGTCCAAAACCCTTATCACTAGGTCACGTGTCTTTACACATTATGATCAGGAATATAACATCCTAACCATTAGATCAAGTGCCTTCACAAGACGGAGATTTTGCTGCTATTTCTAGCAGATCAAGTGACCAACCATGTAGAAATTCTCTCCTAGTTGGTTCATTCAAAATATAATTATGACACATTTGGAGTAAACAAAACAATAGCTATAAGCTGGTAAACCAATACTGTATCTTGTTACATATGTCTATAAAGTGACAATTATATTTATTTTGTGCTCATAATACTGTCTTCTCCTTTTTGACATGACCTTCACCTCTACCCTATTTCAGTTCTCTTGTAAACAATATCAAGTCTCAATTACCATCACCCCGCCGAGGTTAACTTTGCCTTTCTCCTTACGGGGTCGATAAAATAAAGTACCAGTAATACACTGGGATAATTGCTGGCCTTGTGCCAAAAGTAGAAACAATTATTTGTAAGAAACACTATATCATAAGACACCCAATCTCTTCACATGATTGAAGATGATCATTCACAAGATCAGGACTGTCTCTTCATCCCCACCATTGTTTTATGTCCAGTTGTCCATGTTTCTACAGCCTCCCTCTACTCGTTTCCTTTCTTTGGCATCTCTTCTGTGAGATTCTCTGATTCTGAGATCAGTTCTCAACTTTTTATCCCAGATTTTCCTAGCTCCTCCTCTTCCAGTTTCTCCATGGTATGCAACATCTGGTTCCTATTATACACACAGTTTTTCTCTCTCTCAGCTTCTTCTTGCTTCATCTTTCATGCACAATATCAATACACATTTCACCATTCTCTAAATTTAGCAGATCTGTCTTGTGTCATAGGCCAAACAACACAGTCAGACAGTCATGTGATTGTAGATGTTCATTAATTCAGGGCGAACCTTGATCGTTAGTAAGCAGTAGATGAAATGTCAACAAATTAATCAACATATTCCTTCTTTCTCCATAACACATCGAAACAATTTACAAGAAAGCTGCCTATGTGCGTGATTCTATCTACATTCAATGAAACAACAACAGAAGCAAGTATTTTAAGGTCATTTTCTCTACTTAATGAAGGAGTTGCCCTTACAAGGATCCTATGATAAACTTTATATTCATTATCGGTTCTTTTTTAACCCTTTAGCATTTATATTATTCTATATACACTATTGTATTTTCCGCAGGAAAAGCTTTATCTGACATAATATAAAATCTATGAGATTTTTATGTTATTTATTTTGAGAACAATACCTTATCATTGGTATGCGTGGCCGGTTAGGGCTGGTTTCAATAGAAAGAGGTGAGAGGATTCTGGCTGGATATGGCCGGTTAAGCCAAGGATTTGAACTCAGATCGTAAAGAGCCATAACTCTATGCCGTAAAGCTTCTTGTCCAACGCTCCGCCGATTACCGCCAGCCCACCACCCTTGTCTTTGTTCATATATTGGGACTTATATTTGTAGGTATACATGTTTAGGTTTGTATTGGTATTTGTACTAGCATTTGGTATTTGTACTAGCATTTGGTATTTGTATATGTGCGCGTATCTATATCTGTATCTATGAGGATATTTCTGTTTGTATGCTCAGGTGCAGTAAGTAGAAAGTGCCCACTGGATACTAGCTTCTTCAACTGCCCAGATGGTTCTATAGAAATAGTAGACACTTTCCGTTACCTGGGTGACAAAATCAGCAGTGGAAGAGGGTGCTCTGAAAGTACAGTAGCCAGAGATAGAACGGGATGGAAAAAGTTCAGAGAGCTAATACCGCTGTAGGTCACAAAAGGTTTCTCTCGAAAAATGAAAGGCAGATTGTATGATGCTTGTATACAAACAGCAATGTGAGACATGGGCATTGTGTGCAGAGGACATGCGCAGATTGGAAAGGAACGAAGCAAGCATTCTCCATTGGATGTGTAATATACACAAACGGCAAAACAAAAGAACTAAGTGAGAAATTAGGAATAAGAGGGATCAGATGCAGTTTATTTGAGAGGAGATTACGTTGGTATGGTCATGTGATGTGCATGAAAGACGACAGTTGTATAAAAAAGTGCAGGGCGATCAAAATTGATGGAAGCTATGGAGTAGGCAGACCCAGAAAAATCTGGGGCGACATGATAAAGACTGACCTTGCACACTTACACCTCTCTAAGACAATGTCACTGGATCGACGCAATACAGAAGTTAAACCTACAGTCAGTAGGCACCTCTTAATCCAATATACACCCCTACTCCATCCTCCCACTTCCACCCACACCACCCTTTCTCTGTCAAGTTATGTTAGTACCACAACATCCAGTCCACACTGTAAAGAGGTTGTGTAGGTGTCATGACAAAAAGCACCCAGTCCACACTGAAGTGGTCATGTAGGAGACACGGTAAAAAGGCTCTCAGTCCACACTGTAAATGTGGTTGGTGTTAAGCACCCAGTCCACACTGAAGTGGTCATGTAGGAGACATGGTAAAAAGGCTCTCAGTCCACACTGTAAATGTGGTTGGTGTTAGGCCTTCCTAACACCAACCACATTTACAGTGTGGACTGAGAGCCTTTTTACCGTGTCTCCTACATGACTACTTCAGTGTGGACTGGGTGCTTTTTGTCATGACACCTACACGACCTCTTTACAGTGTGGACTGGATGTTGTGGTACTAACAGGCAGAAAACCTGCCAGAAACAGTTCTATATGAGCAAGACAGTCACCCGATCAATCTTGCCTCAAGTGGGACAATCCCATCTCACCCATGCTAGCATGGAAGATGGACGTTAAACAATGATGATGATGATTTTAGGCATGTGTTCACAGTTACATTAAAAAAAAGGGATTCATTTTTGGTATCTCAGAACCTCTGCAGGATTTGAACTCAGATCATAAAGGGCCGTAACACGATGCCATAAAGCATGTTGTCCAATGCTGCTAATCCACCATTTTAAAATAATTGTTTCTACTTTTGGCACAAGGCCAGCAATTATCCCAGTGCATTACTGGTACTTTATTTTATCGACCCCGTAAGGATGAAAGACAAAGTTAACCTTGGTGGAATTTGAACCCAGACCGTAAACGGGCGTAACTCCATGCTGCAAACATGGCGTCCGACTCTACCGATACTGCCAATCCACCACCCTTTTAAAATAATTATTTCTAATTTTGGCACAAGGCCAGCAATTACCCAGTGCATTACTGGTACTTTATTTTATCAATCCTGTAAGGATGAGAGGTAAAGTTAACCTCGGCGGGATTTGAACTCAGAATGGCAAGGGCCGTAACTCAATGCTGCAAGCATGGCGTCCGACTCTACCGATACTACCAATCCACCGTGCCCTTTTAAAATAATAAAATTAGTTCTTTTACTCCAAATTCTTGATTATTTTCAAAACTATTTGAAAGCTGAATAAATGTGATATGGTTTCCTCTTGTCAGAAATATGGTAAGGAAAGAGTTGAAAAATATAGTTGAGAATAAACAAAGAATTAAAAGCCTTTTGAGTTTTATGGAGGTCAAGAGGTATATCTGTTGAAAGAGAAACGTAAAATAAAAGGGGGTGTCATAAATTTTGGTCGGGAGGATGGTGGTGGTGGTGGTGGTAGGTGGATGGTGGTAGTGGAGTTGGTGGTGTTAATGGAGGTGGTGGTGGAGTTGGTGGTGTTAATGGAAGTGATGGTGGAGTTGGTGGTGTTAATGGAAGTGATGGTGGAGTTGGTGTTAATGGAGGTGGTGGTGAGGTAGTGGTAGTGGTGGGTGGTGGGTGGAGGTGGTGGTGGGTGGTGGAGGTGGTGGTGGGTGGTGGAGGTGGTGGTGGGTGGTGGAGATGGTGGGTGGTGGAGATGGTGGGTGGTGGTGGTGGTGGGTGATGGAGATGTGGGTGGAGGTGGTGGTGGAGATGTGGGTGGAGGTGGTGGTGGAGATGTGGGTGGAGGTGGTGGTGGAGATGTGGGTGGAGGTGGAGATGTGGGTGGAGGTGGTGGTGGAGATGGTTGGTGGAGATGGTGGTGGAGATGGTTGGTGGAGATGGTGGTGGAGGTGGTGGTGGTGATAAAGGGGAAGATAGTTCCTTCAACACACACACACACACACAATATTGTTGATGGAAACTGGAAATGAAACATGACTGACAATTATATATATTTATTTTTTATCAAAACTTATGAGAGATAAGGGTGGGGTGGGTTGGGTAGTAGAGAGGGGGGTAGTGAGGGTAGTAGTGAGAGGTGGTGGTGGAGGTGGTGGTGGTGGTGGTGGTGGTGGTGGTGGAGGTGGTGGTGGTGGTGGTGGTGGTGGGCTGAGTAGCAAGGTGAGAGGGATGGTGGGAGTGAGCTGCGTAGCAAGGTGAGGGGCTAGTGGGGGAGGGCTGGGTAGCAAGCTGAGAGGGTTAGTGGGAGTGGGCTGGGTAGCAAGATGAAGTGAGAGTGGGGGGAGGGCTGGATAGTAAGGTGAGGGGGTTGGTGGGAATCAGCTGGGTAGCAAGGGGAGGGGGCTGGGTAGCAAGATGAGGGGCTAGTGGGGAGAAGGGCTGGGTAGCAAGGTGAGGGGGTTGGTGGGAGTGGGCTGGGTAGCAAGGAGAGGGGATAGTGGGGGGAGGGGTGGATAGTAAGGTGAGGGGTTAGTAGGGGTGGTAGAATATGGAGGCAGGGTGGGGTCAGAATAGTATATACAGGGGCTAGTGGTGGTGTAATATGATGGCCAGATACAAGAAATAACATGATAGGTGAGTTTGCCCCCATTACCAGGATAAGGTGAAGAAGAGAGAGACAAGCAGATTCACACAGACTTATATAACATACATACACCCCTACATACATATATATATATATATATATATATACATACATGTATATATATATATATATATGCATGTATATATATATATATATATATATATTTCGTTTCAGAAACAAAATGGCGTAGGACAGAACAAAGGAGAGGCACAAAAACAAAGAAAAGAATCCCCAGTCACTGAAGAGGTCACAGAATGTGTGACGAAAGAACTTTGACAATATCTAAACAACTATCTGGTTGTGGAACCAACCAACCAACCAGAAATTTATAGATATATAAATTCCTAAATTTATAAATTTATTATAATAAATTGAAGTGAAAGCAACTGGTGCATGTGTTTCTTATTGGCAATATGACCCTCCCACAGTATAACAATATATATATATATATATATACATGTATATATATATATATATATTTCGTTTCTGAATTTGTTTAGCAAGATTCTTTATCTGAAAACGTGTGTTGAAACCGATATTGTTATACTTTGGGAGAGTCATGTTGCCAATAAGAAACACACGCACCAGTTGCTTTCACTTCAATTTATTATAATAAATTTATAAATTTAGGAATTTATAAATTTCCGGTTGGTTGGTTGGTTCCACAACCAGATGGTTGTTTATATATTGTCAAAGTTCTTTCGTCACACATTCTGTGACCTCTTCAGTGACAGGGGATTCTTTTCTTTGTTTTTGTGCTTCTCCTTTGTTCTGTCCTACGCCATCTTGTTTCCGGATGGTTGGTTGGTTGGTTCCACAACCAGATGGTTGTTTATATATATATATACATATATATACATGTGTATATATATATATATACATGTGTATATATATATACATACATATACATGTGTATATATATACATACATATACATGTGCATATATATATATATATACATACATATATATATATATATACATACATATATATACATACATATACATGTGTATATATATATATATACATACATATATATACATACATATATATACATACATATACACGTGTATATATATATATATACATACATATACATACATATACATGTGTATATATATATATATACATACATATACATACATATACATGTGTATATATATATATATACATACATATACATACATACATATACATGTGTATATATATATATATACATACATATACATACATACATATACATGTGTATATATATATATACATACATATACATACATACATATACATGTGTATATATATATATACATACATATACATACATACATATACATATGTATATATATATATATACATATACATACATACATATACATATGTATATATATATATATACATATACATACATACATATACATATGTATATATATATATATACATATACATACATGTGTATATATATACATATATATACATATATATACATGTGTATATATATACATATATATACATATATATACATGTGTATATATATACATATATATACATATATATACATATACATATATATACATA
>OZ024753.1:13619570-13664570 GCA_964016885.1 Eledone cirrhosa | reverse complement strand
GTAAAACATGCTTGAATTTTCTATCCTCTGCTTCCCTCCTAGCTAAGTATACTTGTCGCCTAGCTTCCCTCTTGGTCTCTATGTAATGTACCCTGCTCCCCCCGTTCTTCCATTCTTTCCATGCCTGTCTCTTGGCCTTGACTGCTTCATCTACCTTATTGTTCCACCACCAAGTCACTCTCCTCCTGCTTGAGGTCTTACTCCAGCCACAAACCTCATCCGTCGCCTCTAGTAAGTTATTTTTTAGGAACTCCCAGTTCTCTTCTACATTAAATGTCTCTATCTGTTCTTCTTTACTGTCGTAGGCGTTGAGTAAAATATCTTTAAATCTGTTACTGGTTGAGGGGACTTTCAGCTTCCAGATCTTTCTTCTCCAGGTTGGCCTCTGTTTCAGGGCTCGTCTAGTTCTGACCGTGAGGTCGCTGACAACTAAGCTATGTTGGGATGTACATTCCTCACTAGGGAAGGCTTTTGTGTATATATATATGTATATATATATACATATATATACATATATGTATATATATACATGTATATATATACATATATATATACATGTATATATATACATATATATATACATATATGTATATATATACATGTATATATATACATATATATATACATGTATATATATACATATATATATACATATATGTATATATATACATATATATATATATATATATACATGTATATATATATATACATGTATATATATATATACATGTATATATATATATACATGTATATATATATATATATATACACATGTATATACATATATACATGTATATACATATATACATGTATATACATATATACATGTATATACATACATACATGTATATACATACATACATGTATATACATACATACATGTATATACATACATACATACATACATACATACATACACATACATATATACAAACACACACATACATATACATATATGCATATACATACATACACACATACATATATACAAACACACATACATATATGCATACACATACATACACACATACACACATACATATATGCATACACATTCATACACAAATATATACACACACAAACGTGGAAGGTAGACGTTAAACGTTGATGATGATGATGATGATTAGGATGACATAATATAAACACACACACACAAATATATAGACACACACACACACACACATACACACACCATTTCCATGTAGTGCACATCAGAGAAGTGAGTGTATACAATACGGAAGATAATCATAAGAACATTGGTTTACAAAATAAAATACCATATGTTGTATATATGACATGCTATATAATAAACTGGAGTATAAGAAATAAATAGAAAGAATAGGGCAAAATATATTGGTTAACCCAGCAAAAATATGAATAAACAGCTTGGAATATATATATATTCAACACTATAAACACAGAGCTGGCATATCTAAGAACTGACTAACTGCCTGATGAGGTCATAGCCATTCAATGGCTATCATCGAAATATATATAGCAGTAAATAAAGGATTATGAGTTCATGCAATTGACTTATGTTTCGTCACTATATATATATATATATATATATATATATATATATATATATTCCAATATATATATATATATTCCAATATATATATATATATATAGGAACAAGTATGACCCCGACGGCAGAGCTCAAGCCGTTTCGACGGTTAATTCTGGGCTAGGGTGAAGAAACTTGAGCTGGGTGGAAAAGTCGGGATATGGCGTGGTAGAGTCGGAAAGTGCTCTACTACAGAGATAGGAGCTAAATAACAAAGGAATTGTGGTAAGGAACCAGATGGACCATAACGCACCAGAGTACTCAATACTTAGGGTAGTAGAGTGAGAAATAGGAAAAAGTATGACCCCCGACGGCAGAGCTCAAGCCGTTTCGACGGCTATTTCCAGAAATAGCCGTCGAAACGGCTTGAGCTCTGCCGTCGGGGTCATACTTTTTCCTATATATATATATATATATATATATTCCACTATATATATACAGTTGAAAATTGCAAACTTGACTGTCAACGCAGAATATGAATTTGAAGATTGCGAAAGCATGAAAGTACTTGTTCAATTAACACTTAACATTTAATATTCCACCATACTATTTCATTCTAGTACCATTATAAATTTTAAAGGATTGTAAATAAAACGAGTAAATCAGACAAAGTTGGAATTCCTTTTATTAATATAATCATCTATACACAATCATACACACCCGTGTATATTTATTTATATCTATCTATCTATCTAAGGCGGGTAAAATTCCCGAGATCTCTCCAGCGGTCTCTGTCCCTCATTATCGCTGCCATGTCCTGCATCTCCAACAGACCAGTGTCTGTCCTTAGGGCATCAACATACATTAACCTTGGTCTTCCTCTTCTAGTGTGTCCATGTAGGGGCTCCCACAGGAGCACTGGGTGCAATGTCAACTCTGGATGTCGGTGAGCATGTCCAGCCAACCACAGTCTCCTCTGTGTCACTTTTGAGCTGACTTTTGGGATGCTCCCATACAGCTCAGTTTTTCATCCTCAGTGTATACTGATTAATGTTCAGAGCCATCCTCAGCATTCTCGTGTAGCACCCATCCACCATCTGAGTGAGTTTCTTGGTCAGTGTCCAAGTCTCAGACCCATACAGCAGCACAGACTCCACTACAGCAATGAAGAGGCGGATTTTCAGGTCTCTACGAAGGTCCGACTTCCACACCGATTTAGGAAGAATCTGGGGAAGATGTGGACCTACATCTCAGATATGCACCTGTCCAAGTCCCAGATTGATTTCATTCTGGTGAGGAAAAAGTGGCAGAATAGTGTTCTGAACACGGAACCATACAGCTATTTCAGTACACTGGGGAGTGACCACCGGCTTGTTATGAGTGAGGTCCACGTGAGCTTAAGAAAGAGCAAGGCTCAGCCCCGGAGAACAATTTATGACTGGGGAGCTTTCAAGGAAGATGATAAGCTACAGGAGAGGTTCACAGTGGAAGTGAGAAACAGGTTTAGTGCTCTGTGTGGAGAGTCAGAGGAGAGAGAGAGGAGAGAGAGATTGGATGGACTGAGGAGAATGTGACGAGGAGGTACGGGCACTTCACCAATGCAGTGGCGGAAGCAAGTGAAACCCTGGTGCCGAGGAAAAAGAACAAAGGGAAGCACGTCAGCTCTGCAAACCCAAAAGTGTGTGCAGCCAGAGAACACCTGAAAGCTGCCAGGGACCAATTCTATGCTGATCCTACGGAGGAGAGGATGGAGACTGGAGGTGATGAGGGAAGAGCTCTGTACCGCTTACACTGAGGTCAGAGAGGAGGCACTGATAGAGAAGATCAGAAGTGTGGAGAGAGCGGTTGACAGATCTGGATGTAAGGAGAGCTGGATGATCAACGAGATCACAGGGAGGAAGAGAAGGTGTTCGAGTCAGATCCAGGGAACGGGGCCCGAGGATAGGAAGAGGAAATGGCTAGACCATTTTAGGACCCTACTAGGAGAGCCACCCTCCACAGCCCAGAGCACTGGGGAGATCAGGCGGCTGTTTGAGGAACTGGATGTTGAGACAGAGCCCTTCACCAGAGAGGAGCTTCAGAGAGCCAAGAAGAGGATCAAGGAGGGCAAGGCTCATGGAGAAGATGGAGTGGCATCAGAGGTGATGAAGAGGTGTGATTTTGATGATATCATCCTGGGGTTCTGTAACGAGGCACTGGAGAAAGGAGTTGCCCCGAATCAGTGGAGGATCGGTAACATCGTCCCAGTGCCAAAGAAGGGAGATCTCTCTAACACCAACAACTACCGGGGGATCTCACTGATGTCACTTGTGGCAAAGACCCTCAACAGGATGATTCTTAACAGGATCCAGCCTGAGATGGAGAAGAAGCTCAGGGACAACCAGAACGGCTTCAGAGAGGGTAGATCAACCACCAGTCACATCCTGATGCTGAGGAGGATATTAGAGGGAGCTAGAGCAAAGTGCCTTCCTGCGGTCATGGTTTTCATTGACTTTAGGAAGGCCTTATTTTTATATATATATATATATATATATATATATAATCATCATCATCATCTTCGTTTAACGTCCATTTTCCACGCTAGCATGGGTTAGACATATATATATATATATGCCAGACAGTTCCATACGAGCGAGACGACCAATCTTGCCTCAAGTGGGACAATTCCCATCTAAACCCATGCTAGCATGGAAGATAGACGTTAAACGATGATGATGATGATGATAAGCAAAGGGATATTTAATTTGTTGGTAATTCAACAAATATATTTATAACAGTTTCGAAGCACTCTACAGATATTCTGAAGTATAATATCAATGATATTAATAAATGGAAACTATATTTATAAAACCATATTTATTCTATTATATATATTTCAAGGGTACCAAAACTTTGGTACGCTCTCATCAGATAAAATACAAAGCTTGTTTTGTAAATATTGACATATCCAGGGATGAGACCTTAACGGTTCAAGTTTTACCTGGTTCAAGTTTACCCTATCCAGGTAAAACTTGAACCGTTAAGGTCTCATTCCTGGATATGTCAATATTTATAAAACAAACTTTGTATTTTATCTGATGTGAAATAAAGTGTCTTGCTCAAGGAAACAACACATCACCCGGTCTGAGAATTGAACTTACAACCTTTCAATTGCAAGCCCAATGCTCTAACCACTAAGCCATGCGCCTTCACTATATATATCTGTATATATATAAAATTAAGTATGTGTGTGTGTCTGTGTGTCTGTGTAATACCTATCTTACGACCGATTTTCATGAAACTTTACAGGCTCATAGATTAGTCATCGGGGAGTGTTTTCTATATATCAGCGTATCGTTTTTTTATTCCGGGGTCATTCTGCAGATAAAAATCGATAGGGGGGGTCACCTTTTTTAGGTATCGAAAAATAAGATTTTTGGCTCTAGCTCCCACATTTTTCAACCGATTTCGTTCAAATTCGAAACTCCCTCCCCCAGCATGCCCCTTCGTCAGTCACCCGCGTTTCTCAGTGATAGAGGTCATCACCACCCTCCCCCGCATGGCCTGTGTGTGGCCATAGATGAGTCATCAAGAAGCAGTTGCTAAGATCAACACCTTTTCATCAAAGCAGATGATATTTTACTTACCCAGGCAACACTGGGTACTGCTACTGCTACTATATATATATATATATATATATATAATGTCCAAGGGAAAGGCAAAGACCCATACAGCTTGACACCTGTGTCATTACAACTATCTTGTTTCGCCAGCTGAGTATGCTTGAACAATGTGAAATAAAGTGTTGTACTCTCGGGCACAATGTGCTGCCCAATCAAGGAATCAAACGGATTACCTAACCACTAGGACACCTGCCTACACCCCTTTCTACTGACATCTATAATCCCTTCTATTTCTTTTGTTACATCACTTCATAGATATATTTTTGCTTTTGTTCTGATTTTTCTACCTTAAAATGTTTATTTCATGGCATTTTTAATTGAGATAATCTCTTATTTAATTCTCATAATTAATCCTGCTCTAACATATAATAAACCCTTTTGTTTACAACCCAGCCAAAACCATCTCTGATTCTATGAAATAAAGTCACCCATTTTACAGGTTTCCAATTTAAATTAAAATCTTCCAACATAATTTTATATAAGAAAAACCTTATGTTAAGTTATTAACTTGGTAATGAAATGATTAATAATTTTAGAAAATCCCTCAAAATTTTTCATTAATTAATTAAAATAGAGTGTATTTCATTAGAAATACAGTCAGGAAAGAGTTAATCCTGCCCTAACCTATTATAATTAATCCTGCTCTAACAGATTACTCTCAGGTCTTGAATAATCGTTCCAACCCTCCTGCTTATTAAATTTTGCTAATCTATCTCTGGCAGAATTTTATTGTGACAATCATATTGATACAGCAGTTGGAGAATCTAATAACTGTTTCTACTTTTGGCACAAGGCCAGCAATTATCCAGTGTATTACTGATACTTTATTTTATCGACCCCGTAAGGATGAAAGACAAAGTTAACCTTGGTGGGATTTGAACTCAGATCATAAAGTGCCATAACTATGCTGCAAAGAATGATGTCCGACCCTCTACCGATACTGTCAATCCACCGCCCTTGGAGAATCTAATAATAATTTTATTTTACATTTAACCCTTTAATGTTCAAACCGGCCAAAACCGGCCAGAATTCTCTACCTTTTTCTGTTGAAACTGGCTGTAACTGGTCACTCAAACTGATGTTAAGGTATTGTTCTCAAAATAAATACTTTCAAAATCTCATAGATTCGATATTATGTGAGATAATTATGTGAGGTAAAGCCCTTACCATGAAAATATAATAGTATATATAGAGTAATTGAATGCTAAAGGGTTAAAAAAAAAAAACATTATATATGACAAAAAGAGAACATAACAAGAATCCCCATATTTACAAATGTACACTATACAATTACCGATACCTCCCTCCCCTGCTTATAAGAATTTAAGCAAATGTCCAACTCCTCACCCCCACCCTCTATTATTTGGCTCTCAAGAGTTAGTTTATAGCGTGACTCTCTACATTAGTCAACAAATCACATCCAACTGGAAGAAAATATTCATTGTAAACATTATTTAATTTAAATATTAGGTCATATTTAACCTATTTCCTAGGTCCCCTGTCACCTCCTCCACCCTCCAGCACATCCTGTGTAGGGCTGTTTGGACACAGTGAAAGGAAGTTTAAGTTATTAGGTGCGAACTTAATTTTGGTGGGGGCTGAATTTTTTTTTTTTGTAGGTAATTTTGTTTTTTCTCAGTACATTGAATGCCTCTGGTTATCATCATCACCATCATCATGGGGATATTATTACTCTGTAACCCTTTCCTTACTGTATTTCTAATGAAACTTTGCCTTATGATATTTTAATAACGTTGAACATAATCAAGAATTTGGAGGGGTTCAGTAAAATGACTTCCTATTATTAAGCTGATGTTTTCATATTAAATTATATTAAATTATGATAGGGTGGTGGTTGGCAGTATCGGTAGAGGGTCGGACACCATGCTTTCCAGCATAGAGTTACGGCCCTTTATGGTCGAGTTCAAATCCCACCAAGGTTAACTTTGCCTTTCATCCTTATGGAGTTCGATAAAATAAAGTACCAGTAATGCACTGGGATAATTGCTGGCCTTGTGCCAAAAATAGAAACAAATTATGATGGAAGGTTCTTACATAAATATAACTCACTTCAACCATTTTATCATATTTTTAAAGAGAGAAACTGCCTATGATTTTCATAGTTGTATCAAAGGCATGACAACCACCTTAGTGCTGTTGTCAATAAAATGCACTCGGTAGAGTACAGGATCATGAACATATAATGCACAGCCCAGTCTACGAATCTAACATCTGTCAGAAGCTCGAAGGCTCATCAGACCGGTGTTTCTCCTCATTTCTGTAGCATGATGCAACTAAGAGTACAAGACTCACCCCTGGACAGGATGCCAGTCCATTGCAGGGTTAAATCCCGAGCTATTGCTGCTGGTACTCATTTTCAGCTGAGTATACTGGAGCAACGTGAAATCAAGTGTTTTACTCAAGAACACAACACACAGTCCAGTCCAGGAATCAAACCCATGCCATTATGATTGTAACTCTGGCACCATTACCACTAGAGCATGCGCCATCACCTGTCTAGGAATTGAAGCCAGTACAACACTTAACCACTAGACCACACGTTTCTTATTCCATATTGTTGCAGGCAAATCAAATTAACCAGGTAAATATTTTCAACTGAAGCCTCAACAAATGTTTAATGTTTAGTCAATAGGTTACAGTACCAGCCCAACCTAAAATATTGCAAGTCCAGTACCAGCCCAACCTAAAATATTGCAAGTCCAGTACCAGCCCAACCTAAAATATTGCAAGTCCAGTACCAGCCCAACCTAAAATATTGCAAGTCCAGTACCAGCCCAACCTAAAATATTGCAAGTCCAGTACCAGCCCAACCTAATATATTGCCAGTCCAGTACCAGCCCAACCTAATATATTGCAAGTCCAGTACCAGCCCAACCTAATATATTGCCAGTCCAGTACCAGCCCAACCTAAAATATTGCCAGTCCAGTACCAGCCCAACCTAATATATTGCCAGTCCAGTACCAGCCCAACCTAATATATTGCCAGTCCAGTACCAGCCCAACCTAATATATTGCAAGTCCAGTACCAGCCCAACCTAATATATTGCCAGTCCAGTACCAGCCCAACCTAAAATTTTGGAAGTCCAGTACCAGCCCAACCTAATATATTGCCAGTCCAGTACCAGCCCAACCTAATATATTGCAAGTCCAGTACCAGCCCAACCTAATATATTGCCAGTCCAGTACCAGCCCAACCTAATATATTGCAAGTCCAGTACCAGCCCAACCTAATATATTGCCAGTCCAGTACCAGCCCAACCTAATATATTGCCAGTCCAGTACTAGCCCATCCCAATATATTGCAAGTCCAGTACTAGCCCAACCTAATATATTGCAAGTCCAGTACCAGCCCAACCTAATATATTGCAAGTCCAGTACCATCCCAACCTAATATATTGCCAGTCCAGTACCAGCCCAACCTAATATATTGCCAGTCCAGTACTAGCCCATCCCAATATATTGCAAGTCCAGTACTAGCCCAACCTAATATATTGCAAGTCCAGTACCAGCCCAACCTAATATATTGCAAGTCCAGTACCAGCCCAACCTAATATATTGCCAGTCCAGTACCAGCCCAACCTAATATATTGCCAGTCCAGTACCAGCCCAACCTAATATATTGCAAGTCCAGTACGAGCCCAACCTAATATATTGCAAGTCCAGTACCAGCCCAACCTAATATATTGCCAGTCCAGTACCAGCCCAACCTAATATATTGCCAGTCCAGTACTAGCCCATCCCAATATATTGCAAGTCCAGTACTAGCCCAACTTAATATATTGCAAGTCCAGTACCAGCCCAACCTAATATATTGCCAGTCCAGTACCAGCCCAACCTAATATATTGCAAGTCCAGTACCAGCCCATCCCAATATATTGCCAGTCCAGTACTAGCCCATCCCAATATATTGCAAGTCCAGTACCAGCCCAACCTAATATATTGCAAGTCCAGTACTAGCCCATCCCAATATATTGCCAGTCCAGTACTAGCCCATCCCAATATATTGCAAGTCCAGTACCAGCCCAACCTAATATATTGCCAGTCCAGTACTAGCCCATCCCAATATATTGCAAGTCCAGTACTAGCCCAACCTAATATATTGCAAGTCCAGTACCAGCCCAACCTAATATATTGCCAGTCCAGTACCAGCCCAACCTAATATATTGCAAGTCCAGTACCAGCCCATCCCAATATATTGCCAGTCCAGTACTAGCCCATCCCAATATATTGCAAGTCCAGTACCAGCCCAACCTAATATATTGCCAGTCCAGTACCAGCCCATCCCAATATATTGCAAGTCCAGTACTAGCCCATCCCAATATATTGCAGGTCCAGTACCAGCCCAACCTAATATATTGCCAGTCCAGTACCAGCCCAACCTAATATATTGCCAGTCCAGTACCAGCCCAACCTAATATATTGCCAGTCCAGTACCAGCCCAACCTAATATATTGCAAGTCCAGTACTAGCCCATCCCAATATATTGCAAGTCCAGTACTAGCCCATCCCAATATATTGCAAGTCCAGTACTAGCCCATCCCAATATATTGCAAGTCCAGTACCAGCCCAACCTAATATATTGCAAGTCCAGTACTAGCCCATCCCAATATATTGCAAGTCCAGTACTAGCCCATCCCAATATATTGCAAGTCCAGTACTAGCCCATCCCAATATATTGCAAGTCCAGTACCAGCCCAACCTAATATATTGCCAGTCCAGTACCAGCCCAACCTAATATATTGCAAGTCCAGTACCAGCCCAACCTAATATATTGCCAGTCCAGTACCAGCCCAACCTAATATATTGCCAGTCCAGTACCAGCCCAACCTAATATATTGCCAGTCCAGTACCAGCCCAACCTAATATATTGCAAGTCCAGTACCAGCCCAACCTAATATATTGCCAGTCCAGTACCAGCCCAACCTAATATATTGCAAGTCCAGTACCAGCCCAACCTAATATATTGCCAGTCCAGTACCAGCCCAACCTAATATATTGCCAGTCCAGTACTAGCCCATCCCAATATATTGCAAGTCCAGTACTAGCCCAACCTAATATATTGCAAGTCCAGTACCAGCCCAACCTAATATATTGCAAGTCCAGTACCATCCCAACCTAATATATTGCCAGTCCAGTACCAGCCCAACCTAATATATTGCCAGTCCAGTACTAGCCCATCCCAATATATTGCAAGTCCAGTACTAGCCCAACCTAATATATTGCAAGTCCAGTACCAGCCCAACCTAATATATTGCAAGTCCAGTACCAGCCCAACCTAATATATTGCCAGTCCAGTACCAGCCCAACCTAATATATTGCCAGTCCAGTACCAGCCCAACCTAATATATTGCAAGTCCAGTACGAGCCCAACCTAATATATTGCAAGTCCAGTACCAGCCCAACCTAATATATTGCCAGTCCAGTACCAGCCCAACCTAATATATTGCCAGTCCAGTACTAGCCCATCCCAATATATTGCAAGTCCAGTACTAGCCCAACTTAATATATTGCAAGTCCAGTACCAGCCCAACCTAATATATTGCCAGTCCAGTACCAGCCCAACCTAATATATTGCCAGTCCAGTACCAGCCCAACCTAATATATTGCAAGTCCAGTACTAGCCCATCCCAATATATTGCAAGTCCAGTACTAGCCCATCCCAATATATTGCAAGTCCAGTACTAGCCCATCCCAATATATTGCAAGTCCAGTACCAGCCCAACCTAATATATTGCAAGTCCAGTACTAGCCCATCCCAATATATTGCAAGTCCAGTACTAGCCCATCCCAATATATTGCAAGTCCAGTACTAGCCCATCCCAATATATTGCAAGTCCAGTACCAGCCCAACCTAATATATTGCCAGTCCAGTACCAGCCCAACCTAATATATTGCAAGTCCAGTACCAGCCCAACCTAATATATTGCCAGTCCAGTACCAGCCCAACCTAATATATTGCCAGTCCAGTACCAGCCCAACCTAATATATTGCCAGTCCAGTACCAGCCCAACCTAATATATTGCAAGTCCAGTACCAGCCCAACCTAATATATTGCCAGTCCAGTACCAGCCCAACCTAATATATTGCAAGTCCAGTACCAGCCCAACCTAATATATTGCCAGTCCAGTACCAGCCCAACCTAATATATTGCCAGTCCAGTACTAGCCCATCCCAATATATTGCAAGTCCAGTACTAGCCCAACCTAATATATTGCAAGTCCAGTACCAGCCCAACCTAATATATTGCAAGTCCAGTACCATCCCAACCTAATATATTGCCAGTCCAGTACCAGCCCAACCTAATATATTGCCAGTCCAGTACTAGCCCATCCCAATATATTGCAAGTCCAGTACTAGCCCAACCTAATATATTGCAAGTCCAGTACCAGCCCAACCTAATATATTGCAAGTCCAGTACCAGCCCAACCTAATATATTGCCAGTCCAGTACCAGCCCAACCTAATATATTGCCAGTCCAGTACCAGCCCAACCTAATATATTGCAAGTCCAGTACGAGCCCAACCTAATATATTGCAAGTCCAGTACCAGCCCAACCTAATATATTGCCAGTCCAGTACCAGCCCAACCTAATATATTGCCAGTCCAGTACTAGCCCATCCCAATATATTGCAAGTCCAGTACTAGCCCAACTTAATATATTGCAAGTCCAGTACCAGCCCAACCTAATATATTGCCAGTCCAGTACCAGCCCAACCTAATATATTGCAAGTCCAGTACCAGCCCATCCCAATATATTGCCAGTCCAGTACTAGCCCATCCCAATATATTGCAAGTCCAGTACCAGCCCAACCTAATATATTGCAAGTCCAGTACTAGCCCATCCCAATATATTGCCAGTCCAGTACTAGCCCATCCCAATATATTGCAAGTCCAGTACCAGCCCAACCTAATATATTGCCAGTCCAGTACTAGCCCATCCCAATATATTGCAAGTCCAGTACTAGCCCAACCTAATATATTGCAAGTCCAGTACCAGCCCAACCTAATATATTGCCAGTCCAGTACCAGCCCAACCTAATATATTGCAAGTCCAGTACCAGCCCATCCCAATATATTGCCAGTCCAGTACTAGCCCATCCCAATATATTGCAAGTCCAGTACCAGCCCAACCTAATATATTGCAAGTCCAGTACCAGCCCATCCCAATATATTGCAAGTCCAGTACTAGCCCATCCCAATATATTGCAAGTCCAGTACCAGCCCAACCTAATATATTGCCAGTCCAGTACCAGCCCAACCTAATATATTGCCAGTCCAGTACCAGCCCAACCTAATATATTGCCAGTCCAGTACCAGCCCAACCTAATATATTGCAAGTCCAGTACTAGCCCATCCCAATATATTGCAAGTCCAGTACTAGCCCATCCCAATATATTGCAAGTCCAGTACTAGCCCATCCCAATATATTGCAAGTCCAGTACCAGCCCAACCTAATATATTGCAAGTCCAGTACTAGCCCATCCCAATATATTGCAAGTCCAGTACTAGCCCATCCCAATATATTGCAAGTCCAGTACTAGCCCATCCCAATATATTGCAAGTCCAGTACCAGCCCAACCTAATATATTGCCAGTCCAGTACCAGCCCAACCTAATATATTGCAAGTCCAGTACCAGCCCAACCTAATATATTGCCAGTCCAGTACCAGCCCAACCTAATATATTGCCAGTCCAGTACCAGCCCAACCTAATATATTGCCAGTCCAGTACCAGCCCAACCTAATATATTGCAAGTCCAGTACCAGCCCAACCTAATATATTGCCAGTCCAGTACCAGCCCAACCTAATATATTGCCAGTCCAGTACTAGCCCATCCCAATATATTGCAAGTCCAGTACTAGCCCATCCCAATATAATGTAAGAACCTTTATGTTCCAAACACTATCTGAATAATGAAAGAGTTAGTTAAATGACTATACTACTTGATTATTTTCAAAATGATTTGATAAAAAATTTTAGATATTATATTTCCCAAGAATAATATACTAACAGAAGAGCTAAAGAGACTTAAAAAGAAAATGCCGTATTTTTAAATGTCTAAATAGTTATCATATATAGTATACTCCGTCCAACCTACGTGGATAAGCAGATGTAAAAATGATAGTGATGATCCATCCAAGTATCCATATCCCGGACTCCAAGGTAGGTAACACCAGGCCATGTCTCACAGCCGCTCTCCATGAATTTCTGTCCATAGTATCGACATCGGCCAAGTTCCATTTATACAAATCACTCATCACGCACTCCAACCACGTCTTCCTTGGTCTGCTGTGATCTCTAGTGCCAGGGATTGCCAAGTGAGTGATGGAGTTGATGCATGATGTGGCTTGCTGCACATGTTCGTACCAACGGAATATAAGCCAACCTTACTATTTTATGTCTGAGAAATAGGCAAAAAATCCAAACCATATTTACATAAAATTTGAAGTTGGTGAAAATTATCAAAATATAAGCCTACCACTTCTGCAATTGATTTTTTTGGTCATGTATTCCTTGGTTGAAGGATATACTGTGTGTGGAGGCACATGGCTTAGTCGATTACAAGCCCAATGGTTAGAGCATTGGGCTTGTAATCGAAAGGTTGTGAGTTCAATACTCAGACCGGCTGATGTGTTGTTTTCTTGAGCAAGACACTTTATTTCACATTGCTCCAGTTTACTCAGCTGTAGAAATGAGATGATAGGGACTGGGGTCCCTATCATTTCACTGCAAAGTGGTCATGGAGGTGCCACGGCAAAACAGCACCCAGCCCACACTGTAAAGTGGCCGTACAGGTGCCATGGAAAAAAAGCACCCAGCACTCACTGTAAATGAGGTTGGTGTTAAGAAGGGCATCCATCTGTAGAAATCAAGCCAGAATCAGTTCCCGTCCCACTCTTGCAAGCAGGGAAAAGCGGATCTATGATGATGATGATGATGATGATGACACTATATCTTTCAACCAATTTCAATCCATTTGCTCATGTACAATTTACTGAACTAAATGTACTTGACCTACCTAATGAAGCAAACAAATTACTGAAGAATGTTTAACTATGTAATTATATAAAGTAGTTTTTAATGAATAAACATGTAATTTGAACTGTGTGATTATCATGGTATCTGGTGCCTGTGCAGCCAAAAACTGACGCGATAGCTGTAAGAGGAAAACTAAGTATGACATGACTGGAGATGATGACTGAGGTAAAGCCTGAGGATTGGTGAGATGGGAGGAGACGGCGAATAAGACAAAGTGGAGAAGCTTGTTATAGGGTCAGCAAGACTAACTCCTGCTTTAGCAAGGAAGATAGCCTTAAAATATTGTTGTTGTTCTCATTGTAGTACTTTATTGTATTTAATGAAGCCACTGAGTTACTTTATAAAGAATATTTAACCATTTAATTATATAAAGCAGTGTTAAGTAAAGAATACATAATTGGTGTCGTGATTATCAGGTATGTGGAGCAAATGAATCCAAAAACCCATTCTGCATGACAGTTGTAGTGAAACAAACAGGTTAAATAGAGTGAGATATACCGTGTAAAAATACACAGAGCACGATATACCGTGTAAAAATACAGAGTAAGATATACTGTGTAAAAATACACAGAGCAAGATATACTGTGTAAAAATACACAGAGCAAGATATACTGTGTAAAAATATACAGAGCAAGATATACCATGTAAAAATACATGGAGAAAGATATACTGTGTAAAATACACAGAGCAAGATATACTGTGTAAAATACACAGCAAGATATACTGTGTAAAATACAGAGCAAGATATACTGTGTAAAATACAGAGCAAGATATACTGTGTAAAAATACACAGAACAAGATATACTGTGTAAAAATACACAGAACAAGATATACTGTGTAAAAATACACAGAACAAGAAATACCGTGTAAAAATACACAGAGCAAGATATACTGTGTAAAATACACAGAGCAAGATATACTGTGTAAAATACAGAGCAAGATATACTGTGTAAAAATACACAGAACAAGATATACTGTGTAAAAATACACAGAGCAAGATATACCATGTAAAACTACACAGAGCAAGATATACTGTGTAAAACTACACAGAGCAAGATATACCGTGTAAAAATACAGAGAGCAAGATATACTGTGTAAAACTACACAGTGCAAGAAATATTGTGTAAAAATACACAGAGCAAGTTATACTGTGTAAAAATACACAGAGCAAGATATACTGTGTAAATATACACAGAGCAAGATATACCGTGTAAAAATACATGGAGCAAGATATACTTAGGTATAGGTAAAATGCTTTGTGGTATTTGATATGGCTTTCTACGGTCGGAGTTCAAATCCCACTGAGGTCAACTTTACCTTTCATCATTTCAGGATCAATAAAATAAAGTACCAGTAATGTACTGGTACTTTATTTATAATCAATTTTCCACTCTACATAAATTGCTGGCCTTGTGCCAAACATAAAAATCGTTATTAAGATGGTATTTGTAACATACAAACACAAGATCTACTTATTCATGGGAGGGTCATAGGGGCAGAGCCCTCAAACACTTCTTCCAGTGGGTTCTTTCAGGTGAAACCATCTCCAACTGATCCAGCTAGATCCCCAAGTGAAACCAGCCAAGCTCATGGATGTTATCCAACCATCTTGCTCAGGGTCTACCTCTGGGTCTCCTGCTGGTTGATTTTTGCCTGTAAAAAAAATCTGTCCAGCGATTCTTCCCTTAGACATTCTAACCACGTGTGCAGTATCATAGCAATGATGGATGGAACCTACAGTCAGTAGGCACCTAACCAAATATACACCCCAATCCACTACCGCTACCCTATCCTCCCACCAACACCACCCTCTCTCTGTAAAGTTGGTACCACAACATCCAGTCCAAATAAATGAGATAATGAGATCGAGATCATGTAGGTGTCATGATAAAAAAATAAATAAATAAATAAAACACAGTCCACGCTGTAATGTGGCCGTGTAGGTAACAGGGTAAAAAGTTCCCAGTACTACACTGTAAATGTGGTTGGTGTTAGGAAGGGCATCCAGCCGTAGAAAGCCTGCCAGATAGTCCTATATGAGCGAGACACGGTCACCCGGACAACCTTGCCTCAAGTGGCACAACTCCCGTCTAACCCATGCTAGCGTGGAAGATGGACGTTAAACGAAGATGATGATGATGATGATGATGATGATCTCTCAATTCGGAGAAGTTGTGGTTCTACCTGGAGCGACTCTCTGATCTCTGAGTTACCAACTCTATCGAGCAAAAAGGGTCCTCAGGTTGTATGTGTTCTTTTATTGTGGAGAAAAAGTGATTATAATAGCAACAGGAGAAGAACCATATAGTTGACTGTTCTTATTCAAGAGCAGGTATTGTGTGGAGATATCATCATCATCATCATTTTACGTCCGCTTTTTCCCTGCTTGCAAAGGTGGGACGGGAACTGATTCTGGCTTGATTTCTACAGCTGGATGCCCTTCCTAACACCAACCTCATTTACAGTGAGTGCTGGGTGATTTTTTGCCGTGGCACCTCCACGACCACTTTGCAGTGGAATGATATGGACCCCAGTCCTATCATCTCATTTCTACAGCTGAGTAAACTGGAGCAATGTGAAATAAAGTGTCTTGCTCAAGGAAACATCACCCGGTCTGAGAATTGAACTCACAACCTTTCGATTGCAAGGCCAATGCTCTAACCACTAAGCCATGTGCCTCCATATATATAGGAAAATATTTTCTAGGAAGTAAAATACAGTATTTTATCAATACATCAGTCATTCTTTATGATTTCCCATTCTTTAGATAGATTATGAGTGTGTGTTTCCTCCTAAGCGTGATACTAATATGATAGTGTTTTTACATTGTCATTTCTTTAATTATACACACATATATCTATATATATATATATATATATATATATCCCCGAGTCGGTTTTTTTCGTTGTTCTGGTCCTAGCGGCTCGCTTTTCAGTCGCTGGCTTCAATTTGCATAGCTGTCTAAACGTAATGTTATAACTCTAAGGTAAAGTTCCTTATTGAGTGCTTTTGACTTCACTTCCCGACAGCATTCGTTAGCTTGCCCACAACCAGAGCTTCGATTATGCTGTACTACCTTCTTGTACATATATATATATATATATATATATATATATATATATATATATATATATATATATATATTAGAAATGTAAGCTATCGCCGTATTTTGACTAAAGAAATTAAAGAAATTATTTAGCCTGATAGTGGGGTTAAGAACCCTCGGAGAAATGGAAAAAGATGTGTATTGACGTACGTCAATACTCATCTTTTTCCATTTCTCCGAGGGTTCTTAACCCCACTATCAGGCTAAATAATTTCTTTAATTTCTTTAGTCAAAATACGGCGATAGCTTACATTTCTAATAATTTCAAACCCACTTGCCGTTTCAAAAATATTCTTATATATATATATATATATATATATATACACACACACATACATACATACACAAATATACACATGCACACACATATATATAAACATGATATAGCCATAGGCAAAGAGATGTAGATAAATAGATATTGAGATAGATAAGTAACAAATGGAGAGATCCTGCTGAATAGGACCCGTCCCACCCTTGCAAGCAGGGAAAAGCGGACGTAAAATGATGATGATGATGATGATGATGATGAATCCTAATACCTAATTTTGCTGGACCGGCAATCACTCTGTATAATCAGCTCCTAATTATTACTGTAATTCTATAAGAATCCAGCTTCTGTAGTTCTCGGCAAAGGCGGGGAGTACGTTGCTCTGATGATCGCCAACAGCGTGAAACAGACTGTCAGCTTCTCTCCCTTCTCTTACCGAAAAAAAGAAGTGACATAGTCACTACTTTAAAAATGATAGCGTATGGTCTTCAAAATGTTTTTAATTAACCCTTTACCATTCACATTACTCTATATATACTATTATATTTTCATGGTAAAGGCTTAACCTCACATAATTATCCCACATAATATCGAATCTATGAGATTTTGAAAGTATTTATTTTGAGAACAATACCTTAACATCAATTTGAGTGACCAGTTACAGCCAGTTTCAACAGAAAGAGGTGAGAGAATTCTGGCCGGTTTGAACATTAAAGGGTTAAACATACTGTATATTTCCAAATATACTATACAACATCATATACATTCATCATCATCATCATCTTCATCATCACTGTTTTACATCCGTTCTTCCCTGTTGTGAGCAGTGTCTGGTCGGTTGACCATGCCTTGCTCATACAGGAACTGATTTTGGCTTGATTTCTACAGCTGGAAGCCCTTCCTAACACCAACCTCATTTACAGTGAGTGCTGGGTGCTTTTTCCGTGGCACCTACACGTCCACTTTACAGTGTGGGCTGGGTGCTTTTTTGCCGTGGAACCTCCACGACCACCTTGCAGTGGGAGGGTGTGGGGGTGTATTGTCTATATTATATTGTCTATATTATATATATATATGGCGGTGGATTGGCAGTATCGGTAGAGGGTCGGACGCCATGCTTTGACGCATAGAGTTACGGCCCTTTATGGTCTGAGTTCAAATCCTGCCGAGGTTAACTTTGCCTTTCATCCTTACGGGGGGTCGATAAAATAAAGTACCAGTAATACACTGGGTGATTGCTGGCCTTGTGCCTAAAGTAGAAACAACTATATATGTAGAGAGAGCGCAAGAGAGCGAGAGAGAGAGAGAGATGGGGGGGAGGGGGGCGACTGACTTTTGTGGTTACACATTAAATGATAGGAAATAGGGAGCAGTTTAGAGAGAGATGGGTGTATATATAATAGGAGAAAGGGTGAAGGAATAGGGACGGACAATAACTTTAGGGAAATATTGACAGATAAATAAATACAGGAAGAAAATATAGAAAATGAGGAGATGACATTTCATGGGAACTTTAGAAAATACTCCTACACCGACACACACATGTACACAACATAAACTAGCATACACAAACTAACACACACACAGACACACAAACTAACACACATATACACATACACACAAACTAACATACATACACACATAAACTAACACACATACACTGACACGCACATATACACATAAACTGACACATATACAGAAACTGACACACACACACACACATATACACACAAACTAACACAAACTGACACACACACACACAAACTGACATACACGCATAAACACACACAAACTGACACACACATAAACTGACACACACATAAACACACTGACACATACAGAAACTGACACACACATATACAGAAACTGACATACACAAACTGACACACATATACACAAACTGACACATACACACAACCCATCCATCCATTCATAGATACATTCATAGATACATACATGATGGCTGCCCCCTCGTTATCGAGTATGGCTATTGCACGAGGAGGAAAAAAAAATTAATAAAGAAAATAAAAATTAAAAAAAGGAATATATATATATACACACATATACATTAATAACAATAATAATAATAACAACAACAACAACAATAATAATATACATATATATATACACACACAAACATATCTACACACACACACACGATAGCAACTAACAGCGCTGCGATAGAATGTGGCTTTTTAGCCCAGCCAATGATCTAAAATGTCTTGCACAGAGTCGGTAACCATGTCGCTTGAGCCCTCGTGCTGATTTACATTCTCTACCACATGTTTGGCAAGCATGATGAGTAGCATCTCCAACAGCAGCCTGGTAGTCAACCACTGGTCTTACTTTATGACTGCGAAGATGACTTTTGAGTCCAGCTTTGCTTAGGCAGAGTCTCGCACATACGCTGCATGTCAGCACCATAGGAGGACCCTCGCCGTCTGGAAGTGCAACAGCAATGCTCTTCCTCACATCCCGCTTTACTTTCTCGTATGCGATTCGAGATGCGTCAAAGGCAACTTTTTCCCTCATATACAGTCTTTCTCCATTTATTACGATCAGCAGCAATATTTTCCCATGTATCAACAGAGATGTTAGCGTCTTTCAAAGAGGCTTTCAAGGAATCCTTATACCTCTTTTTTGGTTTATGTGGCGGTCGTCTTCCTTTAACCAACTCTCCATAAAAGAGTTGTTTTGGTATTCTAGAATCCTTCATCCTGGCAAGGTGACCACTCCAACGGAGTCGTTGCTTAAGCACAAGAGCTTCTATACTGTCACACAGAGTTTTCCAAAATCTCGACAGCACTGATGTGGTCCCTCCAGTGAACGCCATAGATCCGTCTGAGACACATCTGATGGAAACGCTCCAATTGCATAAGGTGGTGTCGATAGGTGACCCAGGTCTCGCAGGCATAAAGAAGACAAGAGAGCACACGTGCCTTGTACACCTTTACCTTTGTCCTCCTGCATATGTCTCGCCAACCCCAGAGTCGCCTTTCTAGCTTTCCGAAAGCATCACTTGCTTTCCTAATCCTGAGTGAGATTTCACTGTCAAGGTTGCTGTATCGATTGACAGTGCTTCCCAGGTAGACAAACTGATCAACCACTCCAAGTCGTTTACCATACACATAGATATTTGGTTCAGTGTACTGCTTACCAGGAGCAGGTTGGTACATGACGGTTTTCTTGAGACTGACAGTCAATCCTAGGGCAGTGCAAGCGTCAGAAAATGCATTCAAAATGTGCTGCATATCACTGTGTGCGCTACAAGATCGCAATCATCTGCATACAAGAGGTCTCTTATGATTGATGTAAATACTTTTGTCTTTGCAGCAAAGTGCCTGATGTTAACACCATGCTCGCAATTCCTGAATGCAATACAGAAAACCATTGCAAAGTATATGGCAAACAGGGTCGGTGCTGGAATATCCCCCTGCTTCACTCCATTTTTTACTGAGATAGGCTCCGACATTAACCCAAGCCATCATGTCGTCATGGAAAGACCTAACTAAAGCAAGGAACTTATCAGGGCAACCAAGTTTCTGGAGAACCTTCCATAATGCATCTCGGTTAACATTATCGAAAGCTTTTGTCAGATCGTCAAAAACCTGATACAGATCCAAACCTTGTTCCATACACTTCTCCTGGAGCTGTCTAGCTGAGAAGATCATATCAGTAGTGCCGCGTCCAGCACAAAAACCAGATTGACTTTCAGGAAGAACACAATCTGCAATGTGTGTCAGCAGACGGTCCAGAAGCACCCTACATAAAACTTTCCCTACGACAGAAAGCAATGATATACCTCTGTAGTTCCCACAATCATTCCTGTTACCCTTTCCCTTGTACAAGACCACCATTACTGCATCTCTCCAGTCCTCAGGTACAGATTCATTAGCCCATATCCTGCCAAACAAAGAGTGAAGATGTTGCAGGAGTCTCTCACCACCATATTGTAGGAGCTCAGCATGTATGCCATCCATACCTGGAGACCTTCCACTGTTCAGCTTCGAGATAGCCACTGCAACCTCCACAACCGTCGGAGGTTCTGCGAGAGCTACTTTCACAGGACTTTCTGGAATGAGACTGAGGAAATCTTCACTGACGACAGATTCAAAAGATGATCAAAGTGCTCTTACTGCGAAGCGGTGTCACCAGAGAAGAAGACGGTCCATAAACCTCACGCAAGAGACTGTACAACAGCTTTGTGTTATTGGAATCTGACGCAGTTTGTATCTCACCAGCCTTCTCACTCCACCACTGATCCTTCATCTGAGAAAGACTCCGCCTAACACGTGATTTTACATCCTTGAGTTCCTCATGCAACGTATTCCTCTCCTGTGGTTTTGCCGTCAAGTAGCGCGACAGAGCACGCCTCTTATCAGCCAACAAGTCTTCTATATGTACATCATTCTCATTAAACCAGTCCTGATGTTTTCTCTGCACCAATCCCAGAACACGCCTGCCTACATCATAAACCGACTTTTTAAGGGTCGGCCAATCCTCACCAAGATCTGCAACCTGCATCTCTTCTTCCAATGTCCTCTTCACATTTTTATCCTTAAGACGAGCAGCATTCAATCTTTTGGGCAGGGCAACACCAGGAGCCCGGATTTTACGTTTAGTGATTAGTTTAACTTTTGCGTGTACCAGGCGGTGGTCTGTCCAGCACTCAGCTCCACGAAGAGCATGAACACACTGCATATCCTATCTGTCACGCATCCTGACTAGGACGTAGTCCAAAAGATGCCATTCCTTAGATGCAGGATGCATCCATGTGGTCTTGAATTTGTTCTTATGTTGGAACATGGTGTTGGTAACACACAGATCCAGCTCATCACACATCTGCAGCAGGAGCATACCATTGTTGTTACACTTTCCCACCACATGCCTTCCGATTACATTCCATGTGTTAAAATCCCTACCCACTCTAGCATTAAAGTCACCAAGCACGATGACTTTGTCTGCCTGAGGGATATTTCTTAAAACACCTTTCAAGGCATGGTAAAAGGACACTTTTTCTTCATCGACAGAATTCATAGTTGGAGCATACACACTCACCAGGGTCACATATCTTCCTTTGTCCAGCGGAATTCTCATGGACATAAGTCGCTCACTAATCCCTACTGGGAATTCTTATTTATTCACAAGAACAGTCTTAACAGCAAATCCTACCCCAGCCTCTCTTCTGGTTCCTTCATCTCTTCCTTTCCAGAAGAATGTATATTCTCCACAAAATTCTGTAAGATGACCATCTCTAGCTAACCTAGTCTCATATAAAGCCACGATGTCCAGATCGTAACGTCGAAGCTCCTTTGCAACAAGAGCGGTCCTTCGTTCAGGACGCTCCAAGGAATCCCTGTCAAGCAGCGTCCGTACGTTCCAGCAGCCAAGACTAAATGCCTTGTTTGGCTCTATTACAATGGCACGATGACGAGCGGGCCCAGGCTGTGATAACCTGGGGCCCCTGCCCTTATTGCCAATTATCTTTTTTGTTCCAGAACCTAAATTGCCAATTATCTCTTTTATACTGTTCTGGAACATCATTGAATTGGAAAAAAAAAATAAAAAAAAAAAAAAAAGGTAATAATAATAGTAACAATAATAATAATACACTATTAATAATTATTAATGCACTCGTGCAATGCCTGTGCGTGACGAATATTTTTAAAGTGAGGAAAGACTGTGCACTGAGCCAATCCCACTCTCTGAGCGACAGTAGCTATAACCCGAAAAGAAGAAAAGATCAACATCATCGGTAACTACTGAGCCGCAGGTTTTATGTCGGAGTTAACCCAGTTTCCTGAGATGCCTTCTCCTAGAAGAATGCCCTGACAAGGGCTAGGGGTTCTTCACTCCCAGTGGTTTAACTGCGCGATCGGGCATCCAGCCCGATTATTTCTATGTCCCCATGCAAAAAGAAAAAAAAAAAAAACTCACTTATTGACACTTATACGTACGACATACACACACGCGCATACATACGCGCGCACACAGCAACACTCATACATACAAACAAACACACACGCTACACACACACACACACACACATATATATATATATTACCGTCATTACTGATACAAGATTACAAGATTATGTCAACTGATGACCTTCAAGAGTTTGTATAGTTGAAGCCGATCGTACTACAGTCCAGTATTATTATTATTGCTTTACAACATAGAGTTATAGCTCTCCACGCTCTGAGCTTAAATCCCGCCGAGGTCAACCTTGCCTTTCAACCCCACGGAGTCAACAAAAGAGAGTACCAGTAATGCGCTGGACCAGTCGCTGGATCCGTGCCAAAAGCAGAAAAAATTATTATTATGAAAGTTGTTTTCTTAAGGACCGGTCGCTGGTGATGGTGATGGCGGCGGTGGCGGCGGTGGTGGTGGTGGTGGTGGTGGCAGTTGATGTTGCGTGCGTGTGTGTGTTGTTATTTTGAGTTTTTTTGTTTGTCTGTGTTTTTTTATCGTTTGATGCTGTTGTTGTAAATGTAAATGTTAATTTCAATTCATTCTGAAGCTGTTGTTGCTGTAAACATTAGTGCCGGTGTTGTAAATGTTGGGGTTGAAATCTGGTCGTTTGACTGAGTGATGTATATACACACATATACATACATATATCGACCTGTTGTCAAACTCTACATACATACATACAAACACACGCACATACATAGAGTGTTCAACTCAAAATAAGAAGGCTGTGGGTTCGATTCCTAGACTGGACGGCAAGATACTCCATTTTACATCGCTCCTCATGATAAGATTGGATATCTCTATCAATAAAACACACAAGAAACCTCTTCTTTATGATAATTGTTTCTACTTTAGGCACAAGGCCAGCAATTACCCAGTGCATTACTGGTACTTTATTTTATCGATCCCGTAAGGATGAAAGGCAAAGTCAACCTCGGCGGGATTTGAACTCAGATCGTAAAGGGACGTAACTATGCTGGAAAGCATGGCGTCCGACCCTCTACTGATACTGCCAATCCACTGCCCTTGCACTGCCAATCCACTGCCATTCTTTATGATAATGAAATTGTGTACAGTGCTCAGATGCACTACAACTCATCAAAGGTACATGTAGAGTATATAGAATAATTGTTTCTACTTTTGGCACAGGGCCAGCAAATACCCCAGTGCATTACTGGTACTTTATTTTATCGACCCCGTAAGGATGAAAGGCAAAGTTAACCTCGGCGGGATTTGAACTCAGTCCGTATATAGAATGATGTACAAATGTCAGAAAAGTGAATAGTGTATGAGTCATGATATACATGTGTGTGTATGTATGGAGGGGGATATCAGGTGTAGTGTTGGTGAATTTCAGGAAGCATGGAGGTTTTAAAGGATGCTGTGTCTTGACAGCTAACAACTGATGCAGGTAGTTTGTTCCACGGAGGTTTTAAAGGATGCAGTGTCTTGACAGCTAACAACTGATACAGGTAGTTTGTTTCACGGAGGTTTTAAAGGATGCAGTGTCTTGGCAGCTAACAACTGATACAGGTAGTTTGTTTCACGGAGGTTTTAAAGGATGCAGTGTCTTGACAGCTAACAACTGATGCAGGTAGTTTGTTTCACGGAGGTTCTAAAGGATGCAGTGTCTTGACAGCTAACAACTGATGCAGGTAGTTTGTTTCACGGAGGTTTTAAAGGATGCAGTGTCTTGACAGCTAACAACTGATGCAGGTAGTTTGTTCCATGGAGGTTTTAAAGGATGCAGTGTCTCGACAGCTAACAACTGATGCAAGTAGTGTGTTCCATGGAGGTTTTAAAGGATGCAGTGTCTCGACAGCTAACAACTGATGGAAGTAGTGTGTTCCATGGAGGTTTTAAAGGATGCAGTGTCTTGGCAGCTAACAACTGAAGCGGGTTGTTTGTTTCATGCTTCAGCAACTCTGAGCATGAAAAATGTTTCCAAAAGTCATGTAGCAACTTCATAGGAGGCCAGCTTTGTCTACATATGTTGTAAGTTGTAACAACATAACATACAGACAAAATATATATGATAAATACATTTGTATATATACAATACAGTTAACCGATACTCTCTATATATAAACATGTTATATATACGTGTATATAAACAAATTATACACTCATTGATTATGGGGACATGTAAACATCAAATTTACATATTTTTCTGTAGATGAGAGAGAGAGATGTTATTCAAAAGCTACAATACAAAATAGACAGTAGACTTTGGAATGAACTAAAGACAACGAAGATGTTAGTGTCTCACCTGTTATTATATTTACCTGACCTAATATTTTGGGACTAAAATCCCATTATCAGAAGACTAATAAACTGTTTCAATGTTTGTGTTTTTGTTGTTATATCTTACAACAAAAACACAAACATTGAACCAGTTTCTTATTTTAATCCTCTGATGAAGGTGTTTTAGTCCCAAAATATTAGGACAGGTAAATATAATAACAGGTGAGGCACTAACATCTTCATTGTCTTCAATTTATTCCAAAATCTACTGTCTATTTTGTATTGTAGCTTTTGAATAACATACTACTTTATATATTAACACAACCCTTCAAGCCAATTACAACGCCCCTCTCTCTCCCTCTCCCTCTCCCTCCCTCCCCCTCCCTCCCTGTGTCTGTCCCTGTGTCTGTCCCTGTGTCTGTCCCTGTGTCTGTCCCTGTGTCTGTCCCTGTGTCTGTCCCTGTGTCTGTCCCTGTGTCTGTCCCTGTGTCTGTCCCTGTGTCTGTCCCTGTGTCTGTCCCTGTGTCTGTCCCTGTGTCTGTCCCTGTGTCTGTCCCTGTGTCTGTCCCTGTGTCTGTCTCTGTGTCTGTCTCTGTGTCTGTCTCTGTGTCTGTCTCTGTGTCTGTCTCTGTGTCTGTCTCTGTGTCTGTCTCTGTGTCTGTCTCTGTGTCTGTCTCTGTGTCTGTCTCTGTGTCTGTCTCTGTGTCTGTCTCTGTGTCTGTCTCTGTGTCTGTCTCTGTGTCTGTCTCTGTGTCTGTCTCTGTGTCTGTCTCTGTGTCTGTCTCTGTGTCTGTCTCTGTGTCTGTCTCTGTGTCTGTCTCTGTGTCTGTCTCTGTGTCTGTCTCTGTGTCTGTCTCTGTGTCTGTCTCTGTGTCTGTCTCTGTGTCTGTCTCTGTGTCTGTCTCTGTGTCTGTCTCTGTGTCTGTCTCTGTGTCTGTCTCTGTGTCTGTCTCTGTGTCTGTCTCTGTGTCTGTCTCTGTGTCTGTCTCTGTGTCTGTCTCTGTGTCTGTCTCTGTGTCTGTCTCTGTGTCTGTCTCTGTGTCTGTCTCTGTGTCTGTCTCTGTGTCTGTGTCTGTGTCTGTCTCTGTGTCTGTCTCTGTGTCTGTCTCTGTGTCTGTCTCTGTGTCTGTCTCTGTGTCTGTGTGTATCATCATTTCATTTTACGTCCGCTTTTCCCTGCTTGCAAGGGTGGGACGGGAACTGATTCTGGCTTGATTTCTACAGCTGGATGCCCTCCCTAACACCAACCTCATTTATAATGAGTGCTGGGTGCTTTTTTGACCCCAGTCCTATCATCTCTACAGCTGAGTAAACTGGAGCAATGTGAAATAGCTGAAGGAAACAACACATCACCCGGTCTGAGAATTGAACTCACAACCTTTCGATTGCAAGCCCAATACTCTAACCACTAAGCCATGTGCCTCCATATGTATATATATATATATATATATATATATATATGATATGGGAGTCCCGGGTTCAGTCAGGGGTCACCACAGTAATTAAGGTACATAATAAATTAGTAGAGTGTAAACACCAAGTTTAATATAGAAATGGCTTCTACAGGACTAGAATTGTTTCATTCAAAAGAAATCATCAGGAAAGCCCTATGTATGATTTCTTTTGAATGAAACAGTTCTAGTCCTGTAGAAGCCATTTCTATATTAAACTTTATACATATATATATAGGTTGACGGATCTAGCATGGGTATCACTGCTAGGACCGGTTGCATTTCAGCGTACTCAAGTAATGTTAAATAAACTCCCAGAGTATACACAGTTATTTGCTTCGATATAGTGCACGTAAATGGGTACCTTCAATTGTACACACACACACGTACGTGCGTGCGTGCGTGCGTGCGTGCGTAGAGAGAGAGGTTATATTTAATTTGTTGGGATACAACAAGCAAAATATTTTTATAACTGATATAAAGCACTCAACAAATTATTCGAGTAAATATACAATATATTAACAAATGGAAACTATATTTATAAAACCATATTTATTTCATTATACATATTTCAAGGGCCACCAAGGTAAACTATAGTGCGCTTTCATCAGATAAAATATAATATAGGTTAGTTTTATAAATAAATATTGACATACCCTTAAAAAATGCAACCATTCTGGTTGGAATCTCCTGGATATCCAGAAGATTCCAACCAGAATGGTTGCATTTTTAACCTGATTAGTTCTTTCATTGTTTGGTATTGTATGGTTGGGTTTTACCTGCCGCAATTTTCAATTTGTCAAGCTATCTAAACGTAATGTTATTACTCTAAGGACCTACCCTTATTGAGTGCTTTGCTACTCATTCCTTATTGTAAGTCGACTTTGCTTGGCCACAGCCAAAGCTTCGATTTTACTAAGCTTCCACATATATATATATATATATATATATATATATATATATATATATATATATATATATATTCAATATTGGAATCCCAACAAATTAAATATAACTTCTGCATATATATATATATATATATATATATATATATAGTTACAAGCATCTGCACAGACAAGAGTTAAGTAAATGGATCTGTCAGTTTTAAGGATGAACATTTCAGCAGTTAGATCAACTGAACTTTGTACTCATTGAACTATATAGTGTAAGTGATCTTTAATGTAATTCTAATTCTGGGACAGAAACAGCTGATCTTGTGAATAAATTACGGATACAGATCCCAAAAATAAGGCTTCAAAAACACTGGTCTTTGCGTTACCTTACAAACGCTCTCTTCCAACATGCCTCGACCCAGCATGATAGAGTAGGCTCATAAATAAAATTAACATGAAAAAGTCACCTCACACATTCGTTGTACAGAGGAGACCACCTCCGGACCTTGTAGAGTGAACAAGAAGGCACACCAGCAACCCCAGACTGATGTGACAGCTATAACTAAGGGATCACACCAGCAACCTCGGACTGGTTTGTTTTATACGAATAGAAGAAACACCCAGACAAAAGAATAGACTTTTAATATCTGCACATACAACACACATACCATCAATGACCGTAATACCAACTCTCTCGAGACAATGATGTATGAACTTCAGAAAGTAAACTGGGATATTATCGGACTATCAGAGACTAAATCAAACGAAAACAAAATAAAGATACACCAAGACACCTGACACTATATTTATCTGTCGAATTGCTGTCTACCTAATTTCAATTTCAAAGTTTGTGTTAACCTTGGTATATAAAAAAAAACATCTCAGCGTACTCAACAAGTAATGTTAAATAAACTCCCAGAGTATACACATAGTTATTTGCTTCGATATAGTGCACGTAAATGGGTACCTTCAATTGTACACACATATATATATATATATTATGTAAGTTGGATTAACGATTTCGGATTCATGGAGGCACAAGGCTTAGTGGTTAGAGCATTGGGCTTGCAATCGAAAGGTTGTGAGTTCAATTCTCAGACCGGGTGATGTGTTGTTTCCTTGAGCAAGACACTTTATTTCACATTGCTCCAGTTTACTCAGCTGTAGAAATGAGATGATAGGGACTGGGGTCCCTATCATTCCACTGCAAAGTGGTCGTGTAGGTGCCACGGCAAAAAAGCACCCAGCCCTCACTGTAAATGAGGTTGGTGTTAGGAAGGGCATCCAGCTGTAGAAATCAAGCCAGAATCAGTTCCCGTCCCACCCTTGCAAGCAGGGAAAAGCGGACGTAACATGATGATGATTTCCCTCCCTCAAGATATCACTTAATGAGATCAAACCTGAAACCCCATGATTGCAAAGGGAACTTCTTAACCACATAACCATGCCAGCATCCACAGACTTGTATACAGAATGGGCATCCATCACTTTCAACAATGAGTGTTCCAGATGTTCGATTTATGGAATGGAAACAACCTTAACGAGTTAAGTGGCTGAGCATTCCAGAGATATTCAACGAAACTGGACAGGCTGACAGACAAGCAGATAAGCCATGTATGGCCAGAATGAAACTGATCTTCAACAAAGAAATGGTGTGTAGTGGTAAGAACCTCTCAGGCGAGCTAGAGAAGACACCCCACCCCCCACCCCCTCGAAGCAAGAGTTTCGGCCCTCAACTTCTATTATAGAAGACAGAAAAAGAAAAGGTGGGGAGAAGATCTGTACACTCAATCACCACAGGGAGTGCTTGAATTTCCCTCGAATAATTTTTGAAGCAAGCCAACACACCGGCAGCATTGTCGAGAGTGACAGCGAGGCTAAGATGCTGTAATAACCAAGCACCCTCAACGGGAGTATGTCCAGATATCCCAGTAAAGTTAGTCGCCAACGATGACAAGAACTTCGTGTTAAGCAGCTCAGCTCCCCACCTCCACAAACATCTCGGACGTCACAGGATGTTTCTAATTGAGTGAAGTATGAGCACGTATATACAATGACATTACTTAAAGCTATGTAAGCCCTATGGTCAAGCTTAAACCGTCTCGAAATGATATAAACTTGACAGCAATGTTTACATGTATTTGAGTACGTCCATTACGACGGCCAGTGACCACGGAGTCATGTACTTGTTGCGAGAGAGAGAGACAGAGAGAGACAGAGAGAGAGAAAGAAACAGAGAGAGAGACAGACAGAGACAGAGAGACAGACAGAGACAGAGAGAAAGAGAGAGAAAGAGAGAGAGAGAGAGAGAGAGAGAGAGAGAGAGAGAGAGAGAGAGAGAGAGAGAGAGAGAGAGAGAGAGAGAGAGAGAGAGAGAGAGAGAGAGAAAAAGAGAGTGAGAAAAAGAAAGAGTCTGCAGTGCTGAAGCCAGAGAGACAACAAATCACGGGAGTACTCAATGCATAGGGAAATGCAGAGTGGGTATAGAGATAAGTATAAACCCGACCGCTTGGCGCCAGTCGAGATTATATGTGCGTGTGTGTCCTGAGTTAAGCGTAAGTAATCACAGTTAGTAAATGGTCATTATTCCTTTGTTTTAAGATCACCACAGACAATTGAAATTTCCCAAAGTGAAAATGGCATTTAAAAAATAAATATCGTAATCTATGCCTTAAAAAATAAGGTATCCTTTCAAAATAGGCATTATTAGAAAGTTTTGAGGAAAGAAAGTCAAGTGAGAGGAGTCCAAACTGCACCAAAACTAATATGCAAGTTATGTGGACAACTTTTTGAAAGCACGTCTGGTCTTAAAAACCACATAAGATCTTATGCCAGAACTGAGTATGATGTATACTGGACTGGTCAAGCTTTGTATTGAGCAGATAGCCAGTGTATGTGTGTGTGTGTGTGTGTATATATATATATATATATATATTAATAAGAGGAATTCCAACTTTGTCTGATTTACTCGTTTTATTTACAATCCTTTAAAATATATAATGGTATTATAATGAAATAGTATGATAGAATATTAAATTCTAAGTGTTAATTGAACAAGTACTTTCATGCTTTCGCAATCTTCAGGTTGTGGTGACAGTCGAGTTTGCAATTTTCAACTGCAGTTGAAAATTGCAAACTCGACTGTCACCACATATTATGAACCTGAAGATTGCGAAAGCATGAAAGTACTTGTTCAATTAATTGTTTCTAATTTAGGCACAAGGCCAGCAATCACCCAGTGCATTACTGGTACTTTATTTTATCGACCCCGTAAGGATGAAAGGCAAAGTTAACCTTGACGGGATTTGAACTCAGACTGTAAAGGGACGTAACTATGCTGGAAAGCATGGCGTCCAACTCTCTACCGATACTGCCAATCCCCCGCCAAGTACTTGTTCAATTAATACCATTATATATTTTAAAGGATTGTAAATAAAACGAGTAAATCAGACAAAGTTGGAATTCCTCTTATTAATATAATCTTCTATACACAATCATACACACCCGTGTATATTTACCTATCTATATCTATATCTATATATATATATATATATATATATATGCCCATGTCTCTCTCTCACTTTCTCCTGTCTATGCGAGAGGCAGTACGATTATACCAGCTCTGAGTCGTAGCTGACCACCAGGATAAAGTCTCCCAGGTTGGCCACAACTTACTTTCCCTATTTTTCCACGGTTACTTTTTTGCATGTTTCTTTCACCTGTGTCTTCCCACGATGGGACCTGTACACTTTTTTTTCTTCTATTCCTTTCCTATTTTTCACCTCCCCCCCCTGTTCTTCCTCCTTTCCCCCTCTTTCCTTTTTTTCTCTCTCTCCTTTTCCACTTGGCCTTTTGATTAATAAAAGGCCTCGGGCGCACCCGAACTCCATCGATGTCCTGTAATTCAGCGCCGAATCATCGGTTCGGGAAACATTTACAGCTAACGATGGAAACTCCTTTCTTCCTTTCTCCTCCTGTTCCGTCCTAACCACCATCCTAAACCTTGTTTTTAGTAACCACACAGCTCCTTTCGTTTCATAACTTTATATATATATATATATATATAATCATCATCATCGTTTTACGTCCGTTCTTCCATGCTAGCATGGGTTAGACGGGTTGTCCTGTTGTGGGCAGTGTCTGGTCGGCTGACCATTATTTGCTCATACAGGAACTGATTTGGGCTTGATTTCTACAGCTGGATGCCCTTCCTAACACCAACCTCATTTACAGTAATATAAATATATGTAGGAGGTGAGTTTTATTGTAGAACAATAAAGCAATGCAAATATCGGATAAGTAGCACTCTCTATATCCTTTTAAATTTATTTATATGTTGACGACACACTACCTTGTTCACAAGTGTGTTTTTTTAGGCATCATATCAAGTCTCCCGATTTTATCTGATGAGAATGCAAATATCGTCCAGGATGATATTTGTTTTTGAAATGCGCATAATAAAATACATGGAACTTTTTTAACCATCTTTTAATTTCTTCTTATACATATATATATATATATATATATATATAACGAAGGAGGTGTGGTAAGGAAGCAGATGGACCATAACGCAAAGTCCAGAAATAGCCGTCGAAACGGCTTGAGCTCTGCCGTCGGGGTCATACATTTTCCTATATATATATATATATATATATATATATGCAGGGGCAGTGGAACTGGGTGGATGGGGCATGTCCCTCTCCAATTATTATATTTTTGTCCGCAATCTATCAGAACATCCATTTCTATATACGCTACATGTTATGTTTATCGCATACCCAAGTTTTTTTTATATCTCTTGGTTGATATTTCATAACAGCTAAACTAATCACTACAACTAAATTGATCGAATTTGTCCCCCACCACCACTCAGAATCAGAAGAGAGAGAGAAAAAGTGTGTGCGTGCGTGCGTGCGTGTGCCGGGCTCAATTAGGGGTGACCACAGTTAGTAAGGTAATCAATACATTAGTAGAGTGTAAACATCAAGTTTAATATAGAAATGGCTTCTACAGGACTAGAACCGTTTCAATTTTTAAAAAAAAAAAAAAAAAAAAAAAAAAAAAAAAAATCACAAAGAAATCTTTCCTGATGATTTGAATGAAACAGTTCTAGTCCCGTAGAGGCCATATCTCTCTCTCTCTCTCATATATATATATATATATATATATATAAGCGAAAATATTAATGAAAGAGAAGCAAGCCGTTAAAACATTTATAAAAAGCTCTTAAATATGTTTCGATCCTGATTTACGATACTTAACTTATTTATATATATACCTTCAGGGTATGTCACGTATCATTATATTTTGTCTGATGAGGACGTACTGTTGTACATCCGAAATATGTATAATAAAATGTAATTGATCAAAAGAACATCCATTTTAATATATATACATATATATATGAGAGAGAGAGAGAGTGTGTGTGTGTGTGTGAGTGTGAGTGTGGTGTGTGTAAGTGAGTGTGGAGTGCGTGCGTGCGTGTTTATCCCAGGTTCAATCGGGGGTAACCACAGTAAGTGAGGTACTCAATACATAGAGTATAAATATTTCATATAGAAATGGCTTCTACAGGACTAGAGCTGTTTCATTCAGGAGAAATCATCAGGGTGTATCAAAAAGCTATATCTAACAAACTATATCTTATAAACAAAGCTATATCTTATAAACAAATGACCATATAATTATGCAGTAACTTGTACAATAGATATCTGAATATAAAGTTTTATTATTTTTCTATAACTTTTATAATTTTTTATAAAGTTATTTATATATTGAGCATTTGTAAAAATTGTAAATAAAATCGAATGATTCTTGTTGATACACCCTGATGATTTCTTTTGAATGAAACAGTTCTAGTCCTGTAGACGCCGTTTCTATATTAAACTTTATATATATATTTATTATATAGGTTTATCCCGGGTTCAATCGGGGGTAACCACAGTAAATAAGGTACTCAATACATAGAGTATATATATTTAATATAGAAATGGCTTCTACAGGACTAGAACTGTTTCATTCGGGAGAAATCATCCGAATGAAACAAACAGTTCTAGTCCTGCAGAAGCCATTTCTATATTAAATATATATATTTATATATATATTATTCAAAATATTAATAAATGAAGACATTCACTTAATCAAAATATGTTTCATTATATATATTTCGGAGGTACTGTGTTGTTTACGCCCTCATCAGATAAAATACATGAATACACATTGTAGAGTGCTTTTAATCTATATTCATTGAGTAATCAATGAACCATATTAATCTTTGGTCATATATATATATATATACGGAAGACGGCAAAACTAGTTTAGTGTCCCCCACCCCCCTCCCCCCAAACCTGACTTTGTTAAAACTTCCTTATAAGTAAAATAATGGATATTTTCTAAAGATACATTTTCGAGTGAGAAAATTTATGATTTTTAGAGAGAAAAAAATTATAACAATTGTCATTTTTCACTCACGGAAATTACTGGAAGTTGTCTTTGATTTTAAAAACAAAGGCTCACCATAAACAACAACATTATTAACAATTATTATAAAATAAAGTACCAGTAATGTACTGAGTAATTGCTGGCCTTGTGCCAAAAATAGAAACAATTATTAACAATACGTCCCTTTATGATCCGAGTTCAAATCCCCCTAAGGTTAACTTTGTATTTCATCCTTACGGGGTAGATAAAATAGAGTACCAGTAATGTACTGGGTGTTTGCTGGCCTTGTGCCAAAAGTAGAATCAATTATTAACAATACGTCCCTTTATGATCTGAGTTCAAATCCCCGTAAGGTTAACTTTGTATTTCATCCTTACGGGGTAGATAAAATAGAGTACCAGTAATGTACTGGGTGTTTGCTGGCCTTGTGCCAAAAGTAGAATCAATTATTAACAATTATTATAATCATAGGCTTCTTCTCGCGTCCAGCCGAAGAAAAAGTTAAGTTAAATAATGAGTAATGCTTTGTCACCGAGTTACTAACATTAAAATAAACACTGAATAAGTTTTACAAAGAGAAGGGCAAAGAAAATTCAGTGGACTTTAACGAACTGACAAAAAAAAAAATAATGATTATTAACTTACCTGGCTCGTATCACTGGTTTTTTCCCCCGATAGTTAGATATTTTCAGTAGTAAATAACTTGCTGTTTTGTTGTCTACGGATCATGCTACTACACATGTTGTGACACATATATATATATCCACAGCCTATATGTATGTATATATATTCCAGTAGAAGGTATATTTCCTAAGCAGCAAAGTTAGATCCTACTATATACACATGTTGCCTCACATATATATATATCTACAGCCCATATATATATATATAACTCCACTGGAAGGTGTATTCCCAAGTAGTAAATCAGACCTTACTACATATGTTGTTGTCACAAATAAATCCACAGAAGATTATAACTTCACAAGAAAGTGGTGTGTGTATATATGCCTGTGTGTATATGTGTGTGTGTGTGTGTGTGTGTGTGTGTGTGTGTGTGTGTGTGTGTGTGTGTGTGTGTGTGTGTGTGTGTGTGTGTGTGTGTGTGTGTGTGTGTGTGTGTGTGTGTGTGTATTTCTCCAAATAAGTTATTTTTCCACTAGTAAACAACAGTCAAGTATTTTCGTTGTCTCCAGATCTTACAAGACATGTTGTGTTCCTAAGATAATAAACCCACTCCAGACAGAGCCACGACTCGCGCTAAAAGGTATATCCAGTGTATATATGTGTGTATACATATATATATATATATATATTCACAGTGTATATATGTGTGTGTGTATATATATATATATATATATATATACTCTCCAAGTGTATTAGTTAGGGCAGTGACGAAGTTGTTGGTATTGACAGTAGTGGTGATGGTAAACTTTATAATTATAATAATGAGTTCTAAATTAGGCACAAGGCCAGCAATTTATAAAAATAATAATAATAATAGTAAAAATAATAATATTAATGGTAATGACATGTAAAATGACATTGAAAAACATACACATACACACACAGAGACGAAAAAAAAATAGACGCCTTACTGACTAGGAAGGTAATAAGTCGTGTTATAAGTTTATATATACACAGTGAGACAGGGAGAAGACTGTAAAAGTAGAAATAGTAATACTAGTGAGAGAGAAGAGGAGGTGTTATCAGCAGCAGTTAGTTTTAGTTGTTGTAAATATCTCTTTTTTTTTTTTTTTTTTTTTTTTTACCCTGATATCTAACTGTTCGTGTGATATGTGAATTGTCTTGTCTGACCTCTCTATCTATCTATCTATCTAACATGCACCTGTCCACAACATCCACCGGTCTACGGACTGGCTGTCAAAAAAAAAAGGGGAGGTACTATTATAAGTAGTACTTAGTGTAGTTGTTATAATTGTTGTTGTTGTATTATCACGGGCGTTGAAATGGTAGAGTCGTTAGGACATCAGATTGGATGGATGCATTGCCGTCGCCGAATTCATTTCAGTTCTCGGTGATCCCAGTTCAAATCTCGCCGACGTCAACTCTGCTTTTTATCATTTTTCTCTCAAATACTATATATATATATAGTATTTTATATATATATATATATATATATATATATAAAGGAACGATCGACTTTCGTCAAATCGGACCGAGGGAACAATGTTTCCGTTGGTCTTTCCAATTGCTAATACTATCTATCGGTCGCAACTCCAGGTAGAAGGAGCAACGTGAAATAAAGTGTCTTGCTCAAGTACATAACGCATCGCCTGGTCCAGAAATCGAACTCACAACCTTACGATTGCGAATCCAATTCTCTAACCACTCAGCCACACGCCTATATATATATATATATAGAAACGAGTAGGACCCCGACGGCTGAGCTCAAGCCGTTTCGACGGCTACTCTAAGTATTGAGTACTTTGGTGCGTTATGGTCCACCTGGTTCCTTACCACATTTCTTTCGAAGAGTGCAGTACAAAGTGATAGTATTAGGTTCACGCATGAGAGGGTGGGCGACGTTTCGGGCATAAGCCCTTCATCAGGAGAAAAATGGGAAGAAAAAGAGTTCCGAGGATGTGAGTGGGAATGGTGGAAAGACATTAAAGGGGGGGGGAGAAGGGAAACAAATTAAAAAGAGGGTAAAAAAATTAAAATGAAACAAGTGGTGAAAGGGTGTGAGGCGTGTGGGGGATGGGGGTGGATGGAGGAGGAGAGGGGAGTGGGAGACAGGGGGTCCGAGCAGGGAGGGGGGAAGATGGTGTGTGTATGGGTGGATGTGAGAGTTTGGGGAAGAACGAGGTTCCATGTTCGGGTAATAGAGAAACCAGTGTGTACATAGGGTGGGGTGTAAGTCAGTGTGTGTGTGTGTGTATGCATGTGGATGGAGAGGAGAGGGGGGGGAGCGTGTGGAGTCCGGAGGCCGAGTATGTGTATGTGAGGATACGCACGTATGTGTGTGTGTGTGTGTGTGTGTGTGTGTGTGTGTGTTTGTTAATATAACGGAAACCTCTGCCTTCACTTCACATGTATTGAGTACCTTATTTACTGTAGTTACCCCCGACTCAACTCAGGATCTACTTATCATATATATGTGTGTGTGTGTGTGTGTGAACTGCTTACACGATTAAATGATGGCACCTGCCACAAAGATTTGTAGAGTTCTAAAAAAATTTCTTTACAAAAATAAACCCTTACGTGTCGTATGTAATGGTGACGCGCCTACGACCCCCATCAGGAATTTAAGGTCCATAATACTGCCGAAGTGTTGGTATGATATGTGTGAAACTGGTCCCTCTCCGTCTCCCACCCTCTCTCTCTCTCTCTCTCTCTCCCTCTCTCTCTTACCTGTCTCTATATTCTCTGGGCTGTCAGTACAAGTGTTGTCAAAAGAACGAAACATTTGCAGAGCACTTATTTCCTTAAACATGCCACACTAACGCTATCTCTTCTTTCTTTCTTTCTTTTTTTCCTTTATTCTTCTTTTTCCATTTGATTCACCCCCTCTCTAATTTCCCTCTCTCTGTCTCTTATTTGATTCCCTCCCTCTCTTATTTGATTCACTCCCTCTCTAATTTCCCCCGCTCTCTCTTATTTGATTCACTCCCTCTCTAATTTCCCCCCTCTCTCTTATTTGGTTCACCCCCTCTCTAATCTCCACCTCTCTCTTATTTGATTCACCCCTCTCTAATTTCCCTCTCTCTCTCTCGGTTGTCCCCTTTCTAAACTGATCGCTGTTGTAGAATAAATACCTCTCGCCTTTTTAGGAAGAGGTAGATAGATAGATAGAGAGAGAGAGAGAGAGAAGGAAGGCATAGGGAGAGGGGAACAGAGAGAGAGAGAAGGGGAAGACAGAGATAGAGAGAAGGGGAAGACAGAGATAGTGAGCGGGCGAAACAGAGATAGAGAGAGGGGAAACAGAGATAGAGAGAGGGGGGAAGACAGAGATAGAGAGAGGTGGAAACAGAGTGAGAGGAGGGACGACAGAGATAGAGAGAGGTGGAAACAAGGAGAGAAAGAGAGAGAAGGGGAAGACAGAGACAGAGAGAAGGGAAACAGAGAGAGAGAGAAGGGGAAGACAGAGAGAGAGAGAGAAGGGGAAGACAGAGATAGAGAGAGGGGGAAACAGAGTGAGAGGAGGGAAGACAGAGATAAAGAGGGAGAAGAGAGAGAGAGAGAAGGGAAGTCAGAGAGAGAGAGGGGGGAACAGAGTGAGAGGAAGGAAGAGAGAGAGAGAAGGGAAGTCAGAGAGAGAGAGAGAGAATGGCAGAGGGAGATGACAGATGGTTATCGTCAGAACTGGTCGCTGATGAATGAAAGGAAAAAGACGGGAACAAACAACAAAAACAAGAGAAAAACATGTGTATATATATGTGTGTGTGTGTTTATATGTTTGGATGTTCTTTGTGTGTATCTGTTTATATATGTGCTTGAGTATTTTTGTGTGTATATGTGTGTGTGGTTTTGTATGTACGCGTTTGGATGTTTTTATGTGTGTATGTGTATGTTTGTGTGTGTGTGAGAGAGTATATATATATATGTGTATGTGGTGTGTGTGTATGGTGCGTGTGTGTGTGGAGAACAGACAATATGTGTGTGTGTGTATGTGTGTGGAGAACAGACAATATATGTGTGTGTGTGTGTGTATGTGTGTGGAGAACAGACAATATATGTGTGTGCGTGTGTGTATTGTATGTATGGCGTGTGTATGGTGCCTGTGTGTGGAGAACAGACAATATGTGTGTGTGCAGGCTTGTTCCATTGATCAAATAACTGAAGGTTAAACACACACATACACGCATACACACACACATACATATACACACACTCACACCATGCCCACACATACATACACACAGAGACATACACATACACACATACACACACTTTCACACACACATAGTTTTCACGATCTTCAACTCTATAACTAAACAAAGATAAAATAGTTGTTTCTATTTTTGGTACAAGGCCAGCAATTACCCCAGTGTATTACTGGTTCTTTATTTCATCAACCCTGTAAGGATGAAAGGCAAAGTTAACCTCAGCAGGATTTGAACTCAGACTGTAAAGGGCCACAACTCTATGCTCCAAAGCATGGCGTTCGACCCTCTACGGATACTGTCAATCCACTGCCCTTGCGAAAGATAAAACAATGTGATGAAACATTTGTCAGAGAAATTCGTTTTTGTGGAAATTTTCCATATTTCCATAAATGGTTATCATATAGTAGTAATATTTAAATTAATATCACAAGTAAAAGCTTAACCCTTTAGCATTTAAACCAGATGTATCCGATTGGAATTCTCTCACCACTTTCTGTTCAAACCAGCTGTAACCGGCCACTCATACTGATGTTAAGTTATAAAATCAAAATCGTAGATTCAATATTATGTGAGATAAAGCCTTCACCACGAAAATACAATAGTATATATAGAGTAATGTGAATGGTAAAGGGTTAAGACAGCACCACACAATATCAAACAGTGATACCACACTGTATCTAACAGTGACACCACACTATATCAAAGTGACACCACACAATATCAAACAGTGATACCACACTGTATCTAACAGTGACAATACCAGTAATGAAAGGACACCATCACACAATACTATTTAGTTAAGACAGCACCACACAATATCAAACAGTGACACCACACAATATCAAACAGTGACACCACACTGTATCAAACAGTGACAATACCAGTAATGAAAGGACACCATCACACAATACTATTTAGTTAAGACAGCACCACACAATATCAAACAGTGACACCACACTGTATCAAACAGTGACACCACACAATATCAAACAGTGACACCACACTGTATCAAACAGTGACACCACACAATATCAAACAGTGACACCACACTGTATCCAACAGTGACAATACCAGTAATGAAAGGACACCATCACACAATACTATTTAGTTAAGACAGCACCACACAATATCAAACAGTGACACCACACTGTATCAAACAGTGACAATACCAGTAATGAAAGGACACCATCACACAATACTATTTAGTTAAGACAGCACCACACAATATCAAACAGTGATACCACACTGTATCTAACAGTGACACCACACTGTATCAAACAGTGATACCACACTGTATCTAACAGTGACACCACACTGTATCAAACAGTGACACCACACTGTATCTAACAGTGACAATACCAGTAATGAAAGGACACCATCACACAATACTATTTAGTTAAGACAGCACCACACAATATCAAACAGTGACACCACACAATATCAAACAGTGACACCACACAATATCAAACAGTGACACCACACAATATCAAACAGTGATACCACACTGTATCTAACAGTGACAATACCAGTAATGAAAGGACACCATCACACAATACTATTTAGTTAAGACAGCACCACACAATATCAAACAGTGACACCACACAATATCAAACAGTGACACCACACTGTATCAAACAGTGACAATACCAGTAATGAAAGGACACCATCACACAATACTATTTAGTTAAGACAGCACCACACAATATCAAACAGTGACACCACACAATATCAAACAGTGACACCACACAATATCAAACAGTGATACCACACTGTATCTAACAGTGACAATACCAGTAATGAAAGGACACCATCACACAATACTATTTAGTTAAGACAGCACCACACAATATCAAACAGTGATACCACACTGTATCAAACAGTGACAATACCAGTAATGAAAGGACACCATCACACAATACTATTTAGTTAAGACAGCACCACACAATATCAAACAGTGACACCACACAATATCAAACAGTGACACCACACTGTATCAAACAGTGACAATACCAGTAATGAAAGGACACCATCACACAATACTATTTAGTTAAGACAGCACCACACAATATCAAACAGTGACACCACACAATATCAAACAGTGATACCACACTGTATCTAACAGTGACAATACCAGTAATGAAAGGGCACCATCACACAATACTATTTAGTTAAGACAGCACCACACAATATCAAACAGTGACACCACACAATATCAAACAGTGACACCACACAATATCAAACAGTGACAATACCAGTAATGAAAGGACACCATCACACAATACTATTTAGTTAAGACAGCACCACACAATATCAAACAGTGATACCACACTGTATCAAACAGTGACACCACACAATATCAAACAGTGATACCACACTGTATCAAACAGTGATACCACACTGTATCTAACAGTGACAATACCAGTAATGAAAGGGCACCATCACACAATACTATTTAGGGCCACTGCCATGGAATATCATCATTTAACGCCTGCTTTCCCTGCTAGCAAGGTTGAACAGGTCTACATAGAGTAAGTCATTAGTGAAATGGAGCTACTGACCCCTCTGTAATGTAAATGCTTAAGGGTTAAGATAATATCTAAATAAATAGAAAAATAATTTTTTTTAAACCTGGAAATTGGTAATTGATGAGACAATGAACAATTGGAGAATATTTTCATCCGTTTGTACTAAAGTAAAGTTAAGTGGACACTTAAAGAAGAAATGTACACAAGTAATCCTATTTATAATTGAGAGTTTCCTCTTTGAAGAATATGACTTAACGAAATTATAGGAAAAATTATGAAATGACGTGTGTTTTGCCATTTGAATTACTACATGTCACGAGCAAGACAACCAAACTTGCCTCAAGTGGGACAATTCCTGTCTAAACCCATGCTAGCGTGGAAGATAGACGTTAAACGATGATGATGGTGATGATGATGAACATTTCTGTAAAACACACACACACATATATATATGTCATCATCGTCGTTTAACATCCTTGTATTAGACAGGTCAGCTCCAGCGGCCATGTCATGCTCATACAGATCTGTATTTTGGCACATATACACACACACACACACACACACACACACACACACACACACACACACACACGCATATATATATATATATATATACACATACATATATGTATCTACATATATGGTGGCTGCCAACTCGTTTTCGAATCCGGCCACTACTTTATATCCATGTAGGAGAACCCCAACCGATGTGCTGAACGAGTGTGACTTTTTAGTCCAGCCAGCGACTTGAAAACTCTGGTACAAACACTACACTTGTGACAATTATTGACACATAGTGCTGGGCCCATGGTACCATGTGACGACAAGTGCAGAGAGATCTCCAGATATAAGGCAATGCCTGTGCCGTGAAGCTTTTATAGTGAGCAAAGGCACTGCACAAAGCCAGTCCCACTCTCTTAACCAAGATGATATTTACCAAAAAGAAGAACAAGTCAACATCATTGGATACCATCAGGGTTGCAGGTGTTATATCAGAGTTTTCCTTCTCCTAGAATTCTGCCTTGACAAAGGTTAAGGGGTCATCTCTCCCGGTGATTTTGGATGGCCATTGACTCTTAAGAGCTCCTTTGCCCTTTGACAGGTTTTGTTTTTAGTCCTTCAGGATGTCCAAAGTCACCCTCCTCACCAAGAAACCTTGGTAGGGCTGCCAGTTTAGTCGCCAACGACCCGACCATGAGACAGGTTGTACTGGGATACGTTACCAGTAGCACCAACTGGTGACCTGATACATAATACATATATACATACATATATACATACATATACACATATATTTATATATATATATATATATATATATATATCACATATGAAACGGAGAATCAGTGTTGCGACAAATTAAAATTTATTAGACATATTGCAATCGTTTCTCTGGAGACCAGCTCGAGGCACGATCGCTGCAATGATCGAACCTGACTCTGAATTCGCAAGATCCTCAGATACGTCTCGATTCTTCAAAGCAGAGTTCCTCGAGCTGGTCGCCAGAGAAACGATTGTAATATGTCTAATAAATTTTAATTCTTCACACCACTTATTCTCCATTTCTTATGTGATATTATACTCTGCTCTGTAAGAGCATCGAGTGCTCAAACGGCCTACTGCATGCGGACGCTTTAAGCATCCCACACCAATTATATATAATCATCATTTTACGTCCGCTTTTCCCTGCTTGCAAGGGTGGGACGGGAACTGATTCTGGCTTGATTTCTACAGCTGGATGCTCTTCCTAACACCAACCTCATTTACAGCGAGTGCAGGGTGCTTTTTTTCCGTGGCACCTGCACGACCACTTTACAGTGAGTGCTGGGTGCTTTTTGCCGTGGCACCTCCATGACCACTTTGCAGTGCAATGATAGGGACTGGGGTCCCTATCATCTCATTTCTACAGCTGAGTAAACTGGAGCAATATGAAATAAAGTGTCTTGCTCAAGGAAACAATACATCACCCAGTCTGAGAATTGAACTCACAACCTTTCGATTGCAAGCCCAATGCTCTAACTAAGCCATGTGCCATATATATATATATATATATATATATATATATATATATATATATATATATATATATATATATATAACGAAGGAAATGTGGTAAGGAACCAGGTGGACCATAACGCACCAAAGTACTCAATACTTGAGGTAGTAGAGTGGGTAATAGGAACCAGTAAGACCCCGACAGCTGAGCTCAAGCCGTTTCGATGGCTAATTCTGGGCAGAATTAGCCGTCGAAACGGCTTGAGCTCAGCTGTCGGGGTCTTACTGGTTCCTATATATATATATATATATATATAATGTTGTCTGAAGAGATCATAGCAGTGGGTTCTACGGTAAATCACATGGCCACTGTTATCATCTAAATATGTATCACAGCCTTATCAACAAAGGACTTTGTCATCTAAACTTTGTATTTCCTTATTCTAAAAATACTCCGTCACTCCTATGTGGAAAATGTATGTTGAGTTCTCAAATCGAATTACAACAATGTTTTTACAGTATATATATATGTGTGTGTGTGTGTGTGTGTGTGTGTGTGTGTGTGTGTGTGTGTGTGTGTGTGTAAGAGGGAGAGAGAGGGGAGGAGTAAGATCTGTAGAAATTCCACATTTTATAAATGTTCTTATTTCTACTTTGATCATCATTAAAGTCCACTTTCCCTGCTAGAAAGTGTTTGATATATAAATTTATACAGCTTTCCCTGCTAGCAAATGTTTGATATATAGATTTATACAGCTTTCCCTGTTAGCAAATGTTTGATATATAAATTTATACAGCTTTCCCTTCTAGAAAGTGTTTGATATATAAATTTATATAGCTTTCCCTGTTAGCAAATGTTTGATATATAAATTTATACACCTTTCCTTGTTAGCAAATGTTTGATATATAAATTTATACAGCTTTCCCTTCTAGAAAGTGTTTGATATATAAATTTATACAGCTTTCCCTGTTAGCAAATGTTCGATATATAAATTTATACAGCTTTCCCTGTTAGCAAATGTTCGATAT
>OZ024753.1:13582070-13614570 GCA_964016885.1 Eledone cirrhosa | reverse complement strand
TATTACACGCAGAAATGCCCATTTGTACCGACCTGTATTGTCCTGTATTGTCCTGTACTGTCCTTAATGTCTTACTTTGTGTAAACCCTTGTGGTTAATAAAGAAAGCATTATTAATATTGTTATTTGGTCAGGGTGGCTGTGGTTTTCGCCACGAGTGACCCTCGGAGGTTTCCCCCATATTGGGGAATTTTTCATTGTTTCAATTTTCATTTTTATTGTTTATATATATATATATGTTTCTATGTCTTTTTTTTCTTTTCTTATATAAATAATAAAAATCTTTACACGCACAAAACCCACATCGTACCGTCCTGTGCCGTCTGTACTGTTTTTCTTGATGTCAGCCCTTGTGGCCAATAAAGAAATCATTATTAATATTTTTATTATTATTAGTTTACACTAAACATAGATGTGGTGGCCATCAGTGAAACCAGAATCTCCGAAGCACAAACCTTCGCACCGATCTTCGGCGGCTACGATGTATACGCATCTCCCAGCCGTCCAGGATCGGGGGGAGGGGTTGCTGTTCTTTTTCAGAGAGGCTTGGTTCTCACGATACGGGCCATCTTCCTGGACCCAGAAGGTAAGTCGGTGGTGCTGGACGAGACCGGCAGCGAAGGCAATGCTTTCAGGCTAGTAGCCGTCTACGCCCCAACAGGGGCAGGACGGCCAGATTTCTTCAGACGTCTAGAGACCTTTCTTGGAACGTCCCGCTCTTTAGTGTTAGTGGGCGACTGGAACGGTATCTTGGATGCACGCTGGGACCGTGTGGGGCTAGTGGATAGGGGAGGAGGGTGCAAGAGCCTCACCAACCTGCTCAGACGTTTTGAACTGTCTGACAGGTATCGACTGGATCACCTGAATGTGCCAATGTGGACATGGACAAACCGCATCGGCTCATCCAGATCGTATCTCGATAGGGTATTCTGCAGAGAACTAGATAAGGCTAGTATAAGTTGTCCACAATTTAAAATAGTCGACTACACAGACCACACAAATTTGTGATCTGTGAGATCAACATACACAGACTTCATAGACAAGGGCCTGGTTACTGGAAGCTGAACGTATCTTTCCCGGCGCGCAAAGCCTACAGACCGGATTAGCGTATTAGTTAAGCGGGCGTTGACGGGAGCAGTCATCAACAACAGGTGGTGGTTCGCCCTGAAAAGGGCAATTAAAGTAGAGTCGATTAGGTTTAGTAAAGGAGTAGTGATAGAGGAAAATAGAGTAGAGGGAGAGCTAGTCAGAAAGCTAGAAGATGCGTTTAGGACAGACATCGCAACCGACGTGCTTGCGGCGAGATTGGCACTCGACCAATTCTTCAACGCAAAACACGAAGGCTGCGTTGTCAGAGCTAGAGCACGTGCTCTGAAACACGAGGGGACAAAAGCTGTCCAATGGGCCCGGGTGGCAGAGGCGCGACATGGCAACAAAGCCACAATTCGGTCTTTGTCTGACCAAAACGGGTGCGTGATGCTCGAACCCGAGCGGATGTGTGAAGCTTTTCAGCAGCACTTTGCTGAACTGTTCGGGAGCGGCGCCGGCCCGGATCGGGGCATGGACTTCAGTGCATACCTCGACGGACTGCTCTGGCTCTCGACGACCGCAGCACAGTGTTGCGAAAAGCCAATAACAGCAGGTGAAATACGGGAAGTGATGGCTAACTGCACAAGAGGTAAATCGCCAGGTTTAGATGGTCTGCCCTACGAGCTTTATGTATTTATGCCAGATTTGTTCGGTGACCTCTTGGCAGACATCTACTGCAACTGGCAGCCAAATGGGAGCATTCCCAGTTTTGTGAGCCGGGGAGCAGTGGTGCTGCTGAGAAAAGACCCGAACAAGGGGGATGTTATCGATAATTTCAGGCCCATAACCTTGCTAAACGCAGAGTTCAAGATTTCGGCCAAGGTGTTAGCAATGAGGTTGGCGCTTGTCATCAAGGGTCTGGTGGGAGAGGCGCAGACATGCACCATTCCGGACAGATCCATACACGATAACCTCCACCTCATATGATACATCATAGAGAGGGTGGTTAAGGAACCTGGCAAGGATCAACTTGGATCAATCCAAAGCATTCGATAGGGTCGACCATCGGTACTTGGCGGCGGTCCTCGAGGCAGCCAGTTTCGGGCCCGTTTTCAGGGGTTGGATCGCAGCAATGTACAGCGACATCTGCTCAGTTGTGAGGGTGAACGGTCACCTGTCGCAGCCGTTCAGCATCATACGCTCAGTCCGCCAGGGTTGTCCCCCCTCGTCCCTCTTGTACGTATTGGCTCTCGAGTCATTACTGCACAAACTGGGGGCGATGAGGGGCGTCCCACGCGAACTAGGATGCGGGAAATCCGAGCCGGCTTACGCTGACGACGTCACCGTGGAGGACTGGGCATGCCATGGCTGATGATGCACAAACATGCGCTGAGGCTGCGACATCTCTGGTGCTTACTTGATGGTGAACAGGTGTGGTCGCCGTTCGCCAGGCACGTTTTCCCACAGCTCGTCTCCTTGACGGAGCTGCAGTCCTGGGTCAGAAAAAGACCAAGGGATAGCGCTTGGAAACTGGAATGTCTCCAAGCGCTCACTGCCCTCTCCCAGCTGGGCACCAGTATCGGTGGAACATCCACCTCGTCATTCTATAGAGGACTAGTGGAGGGGAAGAGCGACAACATTCTCGGCGAGATCCTGGGCGTCGAAGAAAATCAGCTGTTTGCTCTCTTCCGGACAACTTTCAGCCAGGGGCCTATGGATAACTTCCAAAAATCCCTGGCCTGGCAGTGCTACCGGGGAGCGCTGCCGGTTCAAGATAAGCTCTACAGGCACGGAAGTACCATCAGCCGAGCCTGTCCGAGATGCGCGCAGAGCGACGAAACCGTTGTGCATGCACTCGTTCAGTGCCCGAGCATTGCTGACTTGTGGAGCTATGTCGAATAGTTGCTGTCGCGTGTGGGACTGATCCGGTTGTCGACTGAGTTCATTGTGCAGATGGTCTCGCCGTCTTCCTTCGAGGAGGAAGGGCAGGCAGTTGTCATCTGCCTGGTGGCCATGGCGAAAGAGAGTGTGTGGTGGACAAGGTTAAAAGGGTTAAAGACAGACACTTTCCTCTTCGGCAAATCCCTAATTAACTTTTTCAAGTTTCACTTGAAGAGGAAAATCAGGGTGGAGAGGCAAGTGCTGCCTTCTAGCAAGTTTGTTGAAAGGTGGGTGAATGTAGCGAGAATGGTTCGAGTGAACGGGACCGCTCTGAATATACGTCTGTAGTTTGAGAGATGGAAAAATTGAGAGAGGGCGCTTGCCCTGGTGGTCAGGGTGGCCGTGGTCTTTTGTGAGGTTTTCGCCATGAGTAACCCTCGGAGGTTTCCCTCCTATTGGGGAATTTTTCATTGTTTCAATTTTCATTTTTATTGTTTATATATATATATGTTTCTGTGTCCTTTTTTTTTCTTTTCTTATATAAATAATAAAAATATTTACACACACAAAACCCATATCGTACCGTCCTGTACCATCCTGTGCCGTCTGTAATGTTTTTCTTGATGTCAGCCCTTGTGACCAATAAAGAAATCATTATTAGTTTTATTATTATTATTATTATTTTATTATTATTATTTTGAAGACTATCTTACATGATTGAGAAGATTGTATTTCTTTGCAAAAGAAAATATATAAATAATGTTTCTACTTTTGGCACAAGGCCAGCAATTATCCAGTACGTTACTGGTACTTTATTTTAACGATCCCGTAAGGATGAAAGACAAAGTTAACCTCAGTGGAATTTGATCACAGAATGGCAAGGGCCATAACACTATGCTGCAAAGCATGGCGTCCAGACGGACCCTCTACCGCTACTGCCAATCCACCGCCAGAAAATATATCAATATAACCAGTCTACATGTGTAAATAGACGATAGAAAACTTACCTGGCCTGGAAAATGTGGTCGACTTCCTGGATGAATTACATATTACATATCTTTCCAGGGACATCTTCATGTGTAAGGACTCTGATCAGGAGTTGTCTTGGAAGGGGGCAGCCCCACAGACATTACAGGATCTATAACAATGATAATAAGCTTCGCGTGTACTTTATTTATTTGTTTATTGAGTGTGGTAGGAGTAGTAAGACCAGTGGGAGTAGGAGGTGTTAGTAGGAGTGGGGAACATGTGAGAGTAGGAGGAAGAGAACCAGTTGCAGTAGGAGGAAGAAGATCAGGCGAAGTAGGAGGACATGTGAGAGTAAGAGTGGGAGTAGGGAGAAGTGTTAGAGACAGTAGGAGGAGGAGATATACGAGACAGTAGTAGTAGTAGTAGGAGGTGGTGCAAGAGACAGTAGGAGTAGTAGTAGGAGGAGGAGATATACGAGACAGTGGGAGTAGTAGTAGGAGGAGGTGTAAGAGACAGTAGGAGTAGTAGTAGGAGGTGGTGCAAGAGACAGTAGCAGTAGTAGTAGGAGGTGGTGTAAGAGACAGTAGGAGTAGTAGTAGGTGGTGTAAGAGACAGTAGGAGTAGTAGTAGGAGGTGGTGCAAGAGACAGTAGGAGTAGTAGGAGGAGGTGTAAGAGACAGTAGGAGTAGTAGGAGGTGGTGCAACAGACAGTAGGAGTAGTAGTAGGAGGTGGTGTAAGAGACAGTAGGAGTAGTAGTAGGAGGTGGTGCATGAGACAGGAGTAGTAGGAGGTGGTGTAAGAGACAGTAGGAGTAGTAGTAGGAGGTGGTGCAAGAGACAGGAGTAGTAGTAGGAAGAGGTGTAAGAGACAGTAGGAGTAGTAGGAGGTGGTGTAAGAGACAATAGGAGTAGGAGTAGGAGGTGGTGTAAGAGACAGTAGGAGTAGTAGTAGGAGGTAGTGCAACAGACAGTAGGAGTAGTAGGTGGTGTAAGAGACAGTAGGAGTAGTAGTAGGAGGTAGTGCAACAGACAGTAGGAGTAGTAGGAGGTGGTGTAAGAGACAGTAGGAGTAGTAGTAGGAGGTAGTGCAACATACAGTAGGAGTAGTAGGTGGTGTAAGAGACAGTAGGAGTAGTAGTAGGAGGTAGTGCAACAGACAATAGGAGTAGTAGGTGGTGTAAGAGACAGTAGGAGTAGTAGGAGGTAGTGCAACAGACAGTAGGAGTAGTAGGAGGTGGTGTAAGAGACAGTAGTAGTAGTAGGAGGTAGTGCAACAGACAGTAGGAGTAGGTGGTGTAAGAGACAGTAGGAGTAGTAGTAGGAGGTAGTGCAACATACAGTAGGAGTAGTAGGAGGTGGTGTAAGAGACAGTAGGAGTAGTAGTAGTAAGAGGTGGTGTAAGAGACAGGAGTAGTAGTAGGAGATGGTGTAAGAGACAGTAGGAGTAGTAGTAGTAAGAGGTGGTGTAAGAGACAGTAGGAGTAGTAGGAGGTGGTGTAAGAGACAGCAGGAGTAGTAGTAGGAGGTGGTGGTGTAAAAGACAGTAGGAGTAAGTATCATGTGAGAGAAAAAGCAGCCGATATTAAAAATGTTAGTTTCTACATTAGGCACAAGGCCAGCAATTTAAGGGAAAAGTCAGCCTAATCAACCCCAGTACATTACTATTTTGATGCTAAACTCCACCAGACTGGGTATCAACATGAGATATCTCTCTCCACAAAGTTCGATTACCAACAGCAGAGTTTAAAGAGCAAAGATCAAGTCCAGTCTATAAATTGACATTATCAAGCCAGTGTTTTGGCTGTCAGCCTCTGCTTCTCTTACCAGCCAACCTTCCTTCCAGGAATATATAACACCTTTCGATCACCAACAGCAGAGTTTAAAGAGCAATGATCAAGTCCAGTCTATAAGTTGACATTATCAAGCCATCGTTTTGGCTGCCGGCCTCTGCTTCTCTTACCAGCCAACCTTCCTTCCAGGAATATATAATACCTTTCGATCACCAACAGCAGAGTTTAAAGAGCAAAGATCAAGTCCAGTCTATAAGTTGACATTATCAAGCCATCGTTTTGGCTGTCAGCCTCTGCTTCTCTTACCAGCCAATCTTCCTTCCAGGAATATATAATACCTTTTGATCACCAACAGCAGAGTTTAAAGAGCAATGATCAAGTCCAGTCTATAAGTTGACATTATCAAGCCATCGTTTTGGCTGTCAGCCTCTGCTTCTCTTACCAGCCAATCTTCCTTCCAGGAATATATAATACCTTTTGATCACCAACAGCAGAGTTTAAAGAGCAATGATCAAGTCCAGTCTATAAGTTGACATTATCAAGCCATCGTTTTGGCTGTCAGCCTCTGCTTCTCTTACCAGCCAATCTTCCTTCCAGGAATATATAATACCTTTTGATCACCAACAGCAGAGTTTAAAGAGCAATGATCAAGTCCAGTCTATAAGTTGACATTATCAAGCCATCGTTTTGGCTGCCGGCCTCTGCTTCTCTTACCAGCCAACCTTCCTTCCAGGAATATATAATACCTTTTGATCACCAACTGCAGAGTTTAAAGAGCAATGATCAAGTCCAGTCTATAAGTTGACATTATCAAGCCATCGTTTTGGCTGTCAGCCTCTGCTTCTCTTACCAGCCAATCTTCCTTCCAGGAATATATAATACCTTTTGATCACCAACAGCAGAGTTTAAAGAGCAATGATCAAGTCCAGTCTATAAGTTGACATTATCAAGCCATCGTTTTGGCTGTCAGCCTCTGCTTCTCTTACCAGCCAATCTTCCTTCCAGGAATATATAATACCTTTTGATCACCAACAGCAGAGTTTAAAGAGCAATGATCAAGTCCAGTCTATAAGTTGACATTATCAAGCCATCGTTTTGGCTGCCGGCCTCTGCTTCTCTTACCAGCCAACCTTCCTTCCAGGAATATATAATACCTTTTGATCACCAACAGCAGAGTTTAAAGAGCAATGATCAAGTCCAGTCTATAAGTTGACATTATCAAGCCATCGTTTTGGCTGTCAGCCTCTGCTTCTCTTACCAGCCAATCTTCCTTCCAGGAATATATAATACCTTTTGATCACCAACAGCAGAGTTTAAAGAGCAATGATCAAGTCCAGTCTATAAGTTGACATTATCAAGCCATCGTTTTGGCTGCCGGCCTCTGCTTCTCTTACCAGCCAACCTTCCTTCCAGGAATATATAATACCTTTTGATCACCAACAGCAGAGTTTAAAGAGCAAAGATCAAGTCCAGTCCAGAAGTTGACATTATCAAGCCAGTGTTTTGGCTGTCAGCCTCTGCTTCTCTTACCAGCCAACCTTCCTTCCAGGAATATATAATACCTTTTGATCACCAACTGCAGAGTTTAAAGAGCAATGATCAAGTCCAGTCTATAAGTTGACATTATCAAGCCATCGTTTTGGCTGCCAACCTCTGCTTCTCTTACCAGCCAACCTTCCTTCCAGGAATATATAATACCTTTTGATCACCAACAGCAGAGTTTAAAGAGCAATGATCAAGTCCAGTCTATAAGTTGACATTATCAAGCCATCGTTTTGGCTGCCGGCCTCTGCTTCTCTTACCAGCCAACCTTCCTTCCAGGAATATATAATACCTTTTGATCACCAACAGCAGAGTTTAAAGAGCAAAGATCAAGTCCAGTCCAGAAGTTGACATTATCAAGCCAGTGTTTTGGCTGTCAGCCTCTGCTTCTCTTACCAGCCAACCTTCCTTCCAGGAATATATAATACCTTTTGATCACCAACTGCAGAGTTTAAAGAGCAATGATCAAGTCCAGTCTATAAGTTGACATTATCAAGCCATCGTTTTGGCTGCCAACCTCTGCTTCTCTTACCAGCCAATCTTCCTTCCAGGTATAACCTACTCACAACACGAGTTGATCTTTCTATATGGCCGTATAGTTTGAGTACTTTTGACTTGACAACTATAATATAGAAGGAAAGTTCTGATTAATAAATATATGGAGACAGTTAAATAAAGGTTAAGTGTCTTGTGCAAGGAAGCAGTGAGATACTAGTGGCAGAATGGTGATAACATATGGCTTGTTAATTATTATCTATGTTTATTTATTCGGCTGATTATGTGACACTTCAAATTTTAATTATCACATAATAGCAACTGAGAAACAATCATTAAACAGTCACACACACATACACACGCACACGTATACATATATATTTTTTATTTATGTAATAAACAACACAACATAATTATTCCATTACTCAAGGTTTCACGAAGTCAGACGATTCTAACAGAGGCGACTGAATCCGGTCATCAGATAGATTTCTATCTGATGAACGAATTCAGACGTCTTTATACACAAGCAGAGTGTATATAATAGAAAAAAACGTAACTCCATGGTACTCTGTGTTCAACTTTCTCGCTTTTTCCTATTTTTATATATATATATGGAGGCACATGGCTTAGTGGTTAGAGCATTGGCCTTGCAATCGAAAGGTTGTGAGTTCAATTCTCAGACAGGGCGATGTGTTGTTTCCTTGAGTAAGACACTTTATTTCACATTGCTCCAGTTTACTCAGCTGTAGAAATGAGATGATAGGGACTAGGGTCCATATCATTCCACTGCAAAGTGGTCGTGGAGGTGCCATGGCAAAAAAGCACCCAGCACTCACTGTAAATGAGGTTGATGTTAGGAAGGGCATCCAGCTGTAGAAATAAAGCCAGAATCAGTTCCCATCTCACCCTTGCAAACAGGGAAAAGCGGACGTAAAATGAAATGATGATGATGAAATGAAACGATATATATATATATATATATAACGAAGGAGGTGTGGTAAGGAACCAGATGGACCATAACGCACCAGAATATTCAATACTTAGGGTAGTAGAGTGGGTAATAGGAAAATGTTTAACCCCGACGGCAGAGCTCAAGCTGTTTCGATGGCTATTTCTGGACTATAGAAGGTTGGTTGGTGTGAAGAGGTCTTATAATTGCCTCATATACAACGGATTTAATGTTGTATTTGCCTTGCAAGGGACATTCATCTGTGTTTCTGCATATATATATATATAGTTATGTAATAAACAACATAAGATAATTAATTCATTTACCAGTGGTTTCTTGAAGAGCTTGACAATTATGTCTGTCTTCGTTCATCATAAAAAAAATTTTTTCTGATGAAAAAAATTTTCTCATGAATGAAGACAGACATAAGTGTTAAGTTCTTCAAGAAACCACTGGTAAATGAATTATCTTATGTTGTTTATTACATAACTAAAAAGCTCTGTAGCCTACATAGAGCACTCTTTTTTCCTTTACAGAAATACTTCATTTATATATATATATATATATATATATAGTAATAATAATAAAATTGAAGACTATATATATCAAATATATAAGAACCGTAGAGCAAATATTTATTAAAATAACAGACTAAAGTTTAAGCAAAGAATCGCTGCTTTCACCCTTAACGGGATCTTCTGAAACTAAAGGTTAGTTTCAGAAGATCCCGTTAAGGGTGAAAGCAGCGATTCTTTGCTTAAACTTTAATCTGTTATTTTAATAAATATATATATATATATATATATATATATATATATATATATATGTGTGTGTGTAGTGGATAAATGGTATTCTTTGATGGATGTTTGATAAGAAGAATAATGCCAGAAGTGTGATGTTGACAGAATTTATAACTAAATTAATTACTGGCTAGCTACTTCGAGCTAGCATGAATGCACGTGTCAATACGACGATACAATATAACAGGGAGACGAAAGAATAGGTGAAGCATAGAAAGTAAACAATAGGAAACTTACTATGTGTGTGTGTCTCAAGGACTGCTGGTTTATGTCTGGCTGTAGTCTGCGTCCGAGAAGGTGAAAGCCAGGAGAGAGAGATAGAGTGAAAGGTCTGCTATATGGTTAACCTTAACACGGACTGCTTGCTTTGGTCTCTACGTGCTGGGTTCCCAAAGTCCTTGTATTTATAATAAAGCTATAGCTAGACGGGTGTGTATATGAGATTGATTTATGATCAGCAGTAGAAAACCTACCAGACAGTCCTATACGAGTGAGACAACCAATCTTGCTTCAAGTAGGACAAACTACATGCTAAACCCGTGCTAGCGTGGAGTCACAGGTCAAGTGGTATGTATGTTTATCATACTTGTTTCTTGACAGGGCGATCGTGGGAAACTCCCAATAATGGGTGGTCTCAGAGGAGAGAAACCTCAGATTCGATTTTGAATCTTTGCCAGTAAAACATAGGAGTATTCCGTTATATATATATATAACCAAATAAAGAGATATATGTATATACAGAGAGAAAAAGAGCCATATATCGCACAAGAAACATATATATCTTTATTTGGTTATTATGGCTCTAGATAATCATCATCATCATCATCATCGTTTAACGTCTATCTTCCATGTTAGCACGGGTTTAGACGGGAATTGTCCTACTTGTGGCAAGATTGGTCATCTCACTCGTATAGGACTGCCTGGTAATTTTTCTACGGCTGGATGCCCTTCCTAACACCAACCACATTTACAGTGTGGACTGGGAGGTTTTTACCGTGTTACCTACACGGCCACATTACAGCGTGGACTGTGTGTTTTTTGTTTGTCATGGCACCTACACGACCTCATTTATTGAGCTAGCTTATCGAGAAACACAAAATTCAAAACATATTTGATGTTTTAATTTGCTCCTATTTCTAGCGGAGTTATCGTCCACCTTGTGGATATTTATTTACCCCTGGTCTAGCGTATTTCCCCACGTGCTTCTCGGCATGGTGAACATGGACTTAGCTGTGGATATTCCCAAGTATATTGATTTATTTACCATCTTCATTCTATATTGCTTTTAGAATGTTAAGACTAAACCTCTGAAGAGTACCTGAGTCTCATGTGGTTCAATCATAATCGATAGTTTGTCTTCGATGATTAAATATATTGATTGATTTTTTTTCTTTCAATGATTGATTACATAGATGGATTTTTAGCCATACTCTCCAGGTATGAAATAGTGCTATAAGGTTTCACTTATGAATCCATCTGATCTCCAACATGAAATTGATAGGTTTAGTGCAGAGTGCTGCATGCCAGGAATGAAAATTAGTGCTCTGAAGACAGACATTCGTCCTCTCGAGAAGGCCTGTGAAGTGTTCTCTGTTTATAATTGAAGTTATACCGAAGCAGGTGGAGAAGTTCAAGTATCTCAGAGGCGTTTTCATGGATGGTGGCAGACAGAAGGCTGAATTAAATGCAAGAATTGTTGGAGCTTGTGCAGTAATGCACCAGCTTCAGCATTCGGTCATGAGAAGGGAGGTAGGTGTAAAAAACAAACTGGCTGTTTATGTCTATAGTCATGAATCTTGAATAATAACTGAAAGAATATGATCACAAATACAATCGGTTGAAATGGGGTTCCTCTGAAGTGTCTTTTGGAAACATTACTCAATAGGCTGTGTAGCTGGGAGATTGGGGAGTTACTTCAGGTAGAGTCACTACTTCTCCAAATTGTGAGATCACAGCTCCGATATTACGGTCATATTGTTAGAATCATCATCAATTAAAGTCCATCTTCCACAATAGCATGGGTTGGACGGGTTTGTCACACTTGAAGCAAGATTGGTCGGGAGACCGTGTCTCGCTCCTACAGAACTGTTTTTGGCAGGTTCTCTATGGCAGGAAGCCCTTCGTAACACCAACCACATTTACATATTTACAATGTTGACAAGCTTTTCTTACCGTGTCTCCTACACGACCACTTTACAGTGTGGACAGGTGCTTTTTGTCGTGTCACCTACACAACTACTTTACAGTGGACGGAAATGGGAAGATGGAGTAGGATGTGTTTGGTGGGGTGCATATTGGGTAAAGAGGTGCCTACTGCCTGTAGGTTTAAGTTCATATGTAAAGGAAGGCGGGTCTTCTGTATAACTGCATAGCACCAAATATCTTGATCCAGTGACATTGTCTTAGAGAGGTGTAAGTGAGCAAGGTCAGTTTTTATCACCTTAAATGTCTAAGGAAAGATTCGCTGGGCAGACTTTATGGTCAAAACCAGCCACCAAGAGACCCAGGGAGCACTATGCTAAGAAGCACTATGGTTGGACAACATACATAACCTTGGTTGGTTGTCTCATTTGTGGATCCAGCCAGATAATTTGGAGATAGTTGTTTTTGATAAAAAGGGAAAGAAGAAAGGTCCAGTCATAGAACTGTTTTGGACTTTTAAAGAATGTTTTACTAATGTAGTTTTATTCAGTGCAAACCATTAAGTGAAAAAAATTAGTTGAAAATAGTTATGTGTCATGGTGAAGGGCTGGCATCACTGAAGATCATTCTGTTTCGTTTTTAATAAGTTAGAAATGTCAGTCTTAATTATTTCAAATATTTTTAAATCATCGGAATCAGCATTATGGTAATCTGAAATTAGAACAAAGAACATATCTTGAGAATTTGGCAAAAACAAAAATTCTCTTCTCAGCAAAACATTTTTTTTATTACAATCATTTATGAGTGGAGGTTGTAAACTTCATAGGTTGACTATGAAGGAATGATGCTAGAGCTGTGAAATCTTGCATGCATTAATTTCAACTCTTCTTATTAATAACTGTATTATTTCTTTCCAGAGACTATGTTGAAAAATAAACCTCATTTGGTCATTCCATGAGAGTATCTTAGTCAGACTATGAAGGAATGATGCTAGAGCTGTGAAATCTTGCATGCATTAATTTCAACTCTTCTTAATAACTACATTGTTTCTTTCCAGAGACAATGTTGAAAAATAAACTCCATTTAGTCATTTCATGAAAGTATTTTGGTCACCCTAGGAACTTTACAGCTAACCCCCATATTTCTAGCATAAATGGTTTTACTGCTGTTATTGTAACTAATACATAACCCATTGTTTTAGGGACAGAATAAATAATTTGATTACTTCAACAAACTTTGTTTCTAATGAAAGATCTTGGCTATGATTTTAAAAATTAATTTGAAAATAATAATAAAAAAAATTTGGATGGATTTAGTAATACACCTTATTTCCTGGCGTTGAAAACGCTACTTTTTTCCTAAAATAAGTCTCAAAAATCTACCATGCGTCCTGGAGCCGAAGGTTGTTTGTTATTTCTTTTCAAATTTTTTTCAAATTTTTGTTTGTCAAAATTATAGGGCATCCTCGAGGACGAAGCGTCTTCGGCACCAGGATATATGGTAACTAGCTACCTCATTAACCATTTAGCATTTACATTACTCTATCATCATCATCATTTCATTTTACGTCCGCTTTACCCTGCTTGCAAGGGTGGGACGGGAACTGATTCTGGCTTGATTTCTACAGCTGGATGCCCTTCCTAACACCAACCTCATTTACAGTGAGTGCTGGGTGCTTTTTTGCCGTGGCACCTCCACGTCCACTTTACAGTGGAATGATAGGGATCCCAGTCTCTATCATCTCATTTCTACAGTTGAGTAAACTGGAGCAATGTGAAATAAAGCGTCTTGCTCAAGGAAACAACACATCACCCGGTCTGAGAATTGAACTCACAACCTTTCGATTGCAAGACCAATGCTCTAACCACTAAGCCATGTGCCTCTTTGGCAGTATCGGTAGAGGGTCGGACGCCATGCTTTCCAGCATAGTTACGTCCCTTTACGATTTGAGTTCAAATCCCGCCGAGGTTGACTTTGCCTTTCATCCTTACGGGGTCGATAAAATAAAGTACCAGTAATGCACTGAGTAATTGCTGGCCTTGTGCCTAAAGTAGAAACAATTATATTTTCACGGTAAAGGTTTTTTTATCTTACATAATTATCTCACATAATATCGAATCTATTAGATTTTGATGTTATTTATTGATGAGAATACTACCTTAACATAAGTATGAGTAGCCAGTTATGGCCGGTTTGAACAGAAAGGTGAGAGAATTCTGGCCAGATACGGCTGGTTTAAATGCTAAAGAGTTAAGCTGGTATTAAGATCAGTGGATTGGCAGTATCGATAAAACGTCAGACAACATACTTTGTTACATATAGTTATGTCCATTTACATTCAAATCATGGCAAGCTTAGCTTTACCCTTTATCCTTATGGCGTTGATAAAAATAAAGTTGTAGTAACACACTGGGGTCAATTTAATTGACTTTTCCCTTTACCATGTTATGTCCATTTTCCATGCTGGCATGAGTTGACCAGATCATTATGTAATCAGAGCTACCCTCCATCTGGTTGGGTCAATTTCCATTTCACACACATTCTCAAAATTAGCTGTTGCTGACAAGATGAAATGAAAAATAAACTTTACAGTTCACACCTTTGTAAGGTTTAGCTGGCTACCTTATGAGGTTTCACATAGGAGATTTCTCAGGTGTTTTAATAATAAGGACCCTCAACCCTATCATATTGTTACAGTTCACACCTTTTAGGTTTAGCTGGCCACCTTATGAGGTATCACATAGGAGATTTCTCAGGTGTTTTTATGATAGGAGTTCCAGTCTTCTGATGGAAAGCAATGTGAAATGAAGTCACTTGCTCAAGACTCTGGTCTGCATGGTCCAGGTACCATGACCATGACCATTTCAACATGAATCCAATACATGAACCACTAAGCCATGTACCTTCACTAATAAGATGATGTTTTGTAGAATAAAAAAAAACTAAAGGGCATTTTATGATAGATACTGACAAGAAATGGTGACTAATATACCAGTAAATTAACTTGAATATATAGACGGGTATACATATTTTCGGTTGTATAAAGGAATGGCATATTCTGAGTATAGAAACAGGATTTTCTGCAATACAATAAACTTGAATATTAAACCATAAAATTCAAGCTATATCCTCAAATAACTACAGGAATATATCATCATCTAATTGCTTCTGATTGCCCAGACTAATACATTTCAAGGGAGGTAGCTTTTTACAGTTTGACAAGATTACTTCCCTTGTTTTTTGACTTTCGGTCTATGATAATTTAAAAAGTCTTTTTTCATTCAAAATTTTAAGAAATCTGGTAACGAATGAATTGAAGTTGTCTTCGACATCGACCTCATCCTCGTTCACCGCCTCCTCCTCATCATCATATTCATTTAACGTCCATTTTTCCATGCTAGCACGGATTAGACGAGTTATCCTGTTGTGAGATAAATCAAACCAAATGACCATGGATTGGTCATGAATAACTCTTTCTGGCTTGGTTTCTACAGCTGGATGCCCTTCCTAATGCCAACCACATTTATAGGTTGGATTAGGTGTGTCTAGTTTGTTGTTGTTGTTGTTGTTGTTGTTGTGTCACCAACACTTAATATAAAACATTCCACAAGTAATAAGTAAAACAATTTACGTACCTATATCTGTTTGATGCGAGAGAGCATCCTTGTTCTTAAGATACATTGGCCATACTATTTTCTCAAAGTATCCTGGAACATCAGGTGGGTCATAATTTCGCTCACTAGCAAGAGAGAAACAGAATTTTCGATGATTAGGTGATTGTTAACTGGAAACTAATTCAGTATTATTTACAGGAAATCTTAACTCTTTACCATTTAAACAGGCCATATGCAGCTAGAATTCTCTCACCTCTTTCTGTTCAAACCAGCTGTAACCAGCTGCTCATACTGATGTTAAGGTATTGTTCTCAAAGTAAGTAACATCAAAATCTCATAGATTCGATATTATGTGAGATAATTATGTAAGATGAAGCCTATATCGTGAAAATATAATATTATATAAAGAGTAATGTATATGTTAAAAGGTTAAAGTTCGAAAAAATGTCTGAAGTCTGTCTCAAGCCCAGAAGATTATTAGTCTGGTGTTTATCCCAGTGTTCATGACATTAAGCAACTGAGAGTACAAGACTTCCCCCTGGATAGGGTGCCAGTTCATCACAGGGTTAAATTTCGAACTATTGCTGGTACTCATTTTCAGCTGAGTATATGTACAAAAGGATGCCTGTGTGTGAAGTGTGATGCTGCATTGTAGCGAAACATAGGCTGTGACTGCAGATGACATGTGGGGCTACATGGTAGCGAAACATGGGCTGTGATGACTGCAGATGACATGTGGGACTACATGGTAGCGAAACATGGGCTGTGATGACTGCAGATGACATGTGGGGCTACATGGTAGCGAAACATGGGATGTGATGACTGCAGATGACATGTGGTGCTACATGGTAGCGAAACATGGGCTGTGATGACTGCAGATGACATGTGGTGCTACATGTTAGCGAAACAAGGGCTGTGACTGCAGATGGCATGTGGTGCTACATGGTAGCGAAACATGGGATGTGATGACTGCAGATGACGTGGGGCTACATGGTAGCGAAACATGGGCTGTGACTGCAGATGACATGTGGTGCTACATGGTAGCAAAACATGGGCTGTGACTGCAGATGACATGTGGTGCTACATGGTAGCGAAACATGGGCTGTGACTGCAGATGACATGTGGGGCTACATGTTAGCGAAACATGGGCTGTGACTGCAGATGACATGTGGGGCTACATGTTAGCGAAACATGGGCTGTGACTGCAGATGACATGTGGTGCTACATGGTAGCGAAACATGGGCTGTGACTGCAGATGACATGTGGAGCTACATGGTAGCGAAACATGGGCTGTGATTGCAGATGACATGTGGGGCTACATGGTAGCGAAACATGGGCTGTGACTGCAGATGACATGTGGGGCTACATGGTAGCGAAACATGGGCTGTGATGACTGCAGATGACATGTGGGGCTACATGGTAGCGAAACATGGGCTGTGACTGCAGATGACATGTGGGGCTACATGTTAGCGAAACATGGGCTGTGACTGCAGATGACATGTGGGGCTACATGTTAGCGAAACATGGGCTGTGACTGCAGATGACATGTGGGGCTACATGTTAGCGAAACATGGGCTGTGACTGCAGATGACATGTGGTGCTACATGGTAGCGAAACATGGGCTGTGACTGCAGATGACATGTGGGGCTACATGGAGGCGAAACATGGGCTGTGATGACTGCAGATGACATGTAGGGCTACATGGTAGCGAAACATGGACTGTGATGACTGCAGATGACATGTGGGGCTACATGGTAGCGAAACATGGGCTTTGATGACTGCAGATGACATGTGGTGCAGCATGGTAGCGAAACATGGGCTGTGACTGCAGATGACATGTGGGGCTACATGGTAGCGAAACATGGGCTATGACTGCAGATGACATGTGTAGACTGGAGAGAACTGAAGTGACCATGCTTTGTTAGATGTGCAATGCAAGTGTGAGAGAAAGGTGGAGCTTGGATGAACTGAAGGAGAAACTGGAATTTATGAGAAATCCAAGGTGATGTGGAGGAGAGAAGACTGCATTGGTATGGACATGATGATATATATAGTTCAAGGAGACAACAAACAGAGGTACAAAAAGTCTTATTAGTTTCACGCTTTATATCGGAAAGAAAGTTCATTTATACATATATTTATATACTAGCAGTGGTACCCGGCGTTGCACGGGATAAGGTATTGTGAAATATATAACCGCCTTAGCTAAGCTTAGTATTGCCACAACCACGGCTGGCAAAGAAGTAAGGGTCTGGTGGTACGTAAGTAAGCAACAATGTGGCTTAAAACGTGAGGAAGAAGTTGTGTGCACTTACCAACTGTTTGGGGGAATGAGTGTGGAGATTTGTCTTGAGCAAGGGTGGCAGAATAACCGGAGATGGCAGACAGCCAGACATACAGACAGATTATAAGGGCACGTTCTGGACGCAGAGCGAATTGTAGGAAGTGACGTAATGCAGACAGCCAGACATACAGACAGATATTATAAGGGCACGACGTTATATGTATGTATCTATCTAAAAATAGAAAGACTAAGAATTATAGAGAGAGATCGCTAAATCGCCTAATGTGGTCCCTAAGGCATTGAAAATTTGAAATTTCTTTTGCTCAGAACACTCCCTGAAACATAAGTATTACATGTGTAAAGTTTGAAAACAGTCGGTTGGGTGCTTCTCTAGTTTTAGGGATTCAAACTCACACACACACAGACAGACATCCTCAGTTTTATATATATAGATAATTAGAAAGTCAACAACACAAAATATAACTACTCCATTACCAAAGGTTTCTGGATCCCAGACAATATTAATATATGTCTGGATCGGTCGTCAGACGGAGATGTTATGGATAGAAGTATGAAATGAGATTTAAAATCTGTTAAAAATTGGAAGTGAGGCTGGAAAAATAAAGGGAAATATACATAAGAAAAAATATATAAAAGAAGGGTAAGAAAAATAATATATAAAAATATATAGCAATATATAAACAAGCATATGTGTATATACATATACACACACAGAAAAGTGAAATATATATATGTATATACACAAACATACATAACTGTAGTGTGTGGGATAGAAGACTGTGTTGGTATGGACATGTGATGCATATGGAAGATGACTGCTGGCTAAAGAAGTGCCAAGAAATCCCAGTGGAAGGAAGACACAGTAGAGGAAGACCACGAAAAACATGGGCGGAGGTGGAGAGAGCTGATCTCAGATCGCTGAAGCTCACGGAGGAGATGATGAAGGACCATGACGAATGGAGAGATGCTGTGCTGAATAGGACCCGTCCCACCCTTGAAAGCAGGCAAAAGCAGACGTATGATGATGATGATATATATATATTCAAAGAAGTGCCAAGAAATCCCAGTAGAAGGAAGACACAGTAGAGGAAGACCACGAAAAACATGGGCGGAGGTGGTGAGAGCTGATCTCAGATCGCTGAAGTGATCGGAGGAGATGATGAAGGAGCGTGACGAATGGAGAGATGCTGTGCTGAATAGGACCCGTCCCACCCTTGAAAGCAGGGAAAAGCGGACGTAAAATGATGATGATGATATATATATTCTATCCAAGTTCAAATAAATGAAAGTTGATTGGTTACCTTCTCCTCTCCTTACATTTATCCTCCGAGATTGTCAGGAAATATTTCACATCAAACAATAAACTCAGGGCTCTAACAAAAAAAAATAAAATAAAAATAATAAATCCACTGGTTTACCTCTCTCTCTCTCTCTCTCTCTCTCTCCACACTGCCTTTAAAACAGGTTTTTGATTTAGGCACAAGGCCAGAAATTTGAGGAGAGGGGAAAGTCGATTAAATCAACCCAGTGCATTACTGGTACTGTATTTTATCGACATAAGAATGAAAGGCAAAGTTGATCTCGGCAGGATTGGAACTTAGAACCTAAAGGGTCGTAACTCTGTGCTGCTGCGATACTGCCAATGATAATGTTTCTACTTTTGGCACAAGGCCAGCAATTTCCCCCAGTGCATTACTGGTGCTTTATCTCATCGACCCCGTAAGGATGAAAGGCAAAGTTAAACTCGGCATATTTGAACTCAGAACGCAAAGGGCCATAACTCTATGCTGCAAAGCATGGTGCCTGACGCTCTACCCACTGCAAATCCATTGCCGTACCAGATATATGACTTACATACTCTATGGTAGATCTATGACTTACATACTCTGTGGTAGATCTATGACTTACATACTCTGTGGTAGATCTATGACTTACATACTCTATGGTAGATCTATGACTTACATACTCTGTGGTAGATCTATGACTTACATACTCTGTGGTAGATCTATGACTTACATACTCTGTGATCGATCTATGACTTACATACTCTGTGATCGATCTATGACTTACATACTCTCTATGATAGATCTATGACTTACATACTCTGTGATAGATCTATGACTTACATACTCTATGGTAGATCTATGACTTACATACTCTGTGGTAGATCTATGACTTACATACTCTGTGGTAGATCTATGACTTACATACTCTATGGTAGATCTATGACTTACATACTCTGTGGTAGATCTATGACTTACATACTCTGTGGTAGATCTATGACTTACATACTCTGTGATCGATCTATGACTTACATACTCTGTGATCGATCTATGACTTACATACTCTCTATGATAGATCTATGACTTACATACTCTGTGATAGATCTATGACTTACATACTCTATGGTAGATCTATGACTTACATACTCTGTGGTAGATCTATGACTTACATTCTCTGTGGTAGATCTATGACTTACATACTCTATGGTAGATCTATGACTTACATACTCTGTGGTAGATCTATGACTTACATACTCTATGGTAGATCTATGACTTACATACTCTGTGGTAGATCTATGACTTACATACACTATGATAGATCTATGACTTACATACTCTATGGTAGATCTATGACTTACATACTCTGTGGTAGATCTATGACTTACATACTCTATGGTAGATCTATGACTTACATACTCTGTGGTAGATCTATGGCTTACATACACTATGATAGATCTATGACTTACATACTCTCTATGATAGATCTATGACTTACATACTCTATGGTAGATCTATGACTTACATACTCAGTGGTAGATCTATGACTTACATACTTTATGATAGATCTATGACTTACATACTCTGTGGTAGATCTATGACTTACATACTCAGTGGTAGATCTATGACTTACATACTTTATGATAGATCTATGACTTACATACTCTGTGGTAGATCTATGACTTACATACTCTCTATGATAGATCTATGACTTACATACTCTATGGTAGATCTATGACTTACATACTCTGTGGTAGATCTATGACTTACATACTCTGTGGTAGATCTATGACTTACATACTCTATGGTAGATCTATGACTTACATACTCTGTGGTAGATCTATGACTTACATACTCTGTGGTAGATCTATGACTTACATACTCTGTGGTAGATCTATGACTTACATACTCTGTGATCGATCTATGACTTACATACTCTCTATGATAGATCTATGACTTACATACTCTGTGATAGATCTATGACTTACATACTCTATGGTAGATCTATGACTTACATACTCTGTGGTAGATCTATGACTTACATACTCTGTGGTAGATCTATGACTTACATACTCTATGGTAGATCTATGACTTACATACTCTGTGGTAGATCTATGACTTACATACTCTATGGTAGATCTATGACTTACATACTCTGTGGTAGATCTATGACTTATATACTCAGTGGTAGATCTATGACTTACATACTTTATGATAGATCTATGACTTACATACTCTATGGTAGATCTATGACTTACATACTCTGTGATAGATCTATGACTTACATACTCTATGGTAGATCTATGACTTACATACTCTGTGGTAGATCTATGACTTACATACTCTGTGGTAGATCTATGACTTACATACTCTATGGTAGATCTATGACTTACATACTCTGTGGTAGATCTATGACTTACATACTCTATGGTAGATCTATGACTTACATACTCTGTGGTAGATCTATGACTTACATACACTATGATAGATCTATGACTTACATACTCTATGGTAGATCTATGACTTACATACTCTGTGGTAGATCTATGACTTACATACTCTATGGTAGATCTATGACTTACATACTCTGTGGTAGATCTATGGCTTACATACACTATGATAGATCTATGACTTACATACTCTCTATGATAGATCTATGACTTACATACTCTATGGTAGATCTATGACTTACATACTCAGTGGTAGATCTATGACTTACATACTTTATGATAGATCTATGACTTACATACTCTGTGGTAGATCTATGACTTACATACTCAGTGGTAGATCTATGACTTACATACTTTATGATAGATCTATGACTTACATACTCTGTGGTAGATCTATGACTTACATACTTTATGATAGATCTATGACTTAGATACTCAGTGGTAGATCTATGACTTACATACTCTGTGGTAGATCTATGACTTACATACTCTATGGTAGATCTATGACTTACATACTTTATGATAGATCTATGACTTACATACTCTATGATAGATCTATGACTTATATTCTCTATGATAGATCTATGACTTATATTCTCTATGATAGATCTATGACTTACATACTCTGTGGTAGATCTATGACTTACATACTCTGTGGTAGATCTATGACTTACATACTCTATGATAGATCTATGACTTACATACTCTGTGGTAGATCTATGACTTACATACACTATGATAGATCTATGACTTACATACTCTGTGGCAGATCTATGACTTACATACTCTGTGGTAGATCTATGACTTACATACTCTGTGGTAGATCTATGACTTACATACTCTGTGGTAGATCTATGACTTACATACTCTGTGGTAGATCTATGACTTACATACTCTGTGGTAGATCTATGACTTACATACTTTGTGGTAGATCTACGACTTACATACTCTGTGGTAGATCTACGACTTACATACTCTGTGGTAGATCTACGACTTACATACTCTGTGGTAGATCTACGACTTACATACTCTGTGGTAGATCTACGACTTACATACTCTATGGTAGATCTATGACTTACATACTCAGTGGTAGATCTATGACTTACATACTCTATGGTAGATCTATGACTTACATACTCAGTGGTAGATCTATGACTTACATACTTTATGATAGATCTATGACTTACATACTCTATGGTAGATCTATGACTTACATACTCAGTGGTAGATCTATGACTTACATACTCTGTGGTAGATCTATGACTTACATACTCTATGATAGATCTATGACTTACATACTTTATGATAGATCTATGACTTACATACTTTATGATAGATCTATGACTTACATACTCTGTGGTAGATCTATGACTTACATACTCAGTGGTAGATCTATGACTTACATACTTTATGATAGATCTATGACTTACATACTCTGTGGTAGATCTATGACTTACATACTCAGTGGTAGATCTATGACTTACATACTTTATGATAGATCTATGACTTACATACTCTGTGGTAGATCTATGACTTACATACTCAGTGGTAGATCTATGACTTACATACTTTATGATAGATCTATGACTTACATACTCTGTGGTAGATCTATGACTTACATACTCTGTGGTAGATCTATGACTTACATACTCTATGGTAGATCTATGACTTACATACTCTGTGGTAGATCTATGACTTACATACTCTATGATAGATCTATGACTTACATACTTTATGATAGATCTATGACTTACATACTTTATGATAGATCTATGACTTACATACTCTGTGGTAGATCTATGACTTACATACTCAGTGGTAGATCTATGACTTACATACTTTATGATAGATCTATGACTTACATACTCTGTGGTAGATCTATGACTTACATACTCTGTGGTAGATCTATGACTTACATACTTTATGGTAGATCTATGACTTACATACTCTATGATAGATCTATGACTTACATACTTTATGATAGATCTATGACTTACATACTTTATGATAGATCTATGACTTACATACTCTGTGGTAGATCTATGACTTACATACTCAGTGGTAGATCTATGACTTACATACTTTGATAGATCTATGACTTACATACTTTGTGGTAGATCTATGACTTACATACTCTGTGGTAGATCTATGACTTACATACTCTGTGGTAGATCTATGACTTACATACTTTATGATAGATCTATGACTTACATACTCTATGATAGATCTATGACTTATATTCTCTATGATAGATCTATGACTTACATACTCTATAGTAGATCTATGACTTATATTCTCTAGGATATCAAATATGATCACTGAAAGCAATGAGGATTACTTACTCATGGTTATATATAAGAAAACCATCAACAAAGAGAATATGTACTGTTTTGTCTGTTTGGTCTAGCGAGTCAGCCCAATTAACAAGGTCGTTACCCATTTTCTCATTATCCAGGGCAGATAGAGCTAGATGGAAAGGAGAAATAAATTAGATTTGCAAGTCAGGTAAATACTTTTAAAAAAGCAAAACGAATTTTAGGAAAATTTAATCATTTTTAACATAGGTACAAGGTGATTGATGACCGAACCACACGGTAAGAGTAACTCTGAGTAAGGCTTGGTGTGGCCAACTGACCAGACCTATCTCATTGTGGGACCACCCTCTATGAGTAAGGCTTGGTGTGGCCAACTGACCAGACCTATCTCATTGTGAAGCCACCCTCTATGAGTAAGGCTTGGTGTGGCCAACTGACCAGACCTACCTCATTGTGGGACCACCCTCTATGTAAGGCTTGGTGTGGCCAACTACCAGACCTACCTCATTGTGGGACCACCCTCTATGAGTAAGGCTTGGTGTGGCCAACTGACCAGACCTACCTCATTGTGGGACCACCCTCTATGAGTAAGGCTTGGTGTGGCCAACTGACCAGACCGACCTCATTGTGGGACCACCCTCTATGAGTAAGGCTTGGTGTGGCCAACTGACCAGACCTACCTCATTGTGGGACCACCCTCTATGTAAGGCTTGGTGTGGCCAACTGACCAGACCTACCTCATTGTGGGACCACCCTCTATGAGTAAGGCTTGGTGTGGCCAACTGACCAGACAGACCTCATTGTGGGACCACCCTCTATGAGTAAGGCTTGGTGTGGCCAACTGACCAGACCTACCTCATTGTGGGACCACCCTCTATGAGTAAGGCTTGGTGTGGCCAACTGACCAGACTGACCTCATTGTGGGACCACCCTCTATGAGTAAGGCTTGGTGTGGCCAACTGACCAGACCTACCTCATTGTGGGACCACCCTCTATGTAAGGCTTGGTGTGGCCAACTACCAGACCTACCTCATTGTGGGACCACCCTCTATGAGTAAGGCTTGGTGTGGCCAACTGACCAGACCTACCTCATTGTGGGACCACCCTCTATGAGTAAGGCTTGGTGTGGCCAACTGACCAGACCGACCTCATTGTGGGACCACCCTCTATGAGTAAGGCTTGGTGTGGCCAACTGACCAGACCTACCTCATTGTGGGACCACCCTCTATGTAAGGCTTGGTGTGGCCAACTGACCGGACTGACCTCATTGTGGGACCACCCTCTATGAGTAAGGCTTGGTGTGGCCAACTGACCAGACCTACCTCATTGTGGGACCACCCTCTATGAGTAAGGCTTGGTGTGGCCAACTGACCAGACCGACCTCATTGTGGGACCACCCTCTATGAGTAAGGCTTGGTGTGGCCAACTGACCAGACCTACCTCATTGTGGGACCACCCTCTATGTAAGGCTTGGTGTGGCCAACTGACCGGACTGACCTCATTGTGGGACCACCCTCTATGAGTAAGGCTTGGTGTGGCCAACTGACCAGACTGACCTCATTGTGGGACCACCCTCTATGAGTAAGGCTTGGTGTGGCCAACTGACCAGACCTACCTCATTGTGGGACCACCCTCTATGAGTAAGGCTTGGTGTGGCCAACTGACCAGACCGACCTCATTGTGGGACCACCCTCTATGAGTAAGGCTTGGTGTGGCCAACTGACCAGACCTACCTCATTGTGGGACCACCCTCTATGAGTAAGGCTTGGTGTGGCCAACTGACCAGACCTATCTCATTGTGGGACCACCCTCTATGAGTAAGGCTTGGTGTGGCCAACTGACCAGACTGACCTCATTGTGGGACCACCCTCTATGAGTAAGGCTTGGTGTGGCCAACTGACCAGACCTATCTCATTGTGAAACCACCCTCTATGAGTAAGGCTTGGTGTGGCCAACTGACCAGACCTACCTCATTGTGGGACCACCCTCTATGAGTAAGGCTTGGTGTGGCCAACTGACCAGACCAACCTCATTGTGGGAACACCCTCTATGAGTTTTTATTTCACATAATTATCTCACATAATATCAAATCTATGAGATTTTGACATTATTTATTTTGAGAACAACACCTTAACATCAGTATGAGTGACCAGTTACAGCTGGTTTGAACAAAAATAGGTAATAGAATTCTGGCCAGATATGGCCAGTTTAAATGCTAAAGGGTTAAAACTCATGGCTCTTCATACCTACGAAGAAGAAAAATAAGAAAAGCTATGGACTGAGTCAATAAATTGTTGGTCAGTTAATTGACAGGTCAACAATTTCTGTAAATTGTCCAAATTATTAGTATCTTTTATTTCAAATAGGTTGGAAGTTACAGACTGCAAAGGAAAAAAAATGGATTTTGAAAAAAAAGTTCACTTTATTCCATATCCGGCCAGAATTCCTTCACATCTTTCTGTTCAAACCAGCCATAACTGGCTGCTCATACTTATGTTAAAGTATTGTTCTCAAAATAAATAATATCAAAATCTCATAGATTCAATATTATGTGAGATAATTATGTGAAATAAATTGTTTACTGTGAAAATACAATAGTAAATATAGAGTAATGTAAATGCTAAAGGGTTAAATCGGCCATATCCGGTCAGAATTCTCTCACCCCTTTATATTTAAACTGGCCATAACCTGCTGCTCATACTTATGTTAAAGTATTGTTCTCAAAATAAATAATATCAAAATCTCATAGATTCAATATTATGTGAGATAATTATGTGAAATAAATTGTTTACTGTGAAAATACAATAGTAAATATAGAGTAATGTAAATGCTAAAGGGTTAAATTTGCTACAAAAATATAAAATGGAAAATTTTAAACGATAAAACCTTACCATCCCAGTTGTAACAGTCCAACTCTGGTACTTGTTCAAGGCATCCGGAACTAATTTCCTGAGAATAAGAATTATTAATTCGTAATAAAGTACATACACAACTGTCGGAGTGGTAAGTAATTAAACTAAGATTGTAAAAATTGACAAAAAAAAAATATATATATATATATATACAAACAAAATAAAAAACATCAATTACGTTTCTAATTGATAGCTTTTGCTCCATTCATTGACTAAAGAATAAGGTACAAATCATATTTCTCTTTCATTAACCTTTAGAGCACTGAAGGCGACAAAATGCACCATAAAGAAATCTCCCCTGAATAGATAATGCCAATGCCATGTCAAGGGAAACAACTCATAAAAATTACTAGCATCAATTATCTATCATCTGGCAACATGCTTTGCAGCATAGAGTTATGACCCTTTCTGAGTTCAAATCCCGCCGAGGTTAGCTTTGCCTTTCATCTTTACAGTGGGATTCGATAAAATAAAGTATCAGTAACACACTGGGGTAGATTTAATCAACTCCCATCGCCCTTCAAATTGCTGGCCTATAGTAGAAACAATTATTAAAATAAAGTACCAGTAATATACTGGTTCAATTTAATCGACTTCTCTCTCCCCTAAAATTACTGGCCTTGTGCCTAAATTAGAAACCATTATTATTATTATTAAAATAAAGTACCAGACACACACTGTAAGGACGAAAGGTAAAGTTAGCCTCGGCAGGATTTGAACTCAGAATGTAAAGGTCAGTAACTCTATACTGCAAAGCATGGTGTCAAACGCTCTACCAATACTGCCAAATAAAATAATTGTTTCTACTTTTGGCACAAGGCCAGCAATTATCCCAGTGCATTACTGGTACTTTATTTTATCGACCACGTAAGAATGAAAGGCAAAGTTAACCTCGGTGGGATTTGAACTCAGAATGGTGTCCGGCCCTCTACTGATACTGCCAATCCACTAAAGTAATTGTTTCTGATAAGGGCTCAAGGCCAACAATCGACCCAAGTGTGTTACTGGTACTTTATTTTATCAACCCCCTAATGGATGAAGGGCAAATCTAAAGGGCTAAAACATTTGCTTGAGGTGGGTTTCTTCTCTGAAGACCTGCTGCTGTCCAGCTCTCCTGAGAGATTCTTATGAAATATTGTGAGATATATAACGGTGTCTAATTTAGAGACAAGGTCAACAATTTTTTGGGGGGTAGGGAAAGTCGATTAAATCGACTTCAGTGCATTATGGTACTTTATTTTATTGACCCCTTAAGGATGAAAGGTAAAGCTAACCTCAGTGGGCCTTAAAATAAAATACTAAATTAATAAAAATATAGTATACTAACCAGATAGTAATCATCTTGACAGAAACAGATTGAGTTAGGGAAATACTCCAGAAGTTTCTTTGTATTGTATGACTTGCCACTGTTAGTACCTCTGTAATGGAAAGTTGGCAGTGGTGAATTGGAGGTTGGCAGTGGTGAATTGGAGGTTGGCAGTGGTGGAAGGGAGGTTGGCAGTGGTGGAAGGGAAGTTGGCAGTGGTGGAAGGGAGGTTGGCAGTGGTGGAAGGGAGATTAACAGTGGTGAATGGAAGGTTGGCAGTGGTGGAAGGGAGGTTGGCAGTGGTGGAAGGGAGGTTGGCAGTGGTGGAAGAGAGGTTGGCAGTGGTGGAAGGGAGATTAACAGTGGTGAATGGAAGGTTGGCAGTGGTGGAAGGGACGTTGGCAGTGGTGAATGTGAGGCTGTCCTCTCTAGCCACTGTCCACATTAACCCCTGTTCAGTCCACTCTAGCCACTGTCCACTACCCACTGTCAACTCTAGCCACTGTCCACTCTAACTCCTATCCAGTCCAATCTAGCCACTGTCCAGTCCACTCTAGCCACTGACCAGTTCACTTTAGCCACTGTCCAGTCCACTTTAGCCACTTCCAGTCCACTCTAGCCACTGTCCAGTCCCCTAGCACTTATCCAGTCTCCTAGCACTTGTCCAGTCCCCTAGCACTTGTACAGTCCACTCTAGCCACTGTCCAGTTTTCTAGCCCTTGTCCAGTCCCCTAGCCACTGTCGAGTCCACTCTAGCCACTGTCCAGTCCTCTCCTTGTCCAGTTGACTCCTGCCACTGTCCAGTCCACTCTAGCCCTTGTCCAATCCACTCTAGCCACTGTCCAGTCCACTCTAGCCACTGTCCAGTCCACTCTAACCACTGTCCAGTCCCCTAGCACTTGTCCAGTCCTCAAGCACTTGTCCAGTACACTTTGCCACTGTCCAGTCCCCTAGTCCTTGTCCAGTCCACTCTCCTATCCCTTGTCCAATCCACTCTAGCCACTGTCCAGTCGTCTAGCCTTGTCCAGTCCACTATACACTGTCCAGTCCACTTTAGCCACTGTCCAGTCCTCTAGCCTTGTCCAGTCCACTCTAGCCACTATCCAGTCCACTAGCCACTGTCCAGTACACTCTAGCCACTGTCCAGTCCACTTTACCACTGTCCAGTCCCCTAGCCACTGTCCAGTCCACTCTAGCCACTGCCCAGTCCACTCTAGCCACTTTCCAGTCCCCTAGCCACTGTCCAGTCAACTCTAACCACTGTCCAGTCCCGTAGTCACTGTTCAGTCCACTCTAGCCACTGTCCAGTCCCGTAGTCACTGTTCAGTCCACTCTAGCCACTGTCCAGTCCCGTAGCCACTTTCCAGTCCCCTAGCCACTGTCCAGTCAACTCTAACCACTGTCCAGTCCCGTAGTCACTGTTCAGTCCACTCTAGCCACCGTCCAGTCCACTCTAGCCACTGTGCAGTCCCCTAGCCACTGTGCAGTCCCCTAGCCACTTTCCAGTCCCCTAGCCACTGTTCAGTCCCCTAGCCACTGTCCAGTCCACTCTAGCCACTGTCCAGTCCCCTAGCCACTGTCCAGTCAACTCTAGCCACTGTCCAGTCCCGTAGTCACTGTTCAGTCCACTCTAGCCACTGTCCAGTCCCCTAGCCACCGTCCAGTCCACTCTAGCCACTGTGCAGTCCCCTAGCCACTGTGCAGTCCCCTAGCCACTGTTCAGTCCCCTAGCCACTGTCCAGTCCACTCTAGCCACTGTCCAGTCCCCTAGCCACTGTCCAGTCCACTCTAGCCACTTTCCAGTCCCCTAGCCACTGTCCAGTCAACTCTAACCACTGTCCAGTCCCCTAGCCACTGTCCAGTCCCGTAGTCACTGTCCAGTCCACTCTAGCCACTGTCCAGTCCCGTAGCCACTGTTCAGTCCACTCTAGCCACTGTCCAGTCCCCTAGCCACTGTCCAGTCAACTCTAACCACTGTCCAGTCCCCTAGCCACTGTTCAGTCCACTCTAGCCACTGTCCAGTCCCGTAGTCACTGTCCAGTCCACTCTAGCCACTTTCCAGTCCCCTAGCCACTGTCCAGTCAACTCTAACCACTGTCCAGTCCCCTAGCCACTGTTCAGTCCACTCTAGCCACTTTCCAGTCCCCTAGCCACTGTTCAGTCAACTCTAACCACTGTCCAGTCCCCTAGCCACTGTTCAGTCCACTCTAGCCACTGTCCAGTCCCGTAGTCACTGTCCAGTCCACTCTAGCCACTGTCCAGTCAACTCTAACCACTGTCCAGTCCCCTAGCCACTGTCCAGTCCCCTAGTCAATGTCCAGTCCACTCTAGCCACTGTCCAGTCCCCTAGCCACCGTCCAGTCCACTCTAGCCACTGTCCAGTCCACTCTAGCCACTGTCCTGTCCACTCTAGCCACCGTCCTGTCCACTTTAACCACCGTCCAGTCCACTTTAACCACCGTCCAGTCCACTCTAGCCACTGTCCAGTCCACTCTAGCCACTGTGCAGTCCCTTAGCCACTGTCCAGTCCACTCTAGCCACTGTCCAGTCTAGCCACTGTCCAGTCCACTCTAGCCACTGTGCAGTCCCCTAGCCACTGTCCAGTCCACTCTAGCCACTGTGCAGTCCCCTAGCCACTGTCCAGTCCACTCTAGCCACTGTGCAGTCCCCTAGCCACTGTCCAGTCCACTCTAGCCACTGTCCAGTCCCCTAGCCACTGTCCAGTCCCCTAGCCACTGTCCAGTCCACTCTAGCCACTGTCCAGTCCACTCTAGCCAGTCCTGTCCCTTAGCCACTGTCCAGTCCACTCTAGCCACTGTCCAGTCCACTCTAGCCACTGTGCAGTCCCCTAGCCACTGTCCAGTCCACCCTAGCCACTGTCCAGTCCCCTAGCCACTGTCCAGTCCACTCTAGCCACTGTCCAGTCCACTCTAGCCAGTCCTGTCCCTTAGCCACTGTCCAGTCCACTCTAGCCACTGTCCAGTCCACTCTAGCCACTGTGCAGTCCCCTAGCCACTGTCCAGTCCACTCTAGCCACTGTCCAGTCCACTTTAGCCACTGTCCAGTCCACTCTAGCCACTGTCCAGTCCACTCTAGCCAGTCCTGTCCCTTAGCCACTGTCCAGTCCACTCTAGCCACTGTCCAGTCCACTCTAGCCACTGTGCAGTCCCCTAGCCACTGTCCAGTCCACTTTAGCCACTGTCCAGTCCACTCTAGCCACTGTGCAGTCCCCTAGCCACTGTCCAGTCCACTTTAGCCACTGTCCAGTCCACTCTAGCCACTGTGCAGTCCCCTAGCCACTGTCCAGTCCACTTTAGGCACTGTCCAGTCCACTCTAGCCACTGTCCAGTCCCCTAGCCACTGTCTAGTCCACTCCCCTAGCCACTGTCCAGTCCCCTAGCCACTGTCCAGTCCACTCTAGCCACTGTCCAGTCCCCTAGCCACTGTCCAGTCCACTCTAGCCACTGTCCAGTCCACTCTAGCCACTGTCCAGTCCCCTAGCCACTGTCCAGTCCACTCTAGCCACTGTCCAGTCCACTCTAGCCACTGTCCAGTCCCCTAGCCACTGTCCAGTCCCCTAGCCACTGTCCAGTCCACTCTAGCCACTGTCCAGTCCCCTAGCCACTGTCCAGTCCACTCTAGCCACTGTCCAGTCCACTCTAGCCACTGTCCAGTCCACTCTAGCCACTGTCCAGTCCCCTAGCCACTGTCCAGTCCACTCTAGCCACTGTCCAGTCCCCTATCCACTGTCTAGTCCACTCCCCTAGCCACTGTCCAGTCCCCTAGCCACTGTCTAGTCCACTCCCCTAGCCACTGTCCAGTCCCCTAGCCACTGTCTAGTCCACTCCCCTAGCCACTGTCCAGTCCACTCTAGCCACCGTCCAGTCCACTCTAGCCACTGCCTAGTCCACTCCCCTAGCCACTGTCCAGTCCACTCTAGCCACCGTCCAGTCCACTCTAGCCACTGTCTAGTCCACTCCCCTAGCCACTGTCCAGTCCCCTAGCCACTGTCCAGTCCATTCTAGCCACTGTCCAGTCCACTCTAGCCATTGTCCAGTCTAGCCACCGTCCAGTCCACTCTAGCCACTGTGCAGTCCCCTAGCCACTGTCCAGTCCCCTAGCCACTGTGCAGTCCCCTAGCCACTGTCCAGTCCCCTAGCCACTGTGCAGTCCCCTAGCCACTGTCCAGTCCCCTAGCCACTGTGCAGTCCCCTAGCCACTGTCCAGTCCATTCTAGCCACTGTCCAGTCCACTCTAGCCACTGTCCAGTCCCCTAGCCACTGTGCAGTCCCCTAGCCACTGTCCAGTCCCCTAGCCACTGTGCAGTCCCCTAGCCACTGTCCTGTCCATTCTAGCCACTGTCCAGTCCACTCTAGCCACTGTCCAGTCCCCTAGCCACTGTGCAGTCCCCTAGCCACTGTCCAGTCCATTCTAGCCACTGTCCAGTCCACTCTAGCCACTGTCCAGTCCCCTAGCCACTGTCCAGTCCCCTAGCCACTGTCCAGTCCCCTAGCCACTGTCCAGTCCACTCTAGCCACTGTCCAGTCTAGCCACCGTCCAGTCCACTCTAGCCACTGTGCAGTCCCCTAGCCACTGTCCAGTCCCCTAGCCACTGTCCAGTCCATTCTAGCCACTGTCCAGTCCACTCTAGCCATTGTCCAGTCTAGCCACCGTCCAGTCCACTCTAGCCACTGTGCAGTCCCCTAGCCACTGTCCAGTCCC
>OZ024753.1:13554570-13574570 GCA_964016885.1 Eledone cirrhosa | reverse complement strand
ACAACCTATCCCCACAAACAACAACCCCTCATCATAAACAACAACAACCTATCCCCACAAACAACAACCCCTCCTCATAAACAACAACAACCTATCCCCACAAACAACAACCCCTCATCATAACAACAACCTATCCCCACAAGCAACAACCCCTCCCCACAAACAACAACAACAACCTATCCCCACAAAAAAACAAAGATCTTACCCACTGATACCAACTGACAAAATATTTTTTCTATTCATGATTTTTCTGATTAATCTTCAGCATTCTGTTCCTAAAATAAACATAAAAATAATTGACTGGTGGCTCATTTGTGTAGATTCTTATACATACTAGTATAGTACCTGTGACATCAATGGCATTGAATGTATTTTATTTTTGTAGTCCAGGATTGATATGCCATAATGATACACACACATATATACAGTAAGGGATTAACAAGAGGTTCAAAGACTGCGTGAAGTCCAGCATCAACAATACTGGAATCGCTCCCAAAACAACTCGAGTCCCATGCTCAGGACAGGACTGAATGGGGAGCCCTAACCAGACGCGCCAAAGACTCTTTTGAAGAGAAGAGACGGGCAGAGATCACTGAGGCCCGTGAAAGGAGGAGAAAGGTATCAACAGCTACCTCAAGTAACTCCGGTCTCTTCCCCCGCCCCCACTGTCCCTGGACCTGCAAGTCAAGGATCGGCCTCCACAGTCACCTTTGTGCCCACGGCAGACGGGAACTAAAATAAAAAAGATAACATCATCATTTAGGATGGACAACCAAGAACTGAACAAGGATGTGCGGTCCACATAACGTCTGTCGGTAGTGAAGTAGATGAACAAAAGTGCTCAATGACCTGTATAAAAGTGACAGCTGGAGCAAATAAATATGGTCTCAGATTTTTATTGATATACTGTGCATGAACGACCCAGCATGGATGTGTTGATGTGCGTGAACGACCCAGCATGGATGTGTTGAGAGAGAAACTGTGTCTGAGAGGGATAGAATGTAGTGTGCGAGAGAGGAGACTGCGGTGGTATGGACATGTAATGCGCATGGAGGATGACCGATGGGTGAAGAAGTCGCAGGAGCTATTTTCAATAAATTAATAATAGAGCGGTTTGGTGTCATCGTGGTTCATTTATATATACCGTATTTCCCGGCATCGAAGACGCTACTTTCTTCCTGAAATAAGTCTCAAAAATCTATCATGCGTTCTGGGGGCCGAACGTATTAATTTTTTTTCAAATTTTTGGTTGTCAAAATTGGGGTGCATCGTCGAGGACGAAGTGTCTTCGGCGAGGTGAAATACAGTATTCCTTTTCTGCGCGATCAAGGAACTATCATATCATCATCATCTTATTGAACACTTACTTACCTGCACATATACAACCTCTGGTCACACCACAATGACCACACCACACAGCAAACTACAAGTGAGCATGCATGCAACAAACAAATGAAGACAGCACAATCCACTACCAACATCGATCAACAAATAATCGCTTTATACTGGGGCCAAAATAATCAACTTTCCTCCTCCCCCAAATTGCAATCTGTGCTGGTGTTAGAAAGATTTATTTATTTGATGTTTGTAACATAATTTAAAGTACCCAAGAAACCTATGAAATGAAGCTAAACCTTCATAGGTGTGAGCTGTTACAACATGATAGGACTGGGGTCCTTATCATTCAAACACTTACAACAAAAACCCTATGAGATACAACCTGGTAGCAAGCCAGCTAAACCTATATGGGTGTGAACTGTAGTAACATGATAGGAATATGGCCCCTATCATTAACCCTTCAGCATTTAAACTGGTCATATCTGGCCAGAATTCTCTCACCTCTTTCTGTCCAAACCGGCTGTAACCGGCCACTCATACTGATGTTAACATATTGTTCTCAAAATAAATAATATCAAAATCTCGTAGATTCAATATTATGTGAGGTAAAGCCTTTACTGTGAAAATATAATAGTATATATAGAGTAATGTAAATGATAAAGACAGCTATGGAACCTTCTATGAGATACAACCTGGTAGCAAGCCAGCTAAACCTGTTTATGTGTGAGCTACAAATTTCATTGCATTTTATTATTTCTATTAGAGCATGATTTGTACTTAGTGTAAGAATCCCAGTGAGATTTCAGTTCAGAATGTTAAGTGCTGTTACTAAATACCTTAAGATAGTTTTTCTGACATTGTAGCAACTCTGCTACAACTTGTTGAATTTCAAATGAGGAATAATATATACTCTATGGACCATTCTCCATAGTAATGAACAAAAAGGAAAGAAGCAAAGTTTTATAAATTCAAAAATTTTATATTCAGTTATATAAACAGTGGAACCTCGGTTTACAAACTTAACCCTTTGCTACCAGGTTGTATCTCATAGAAGGTTCCAAAGCTGTCTTTACCATTTACATTACTCTATATTAACTATTATATTTTCACTGTAAAGGCTTTACCTCACATAATATCTCACATAACATTTACATTACTCTACATATACTATTGTATTTTCACAGTAAAGGCTTTACATCATATAATATCTCACATAACATTTACATTACTCTATATATATACTGTTGTATTTTCACAGTAAAGGCTTTACCTCACATAATATCTCACATAACATTTACATTACTCTATATATACTATTGTATTTTCACAATAAAGGCTTTACCTCACATAACATTTACATTACTCTATATATACTATTGTATTTTCCCAGTAAAGGCTTTACCTCACATAATATCTCACATAACATTTACATTACTCTATATATACTATTGTATTTTCACAGTAAAGGCTTTACCTCACATATCTCACATAACATTTACATTACTCTATATATACTATTGTATTTTCACAGTAAAGGCTTTACCTCACATAATATCTCACATAACATTTACATTACTCTATATATACTATTGTATTTTCACAATAAAGGCTTTACCTCACATAACATTTACATTACTCTATATATACTATTGTATTTTCACAGTAAAGGCTTTACCTCACATAATATCTCACATAACATTTACATTACTCTATATATACTATTGTATTTTCACAGTAAAGGCTTTACCTCACATAATATCTCACATAACATTTACATTACTCTATATATACTATTGTATTTTCACAGTAAAGGCTTTACCTCACATAATATCTCACATAACATTTACATTTCTCTATATATACTATTGTATTTTCACAGTAAAGGCTTCACCTCACATAATATCTCACATAACATTTACATTACTCTATATATACTATTGTATTTTCACAGTAAAGGCTTTACCTCACATAATATCTCACATAACATTTACATTACTCTATATATACTATTGTATTTTCACAGTAAAGGCTTTACCTCACATAATATCTCACATAACATTTACATTACTCTATATATACTATTGTATTTTCACAATAAAGGCTTTACCTCACATAACATTTACATTACTCTATATATACTATTGTATTTTCACAGTAAAGGCTTTACCTCACATAATATCTCACATAACATTTACATTACTCTATATATACTATTGTATTTTCACAGTAAAGGCTTTACCTCACATAATATCTCACATAACATTTACATTACTCTATATATACTATTGTATTTTCACAGTAAAGGCTTTACCTCACATAATATCTCACATAACATTTACATTACTCTATATATACTATTGTATTTTCACAATAAAGGCTTTACCTCACATAACATTTACATTACTCTATATATACTATTGTATTTTCACAGTAAAGGCTTTACCTCACATAATATCTCACATAACATCTCGTATACGAGAGACGTGTGTTGACGTGTGTGAACAAGCTCGGCTACCGAGTCGGATTTACTTACTCAAAAAGTGAGTTTTGATTAATTTTTTTATACTGTAATATACGTTAACCCCTTGCCTTGGTCGTCAAACTTTGAGTTTATTTATTTTCCAGTTAAAAATTTATTACGGCAAACTAATAGAAATGGACGGAATTTTCACATCTCATCCTAACGTGAAAGCCACGCCCCCTAAGAAAGGTGATACAGAGAAGCTAGAAGCACAAGGCTCTAAGTCTTCCCTCCTCACTTCTGCAAAAGAAACATGGAACACGGAATTAAAAGAAAAATTTGTAGAAATGGGTGAAAACCCAGAAAGTCACATAAACGCAGACAAAAACATCAACGACAATAACAGCAATAGTCACAACACCAACCAAGGAAAAAATAACGATAACACCAAACAAAGTGAACCCACTACTGGTACCTCCTTTGCACAGGCGGTCCGGAAAACACAAACCTGCAAGCAACTGGACATTACAACTCTGAGAGAAAAGATGAAGGAAGCGAAACAGTATGTAACTTTCAAAGAAGGAGGAGACTTCACAATCACCTCCCCACAAGAAATCAAAAGAGACACGACGCTAAGAACGATATCTTTCAGAACAATTTCCAACATAACAAGGAAACCAACTCAATTATCCCAAAAAGAGATTGAGCTGGTCCTAAAAAATGTGTGGAGTGATATATCGTTCATACAAAAAGGGCCACTCTATGGGAATATAACGGTCCTAATGAAGGATCAATTGACGGCCAGGAAATACTCTGTGGCACCAATTGTTTCCAAGATATATACATTTTTCCCCACATATTTAGGGAAAAGAACGCAGAAGATAAGGGTCTCCGGAATCCGGCCAAATGCATGCATTTCCTGGGTACTAACAGGATTTTTAGAAGACGAGGACGGAATCCTCTCAGTAGGAGAAGTCACCACAGACGTTTTCGGCGGTTTGAGCGTGGAGGTTCTGGTCCAAATGAGACCAGAACGAATCGCTAGAATACCACAGAGGGTGTCCCTCGATGGAGAAACATTTATATATATTTCAGCCAAGGGTAGGAGGCCCATATGTTACTACTGTTCAAGCAGGGGTCATCTAAGGGCTGCTTGTCCTCAATTGACAAAAAAAAAGGCTCTTTTGCCTACACCCCACACACCACCACCGCCACCACCACCACCACCACCACCTCCACCACCACCACCACAACAACAACAAAAACAACAGGGAAAAATAACACAAGACACGGCCCCACCCAAAACAACTCCCAAAACACACACAAATACAACAAAACCCCAAAATACACCACTACCCGACAGCACGGACGAGGACCCAGCGGAAACGGCACCTAGTGACGAAGAGGGGGAACCCTTCCAACCTGTAAAAAGGAAAAAAAGAAAGCACCACTCGAACATAAACGAAACAAACACACAACCACCAACAAAAACAAAACAAACAGAACAAACAAAATCCGCCCCACCCCAAAACATAACACATACAACAAAACGTAAGCACACACAAGAACAACAAACAAACACAACACAAATAAAACAGTATACATACATTAACACAAATAACAAAGAACTAGTAAAAACAATACACAAAGACCCTTTGGTGGAAACTGAAGGGCAATTCTTTGCAAGCGCGGCCAACAAACCGCATTTAAAAATGATAAGACTCCCAATGGACACCTATGCAAAACTAAGAGAGAACTTTCCTGAGGACGTGGGGAAAACATGTACTCGACCCTATAACCGCGTCCTCTTGAAACGTTTCCCCACCCACACCTCACCAAACACCCCCACTCCACCACAGAACAACACCCCACCAAACAACCCCTCCAATACGCCCATGGATATTGTGCAACCTGCTCCTCAGGAGCCGAACAGGTAGGTCCTTCCTCTTTTAACCAACATGGCTGATATAAGAGTTGGGTTTCTGAATGTACGTGGCCTGGGACTGTCTTGGAAACAAGGCAAACTTTTAAACGATCTCAGGTCACATAGAATGGATGTAATGGCTATTTGCGAGTCCAGGATCAGCAGCGAGCACCAACTGGCGCCCCTCTTCGACGACTTTGAGATCTTCGCATCTCTCTGTCAACCGGGGGGTGGGGGTGGAGTTGTCGTTCTGCTGCGAAAACACCTGGGCCTCGCCATACAGAAGGTGCACCTGGACCCGGAGGGTCGACTGGTGGTTTTAGACGTCGGCAGTAGTGAAAGTGGAGCCCTTAGACTAATAGCTGTGTACGCCCCTTTTTGGGCAGCGCGGCCGGAATACTTCCAACGTCTGGAAACTTTTCTGGGAACGTCCCGCTCCTTGCTTTTAGTGGGGGACTGGAATGGTATCCTGGATGCACGTTGGGACTATGTAGGGGCATGTGCCAATAGAGGGGGGTGTAAAAGCCTCAAAAGGTTAATCGGCCGATTTGACCTGGCCGATAGATATCGACTAGATTTTCCGACTGTACCACTATGGACGTGGACCAATCGCAGTGGAACATCTAGGTCGTACCTAGATAGGGTCCTAGTTAGAGAGAACGATAGGGACACATTTAGCTGTCCAAAAATGTTCATGGTTGACTATTCGGATCACAAGTTAGTGACCTGCATAGCCAACCTTGATAGAACCCATAGACAGGGACCCGGTTACTGGAAGCTGAACTTGTCCTTACCGAGAAGCAAAGCTTACAGTAAACGGATTAGCACGTTAGTTAAGCAGAATTTGACAGGGGCAATTGTCAACAACAGGTGGTGGAGCTCTCTTAAGAGAGCAATTAGAATAGAATCGATAGGTTTTAGTCAGGAATTAGCAAGGGATAGGAACAAGACGGAAAGGGAATTAGTAGATAGAGTAGAAGAGGCGATTAGGAGTGGCAATGTAGCCGGCGTGCTGGCATCAAGAATGGCCTTAGACCAGTTCTTTGAGGTGAAGCATGAAGGCTGCGTTGTCAGGAGTAAAATACGTGCTCTGGGTAATGAGGGAGCCAAAGCTGTAAGCTGGGCCCGAGTGACAGAGGCAAAAAGTGGGAACAAGTCCACGATTCGGTCTTTGAAGGACCAGGATGGGCGTGTGATCCTTGAACCTGGGCAGATGTGTGCGGCCTTTCAGCGGCACTTTGCACGACTGTTCGAGAGGGGCGCCGCGCCGGGTGAGACTATGGATTTCAATCCATACCTCGACGGTCTGCCGCGCCTCTCGGACGCGGAGGCGAAGTCCTGCGAAAGGACGATTTCAGCTGCTGAGATAGGGGCGGCGCTGAGCCAATGCGGCAAACACAAATCCCCGGGTCTCGATGGTCTACCATACGAGCTATATGTAGCGATGCCGGACTTGTTCTCCGATATCCTCGAAGCGGTCTACTGCAACTGGCAGCAGAACGGGAGAATTCCCAGTTCTGTGACCAAGGGCGTAGTTACGCTGGTGAGGAAGGATGAGAACAAGGGGGATGACATAAGTAACTTCAGGCCCATAACTCTGCTAAATACAGAGTTAAAGATTTTGGCCAAGGTGTTAGCGAAGAGGTTGGCGCTTGTCGTTGGAAACCTGGTGGGAGAAGCGCAGACATGCGCAATCCCGTCCAGGTCCATTCACGACAATCTCCACCTTATGCGATACATCATAGAGAGGGTAGGGAATGAACCCGGCTTTGGTGGGGCCCTGATCAACTTGGATCAATCTAAAGCTTTCGATAGGGTTGACCATCGTTACCTGGATGCGGTGCTCGCGGCGGCAGGCTTCGGACCCGTTTTCAGGGGTTGGATTGCTGCGATGCACAGCAGCAACGTCTGCTCAAGGGTCAAGGTGAACGGCCACCTCTCGGAGCCGTTCCAAATCATGCGATCCATCCGACAGGGATGCCCTCTCTCCTCCCTACTGTATGTGCTGGCTCTTGAGCCACTACTGCGGAAGTTGGAGCGGTTGCAGGGCATCCCTTTGGAACCGGGATTTTAGAAAGCGACGTCGGCCTACGCCGATGACGTGACAGTAATGGTGTCGAAAACCTCGCAAATCGGTGAGATCGGCACCTTACTGGAGGAATATGAAAGGTTTACAGGAGCCAAGCTGAACCGGGACAAGTCCGTCGGTTTGCAACTCGGAACATGGAGAGGCAAACCGATGCCCTCCAACGACGTCGTCGGACGCTGGACGGAGGGCCCGGTGAAGCTGCTTGGGGTCTGGTTCGGACCAGACCTCCAGGTGGAGAAAAACTGGAACGAGGTAACGGCCAGGGTGTTTGCACTCACCCAGAAGTGGGCCCAGTGCAAACTATCCCTGAAAGGTCGAGCGGAGGTGGCGAATACTTATATAGCATCCGTCATCTACTACCGCTTGACCGTCGTGCCTTGCCCAGTGAAAAGACTCGCCAAAATGGAGTGCGCGCTGTTCCAATTTCTTTGGAACAAGCGGACCCCTTTGGTGAGGAGATCCATCTGCTGTCAACACCCTTCGAAAGGAGGGCTGGGGATGCCGTGGCTACAGATGCGTAAACACGCATTAAGGCTACGGCACCTCCAGGTATTCCTCACCGGTCAACCGGTGTGGGCCCCGTTTGTGAGGCGAGCCTTTCCCAGACTCGTCTCGCTCACCGAGCTGCAATCCTGGGTCAAGCAAAGACCGAGAAAAGTGGGCGACTGGCACATTGAATGTGCCCAGGCGCTCACGGCCCTCTGGAAAGCGGACCCGGCAATCAGTGGAGACTCCACCTCGACATTCTATAGAGGGTTGGTACGCAGCAGGTGCGACGATGCTCTCGGAGAAGCTCTAGGCATGGAGGAAGATGAACTGGCCAGTCTGTTCGGTAGGACGTTTGGCCCTGGACCGATGGACAACTTCCAAAAGTCCCTGGCTTGGCAGTGCTACCGAGGGGCTCTACCCGTTCGAGACAAGCTCCACAGGCATGGGAGCCTGGGTAGAGATCCTTTGAATAAGATCTGTCCGAGATGCGTGCATGATGACGAAACCGTTGCGCACGCATTCGTACACTGCCCAGGCATTGCTGACCTGTGGGGCTATGTGGAACGACTACTGTCGAGGGTGGGACCAATCCGGTTGACCACCGAGTCCATTGTCACGATCAAACCGCCTCCCCCTTTCAAAAACGAAGGAGAGGCGGTTTTTCTCTGTGTGGTAGCCATGGCTAAAGAAGTTGTATGGTGGACGAGGCTGAAAGGGCTGAGGTCAGACACCTTTCTCTCCGGCCAACAACTGGTCCCCTTTTTCAAATACCATTTTAAAAGAAGGATCAGAATGGAGAGAGAGGTGCTCTACCCCAGCAAGTTTTATGAAAGGTGGGTGAAAGTAGGGAGAATGGCCAGAGTGAATGGGTCTTCTCTCTATATCGGCCTGTAGGTGAAAGAAGAGGAAAAAGCGGAGACGAGGGAAGCACCTACTCTTTGTGCTCCTGAGGAGAAGGGTTACACATTTTTTCCGGGGTGTGTGCGACCCATGTTAATGCCCCCTCCCTATTGAGGACTTCGTTTGTTGTTGTTATTTCATTGTTATATTTTTGTACTCGTTAATTATATGTAAACTTCCCCCCTTGTATCTGTCCCTACCTTTTGTGCCCTAGTGGCAAATAAAGAAACCACTCTATATATACTATTGTATTTTCACAGTAAAGGCTTTACCTCACATAATATCTCACATAACATTTACATTACTCTATATATACTATTGTATTTTCACAGTAAAGGCTTTACCTCACATAATATCTCATAACATTTACATTACTCTATATATACTATTGTATTTTCACAGTAAAGGCTTTACCTCACATAATATCTCACATAACATTTACATTACTCTATATATACTATTGTATTTTCACAATAAAGGCTTTACCTCACATAACATTTACATTACTCTATATATACTATTGTATTTTCACAGTAAAGGCTTTACCTCACATAATATCAAATCTATGAGATTTTGATATTATTTATTTTGAGAACAGTAGCTTAACATCAGTGTGAGAGGCCGGTTACAGCCGGTTTGAACACAAAGAGCTGAGAGAGTTCTGGCCAGATATGGCCGGTTTAAATGCTAAAGGGTTAATTCATCCCTCAATGTTGTTTGTTGCCAACCATTGTTGCCAACTTGTGTGTTCATTACTTGAGACATTGTTCATGAACCAAGACATTTTATGTTCGGAAGAATTGTTTGTGAACTGATTTTTATAAACCAGGGTTCCACTGTGTTTACCAACAGGAAGAGAAAAAAAAAAAAAGAAAAATAAATAAATACAAAGGAGGAGGGGACACTTGGCGCTGGGCAATACAACTCAACTGTGCCCTGCAGATAAAATGTCATAAGAATTGGGACAGCCATTTCACCCCACTGAACTCCTTCTTCAGGCGGGAGGGATATACAAAGGCTGGAGAGAACTGAATTGAGCCTGCTCTGTTGGATGTGAGCTGTTATAACATGATAGGACTGAGGTCCTTTTTAAAAAAAAACCCTATGAGATACAACCTGGTAACAAGCCGGATAAACCTATACAGTTGTGAGCTGTAGTAACAACATGATAGGAATGTGGCCCCTATTATTAAGTCAACCAAGGAACTTTCTATGAGATACAACCTGGTAGAAAGCCAGATAAAAATATTGTGCATAAAAAGGAATCAGATGTTGCTTGCAGGAGAAGATTATGCTGGTATCGACACTGAAAGTAGATAGATGATGATTGCTACAGTTGGTGAACAAAATGCAAAGAGTTTTAAGTGGAAGGAAGTTGTAGAAGAGGAAGACCAAGACAGATGTGGACAGAGGTGTGCAAAGTTGACTTTGAACAGCAACTGACAAAGAAGACAAGAAAGGATGAGAGAAGTGAAGAGATGTTGAGCTGCAGAGGAGTCGTCTAATCCATGCAAGCATAGAAAAACAGGTTGAAAAACAATGAAGAAGATATGATAAGATACTAGCCCACCCATGACCCGTTAAATCATGTTCACTTACAAAAATGTTTTTAATAATTAAAATATACACAGACATGTATATAATGTGAAATGAAACTGGAAGGTCCATATATATATATATGTGTATGTATTATATAAATGTGTGTGTGTGTATATATATATATATGTGGGTATCTGTGATATATATATATATATATATATATATATATATATATATATACATACACACACGATATACCATTATGGTCGATTTTTAAAATAATAAGCAATTGCTAGAAATTAAACACCCCATCACCACCCCAAAAAACCCTTATTGCGATGACCTAACTCTAGCATAGCATATCTTATTGATAATGAGCAACTTCCAGGTGTTTCACTTTTACATTAGCAACAAATAAGTTATCTTTCAAATAGCAACTTCCTTTCCAAAATATATTTAATCATTTCTCAGAATGAGTCATCATCATCATCATCATCGTTTAACGTCCATATTCCACGCTTGCATGGGTTTGGACGGGAGTTTTCCCACTTGAGGCAAGAGTGGTTGACTTGCTCGCATAGGACTGTCTGGCGGGTTTTCTATGGCTGGATGCCCTTCCTAACACCAACCACATTTACAGTAAAATACCAGTAATACACTGGTGTAATTTGTTGGCCTTGTGCCAAAAGTAGAAACAATTATTGTTGTCGTATAACAATGTGGAAGGGGCGTAACTATAGGGACAGAGGGATCTGTAGATAAATTTCTTTAAATAAAAAAGAGGTTGGGGCGGACCACTGCATAGGACAACTGAGAAGTAGGGGGTGTAGTCAGGGCTAGATTTAACTTCGAGATGACTATAATGCAGACACACGCAATTGTATGGATTTCTTAATATATATATATATGTGTGGGTGTGTATATATGTGTATATATATGTGTGTGTGTATGTATATATATATATATATGTGTGTGTGTTTGTATATATATATATGTGTTTGTATATATATATATATGTGTTTGTATATATATATGTGTGTATATGTGTACATATACACACATATATATGTTGTACATGTGTATATACATCTATAAGTTTGTGGATGTGTATAAAAAAATATCACGTATTCACAATTCAAATTGAAAATAATGACGTACGTAACTATCAAAAATTTGTTTCCCTTTTGAGACCGTCCATTTTGACGTATGCCTATTCTTTTAATGTTGCAATATTAAAGAAAATGTAAAGGAAGCGGTGAACAACGGAGCCAACACCAGCATCGCAAGGCGTACCGGCGAACCTCTCTAATGATTTCTGAGGCAAGCCAGCACACTGGCAGCCTTGCGTCGGGTGGGTGATGGCGAGGCTAATGCGCTGAAACAGCCAAGCGCCCTCGCGAGATTCGCCAGTTACCTCTATTAGGTGAGCCGCCAGTGAAGAGAGAAACCTCGCAGTCAGCGGCCTGACTCCCCCAAACGTCTCGAAAGTCACAGGCTGAAAAATGTAACTGGCCGACAGATCACAGTATTTGAGGATCTTACTCCTTGTGCACTCAGCTGGGGTTTTTAGTTTTAGGATGGCTACAATTTTTTTTATTTAATAGCTGTCTGTATAACTTTTCAATTTCGATTACATGCACCAAGCTAATTTTGATGTGTAAAATTGGTGGTTTTGCTGTGTATTCTAATTTGTTGTGCATGAGAGGATACTCAAGGTCAAAATCCAGCACCGGCTGTATTATAATCAAGTTTATCACAAACACGCACACTAATTTCCTACTTTCACAGAATTGGTGGGGTTTTTCTATCGCTTTGATTATATATTTTTGTGTATTATATTTATAAGGTTCCTAGCAATAATTAATTATAATAATTGATGAGTTGTAGTGCACCTGAGCACTGTACACAATAATTTCATTATTATTATAATTGTCTTTCTATTTAATTTCATACATTTGTTATATGATAATATAATTACGTTGGAATATCAAAACAACTTCATGAAAACAAATCGTATTTCGTCAACGTAAGAATAATTTCGAATCATTTAAAAACCTATTAGTAGCAAATACAGTGTTTATTACGTTTTGAATATATACATAAATAGCATTATATAGGATAAAAATATAAACACATATAATAAATACAATTAATTGTTTCTAGGAAACTCACAAATATAACACATCAAAGCGAGAGAAAGAGAAATAAAAACTTATTAGAAGTCAAATATTAAATATGTACATATGAAATTTACCTAAGAAGAAGACATAAATGTGAAGATATTTTCGGGTCCTATTTCACCTGCTTTGTATATAAATAAGTATTTCTTTCTATACAAGTAATAATATACTTCGATTAATTTTCGACTTCACCATTAAATACAAGGGCAGATAACTCCAGAATGGTTTATATGTCTTTTAGGCCTACTGCAGTCAAACTGGGGCACCACCTTAATATAGTTGATCATATCGACACCAATTATTATTTTGGTACTTTTTATCGATCTCTTTTTGTTCAGCCGCTAAGTTAAAGGACAAGAAAACACACTAGCATAGAGACATTAAATAGATCATATATATATGTAGTGAAAAGATAACAAGGACGTTATTCATTACATTTATTGGTTGGTGATGCGCGTCACCAACCAATAAATGTAATGAAAGAATAACCAATCGTCATTGTTATCTTTTCACTATAATACACTGTGTCTCGCTCTACACTGAAGTGAACCTAAACATCGAGTGCACACCCGGGTGAACCTACAGTAACTCCAAGTTACACTCCCTGGATATATCATCATCATCATCATCATCGTTTAACGTCCATGTCCCACGCTTGCATGGGTTTGGACGGGAGTTTTCCACTTGAGGCAAGAGTGATTGTCTTGCTCGCATACGACTGTCTGGCGGGTTTTCTACAGTTGGATGCCCTTCCTAACACCAACCACATTTACATTTACAGTGTGGGGCTGGGAGGTTTTTACCGTGTTGCCTACACGCCCACATTACAGCGTGGACTGTCTGGCGGGTTTTCTACAGCTGGATGCCCTTCCTAACACCAACCACATTTACAGTGTGGGACTGGGAGGTTTTTACCGTGTTGCCTACACGGCCACATTACAGCGTGGACTGTCTGGCGGGTTTTCTACAGTTGGATGCCCTTCCTAACACCAACCACATTTACATTTACAGTGTGGGGCTGGGAGGTTTTTACCATGTTGCCTACACGGCCACATTACAGCGTGGACTGTCTGGCGGGTTTTCTACAGTTGGATGCCCTTCCTAACACCAACCACATTTACATTTACAGTGTGGGGCTGGGAGGTTTTTACCATGTTGCCTACACGGCCACATTACAGCGTGGACTGTCTGGCGGGTTTTCTACAGTTGGATGCCCTTCCTAACACCAACCACATTTACATTTACAGTGTGGGGCTGGGAGGTTTTTACCGTGTTGCCTACACGGCCACATTACAGCGTGGACTGTCTGGCGGGTTTTCTACAGTTGGATGCCCTTCCTAACACCAACCACATTTACATTTACAGTGTGGGGCTGGGAGGTTTTTACCATGTTGCCTACACGGCCACATTACAGCGTGGACTGTCTGGCGGGTTTTCTACAGTTGGATGCCCTTCCTAACACCAACCACATTTACATTTACAGTGTGGGGCTGGGAGGTTTTTACCGTGTTGCCTACACGGGCACATTACAGCGTGGACTGTCTGGTGGGTTTTCTACAGCTGGATGCCCTTCCTAACACCAACCACATTTACAGTGTGGGACTGGGAGGTTTTTACCGTGTTGCCTACACGGCCACATTACAGCGTGGACTGTCTGTTTTTTTGTCGTGACACCTACACGATCTCATTTGTTTCGGCCTGGATTTTGTGGCACCAACATAACTTTACATTGAAAGGGGCGGTGTGGATGGGGTGGGGGTGGTGGGACGGGGGTGTATTTTGTTAGAGATGCCTACTGACTGTAGTAGGTTTTACTTTGTATTTAGGTAAGGCGGGTCTATATATATATATATAGACATGAAGGATCGATCGACTTCGGCAAATCGGACCGAGGAAACAATGTTTTCATCGGTCTTTCCAGTTGCTAGTACTATCTATCGGTTGCAACTCCAGGTAGAAGGAGCAACGGGAAATAAAGTGTCTCGCTCAAGAACATAAAGTATCGCCCGGTCCAGGAATCGAACTGACAACCTCAAGATTGTAAATTCAATTCTCTAATCTCTAACCACTCTGCCACACACACACACACACATATATATATATATATATATATATATATATATGAATGTATGCATAGTATATTTGGCAATATACCGTATGTTTAATTAAAAACATTTTGAAGACCTTACGCTATCATTTTTAAAGTAGTGACTATGTCACTTACTTCTTTTCGGCAAAAGAAGGAAGAGAAGCTAACAGTCTGTTTCATGCTGTTGGCAATCATCAGAGCTACGTACTGCCCTCTTCCGGCAGAGAAACAGACTGTTAGCTTCTCTGCCTTCTTTCACCGAAAAGAAGTAAGTGACATGGTCACTACTTTAAAAATGATAACGCAAGGTCTTCAAAATGTTTTTAATTAAACATACGGTATATTGCCAAATATACTATACATACATTCATGTATATGCCGCTATTTCAGAGCACCAATCCTAATACCTAATTTTTGCTGGACTGGCAATCGCTCTGTATAATCAGCTCCTGATTATTACTGGAATTCTATAAGAATCCAGCTTCTATAATTTTCGGCAGAAGAGGGCAGTACGTAGCTCTGATGATTGCCAACAGCATGAAACAGACTGTTAGCTTCGCTCCCTTCTTTCGCTGAAAAGAAGTAAGTGACATAGTCACTACTTTAAAAATGATAGCGTAAGGTCTTCAAAATGTTTTTAATTAAACATATGGTATATTGCCAAATATACTATACATACATTCATGTATATATCGCTATTTCAGAGCACCAGTCCTAATAGCACAGCAAAAACGCACCCAGGACTCACTGTAAATGAGGTTGGTGTTAGGAAAGGCATCCAGCTGTAGAAATCAAGCCAGAATCAGTTCCCGTCCCACCCTTGCAAGCAGGTAAAAGCGGACGTAAAATGATGATAATGTTGATGATGATGATGATCATATATATATATATATATATATATATATGGGATAACAAATTATCATTTTAGGTAATCCAGTTAGAGGTTGTGAGTGCTCTGTATTGTGGATATATATATATATATACTTATATATACTTCTGTCAGCCAACTAACAGACAACGAAGGACAACCACAGACAGAGATATGAACTCTCCTCTCTAAATATGTATGTAAAAACTAATAATTTTTCTTCCCCTTTTTATTATTCGTATAAATATGCAACATAACTACATTATGCATATCCGCAGTTGAAAAAGCGTATAATGCTGAAACTGGTACCATTATTAAATGCGGAAATACTGAAGGAATATCTTCAGCATTTTCTACTGAAAAATCCTTTTCTTCTCTACTATTTGTTTATATATATATATATATATATATATATATATATATATATATATAGGCAAAGAGATATTTAGTTTATTGGTTATTCAACAAATTTATTTATAACATATTCGAAGCACTCTACAAGTTTTCTGGAGTATAATATCAATGATATCCAAACTGAACCTGACCTGATAAGGTCTGGTTTCTTGGGTATGTCACCATTTATAAAACAAATTTTGTATTTTATCTGATGAGAGCAAACCAAAATTTTGCTACCCTTGAAATATATATAATAAAATAAATATGGTTTTATAAATAGTTTCCATTTATTAATATCATTGATATATATATATAATTGTTTCTACTTTAGGCACAAGGCCAGCAATTACCCAGTGCATTACTGGTACTTTATTTTATCGACCCCGTAAGGATGAAAGGTAAAGTCAACCTCAACGGGATTTGAACTCAGATCGTAAAGGGACGTAACTATGATGGAAAGCATGGCGTCTGACCCTCTACCGATACTGCCAATCCACCACCCTATATATAATAAGGAGTTGACGGACCCAGCATATTTATCAATGCCAGGACCAGTTGTATCTCAGCGTACTCAATAGGTAATGTAAGATACATTCCCAGAGTATACACATAGTTATTCGCTTCAATACAACACACGTAAAACGAGTGCTTTTAATAGTTCCCGGACTCGAGTTTCGGCCGCACTTAATGCAGCAGTAAGGTACACTGCACCCTCCGTCTGCATATCTTCTGCAACAATGCATAATCGGCTTATGCGGCTTCATCAGCGGGTATCCCCTAATCAATAACCAATCGATCGACAGAATCCAAACCTCAGCCCATGCCGGTCAAGACTGTTTGTGACAAATATATAAATATATATATCATCGTTTAAAATCCATCTTCCACTCTAGCATGGGTTAGACGGGTTTGTCCCATTTAGAAGGAGGTAGGGTCGGCTGACCGTGTCTCACTCTTATAGGACTGCTTCTGGCTGGTATTCTACGGCTGGATGCCCTTCTTAACGCCCTCCCCCTATATATATATATATATGATGCTGCGATGGCCGAGTTGTTAAGACATGTCAATGTAATAATACATTTATATATTTACATGTCAATGTAATAATAAAATGTGATAATGATGATGATGATGATGATACATTTATATATTTACATGTCAATGTAATAATACATTTATATATTTACATGTCAATGTAATAATAAAATGTGATAATGATGATGATGATGATGATACATTTATATATTTACATGTCAATGTAATAATACATTTATATATTTACATGTCAATGTAATAATAAAATGTGATAATGATGATGATGATGATGATACATTTATATATTTACATGTCAATGTAATAATACATTTATATATTTACATGTCAATGTAATAATAAAATGTGATAATGATGATGATGATGATATATATATATATATATATTTACATGTCAATTTTATACATTTTATATATTTATATGTCAATTTCATACATCTCCCTCATGTCACCAAGTTTTACATGCTAAAGTCGTAGATATACTATATTTCTTACCTAGATTGATGTGATTATTTCAAATAATTTATTGCTAGCATTGTTAGTATTGTTGTTATTGTTCTGATTGAATGCCATTACTATATATAGAAGCCATGCCTGTATATTCCTTTCATTCTCACAAGCTCCGATGAATTGACTGGTTATAACTTTGTATTGGTGATCGAATGACGTGAAAACAAGCGGGTAGCGATCTATAGACCTACCAGTTCAGAGAAACAATTGTCAGCAATTAGATTAAAAACGATTTTTGTATAGCAAACCGTATCACTCTTCTTTCCTGATTTATATATATATATATCTATATATATAGCGCATCGGTAGGGGTTCTCCTACATGGATATAAAGTAGTGGCCGTACTCGAAAATGCGTTGGCAGCCACTATGTATATATGTGTATGTATGTATGTAACTATATATATATATCCAGGAGAGATGAGCCCTTAGCCTTTGTCAAGGCAGAATTCTAGGAGAAGGAAAACTCTGATATAACACCTGCAACCCTGATGGTATCCAATGATGTTGACTTGTTCTTCTTTTTGGTAAATATCATCTTGGTTAAGAGAGTGGGACTGGCTTTGTGCAGTGCCTTTGCTCACTATAAAAGCTTCACAGCACAGGCATTGCTTTATATCTGGAGATCTCTCTGCACTTGTCGTCACATGGTGCCATGGGCCCAGCACTATGTGTCAATAATTGTCACAGGTGTAGTGTTTGTACCAGAGTTTTCAAGTCGCTGGCTGGACTAAAAAGTCACACTCGTTCAGCGCATCGGTAGGAGTTCTCCTACATGGATATAAAGTAGTAGCTGTACTCGAAAACGAGTTGGCAGCCACCATATATATATCATCATCATCATCATCATCACCATTTTACGTCCGTTCTTCCACGCTGGCATAGGTTAGACGGGTTGTCCTGTTGTAGGCAGTGTCCGGTCGGTTGACCTTGTTTTGCTCATACAGGAACTGATTATCATCATCATCATCATCATCACCGTTTTACGTCCGTTCTTCCACGCTAGCATGGGTTAGACGGGTTGTCCTGTTGTGAGCAGTGTCTGGTCGGCTGACCATGCCTTGCTCATACAGGAACTGATTTGGCTTGATTTCTACAGCTGGATGCCCTTCCTAACACCAACCTCATTTACAGTGAGTGCTGGGTGCTTTTTCGTGGCGCCTACACGTCCACTTTACAGTGTGGGTGGGGTGCTTTTTTTGCCGTGGCACCTCCACGACCACCTTGCGGTGGGGGGGGGGGGGGGCATATTGTCTATATGCTTCAGCTTGTACCCATGGGAGGTCGGGTACTCTGTATTACTGCGTGACGCCAGAAGTCACGGTCGTGTGTCATTGTCTTTGAGAGGTGTAATTGGGTAAGGTCGGCTTTTATCACCTCATCCCAGGTCATCTTGGGTCTCCCCACTCCGCGATTTCTATTGAGTTTTAGTGCTCTGCACCTTTTTATGCAGCTGTCATCCTTCATACGCATCACATGTCCATACCAGCGCAACCGCCTCTCCTGCACACATCATTTGATTCCTCTTATGCTCAGTCTCTCTCTCAATTCATTTATGCTTTGTCGTTCACGTATATTACTGTTACACATCCATCGGAGCATGCAGGCTTCGTTTCTCTCTAATCTCCGTAAGTCTTCCACCTTCAGCGCCCAGGTCTCACTACCATGCAACATCGCTGTTCGGATACACGCATCATACAGTCTGCCTTTCATTCTGAGGGAGAAGCCTTTTGCAGCTAGCAGTGGTAGTAGTTCCCTAAACTTCTTCCATCCCGTTCTTACCCTAGTTATTGTACTTTCTGAACACCCACCTCCGCTGCTAATTCGGTCACCTAGGTAGCAGAAGCTGTCTACTGTTTCTACAGGGCCCTCCCAGAGATTGGTAGTACTTGTTTCCTGTGGCTGTTTGCTGCATGCTGTCCATCTCTTGTGTACCCATTGTTTGCATTTGGGGCAGAGAAAGGAGTTCCTACCTACACCTTTCCTACATACTGAGCAAGGCCATATATATATATATACTTCGTCTTTGAATTTGTTTTGCAAGATTTCTGAAAACGTCTGTTAAAACAGATATTGTTATACTTTGGGAGGGTCATGTTGTCAATAAAAACACATGCACCTGTTGGTTTTCACTTCAATACACACACACATATATATATATATACA
>OZ024753.1:13487070-13552070 GCA_964016885.1 Eledone cirrhosa | reverse complement strand
AACATGGAAGCACGGCCTAGAGTCAAAAGGACTTAAAATTAACCTGGCTAAGACCAAAGTTCTAGTTTGTAGGAAAGAAAACAAGGCGGCGGTCCCTTCTGGGAAATGGTCGTGCTCGGTGTGTAGGAAAGGCGTAGGTAGAAACTCCATTTTATGTCCTAAATGCAAAGTATGGGTGCATAAAAGATGTAGTGGGATCACAGGTAAGCTAACTAAGAACATAGATTTTACATGTGGCCGGTGTTCTGGTGCAATAAGTAGCAGCAAGTGCCCACAAAATACTAGCTCTTTCAATTGCGCAGAGGGTTCTATAGAAATAGTGGACAGCTTCCGTTACCTGGGCGATAAAATCAGCAGTGGGGGAGGGTGCTCTGAAAGTACTGTAGCTAGAGTCAGAACTGGTTGGAAAAAGTTCAGAGAGCTTATACCACTATTAGCTGCTAAAGGGTTCTCCCTAAAAATGAAAGGCAGGTTGTACGATGCCTGCATACGAACAGCAATGCTGCATGGCAGTGAGACCTGGGCATTGTGTGCAGAGGATATACGCAGACTAGAGAGGAACGAAGCTTGCATGCTCCGCTGGATGTGTAACAGTAATATACGTGAACGGCAAAGCATAAACGAACTAAGGAAAAAATTAGAGATAAGAGGGATCAGATGTTGTTTACTCGAGAGAAGGCTACGTTGGTATGGACACGTGATGCGCATGAAAGTCGATAGCTGTATAACAAAGTGCAGGGCAATAAAGATAGACGGTAGTCACGGAATAGGCAGACCTAGAAAAACCTGGGACGAGCTGATAAACTCCGACATCACACACTTACACCTCTCCAAGACAATGTCACTGGACCGAGACCTTTGGCGGTACTCAGTAACAGAGAAGACCCGCCTTACCTAAATATATAGTAAAACCTACTCCAACCATTAGGCATCTCTAACAAAATACACCCCGTCCCACCACCACCACCCCCACCCCATCCACACCACCCCGTTCTATGTAAAGTTATGTTGGTGCCGCGCCATAGGCCGAAACAAATGAGATCGTGTAGGTGTCACGACAAAAAAAACACACAGTCCACGCTGTAATGTGGCCGTGTAGGCAACACGGTAAAAACCTCCCAGACCCACACTGTAAATGTGGTTGGTGTTAGGAAGGGCATCCAACTGTAGAAAACCTGCCAGACAGTCCTATGCGAGCAAGACAATCACTCTTGCCTCAAGTGGGACTACCCCCGTCCAAACCCATGCAAGCGTGGAACACGGACGTTAAACGTTGATGATGATGATGATGATGATGATATATACATATACATATATATATATATTTATACATACATATATATATATACATATATATATATATACATATATACATATTTATATATATACATATATACATATTTATACATACATATATATATATATATATATATATACATACATATATATATATATACATACATATATATATATATACATATATATATATATATATACATATATATATATATACACAGGCTGTTCATGGAGCAAGCAATACTCCTCCCAACAAGAGGCGAAAATGTCCTGGACCTCTGTTTTACAAACAACGAAGTGCTCATCCACAATGTAAAGGTGACACCAACAATTCTCTCGGATCATAACTTGGTAGAGCTAATGATATGTGGTCCAAGAGAACCAACAGAGACAAAACCACCAAGAAGCTCCGGGACGCTATCCAGCCTTAACTTCTACGGGGCTGACTGGAAGAAGATTAAGAGTGAAATCCGGAAGCAAACATGGAGTGCAAACATCGCCACACAAGACACTAACACACAATTTCAACACTTCATGACAACGATACACACCATATGCAAAAAGTGTGTCCCGGAGAAAGAGGCAAACAGACACAAAAATCTTATTCCCAGAGATAGGAAAATCCATATGAGGCGTAGAACTAAACTCTCAAACCAGTTGAATAATCAACAAAACCAAAACAAGAAGGAATCCTATTTGAAACGTGCACTACTTGACACCGAGATTGCACTCAAGCTTTCACATGAGAATGAGAGGGCAAGGAAAGAGAACAGGGCCATAGAAAACATTAAAACAAACCCTAAGGCCTTCTTTAAATTTGCAAAAGAAACTGCCTCAGTACACTGCAAGATTGGACCACTCTTCCACACGGACGGTTCATTAACCGAAAATCCCCAAGAGATATGTGAAATACTGAACGAACAGTACAAAAGTGTCTTCACATGTCCACTGAGGCACATGCAAATAACGAAGCCAGAGGAGTTCTTTGATGCCACAACACTACATCAAGAAATGGCAACCATCAACCACATAGACATAACGGAGGAGGATGTGGTGTACGCCATTGATGAAATTAGAACAGACTCGGCTGCTGGACCTGATGGATTCCCAGCAGTTCTCCTAAAAATATGTAAGCGGGCCTTAGCAACTCCACTGAAGATGCTCTTCAGAAGCTCCTTGGCTAGCGGTGTACTACCCAGGGAGCTGAAAGAAGGCACAATATGCCCTATCCATAAAGGAGGTAGTAGAGCGGAGGCCAAGAACTATAGGCCAGTCTCCCTGACGTCGCATATCAGTAAGGTCATGGAGCGAGTCGTCAGAAAGAAACTAATCACTTTCCTCGAAGAAAATGACCGCCTGACTAGCACGCAACATGGCTTCCGCCCAGGAAGAAGCTGCCTTACACAGCTGCTACATCACTACGACTGGGTACTGAGACAGCTACTAGACAGCTCACATGTAGACGTGATATATCTTGACTTTGCGAAGGCCTTTGACAAGGTCGACCACGGAATGATATGTCACAAACTACACGGACTCGGCATAACTGGAAAAGTAGGTGAGTGGCTGCATGGCTTCCTGAGGGACAGAAGCCAGGCAGTCGCAGCAAATGGGGCCCTCTCGAGAGAAACACCGATAACAAGTGGGGTGCCTCAGGGGACAGTCCTGGGACCACTACTGTTTTTGGTGGCTCTCTCGGACATGCCCTCTGTGGTGCATGCAACAACATCCCTCACTAGCTATGCTGATGACACTAAGGTAGCACAGGCAATCAAAAACCCGGCTGACACTGCCCTCTTACAGCAGGATCTGGATGCCATATACAGATGGGCGGAAGAAAACAACATGCAGTTTAATGCTGGCAAATTCCAAGCCCTACAATACAAACCTGCAAACACAAACACAAATATAGCGGAACACAGCTACACAGGACCAGGAGGGACCGATATCCCCGTGTCAAAATCGATACGAGACCTGGGCATAGACATGAGCGATGATGCATCTTTTTCTTCACACATCATGAAGGTGGCGACAGCATGTAGACGATTCGCTGGCTGGATCTTGAGGACTTTCCTTACAAGAGATCGAGACACCATGTTGACACTGTGGAGGACTTTTGTCCTAAGCCGCCTGGACTACTGCTCCCAGCTGTGGTCACCCCATAGTGTCAAACTAACCACAGAGCTTGAGGCAATCCAGCGAAGCTACACCAAGAGGATTGCCAAGATGAGGGAGACAAGCTACTGGGAGAGGCTGAAGGAACTGAACCTCTACTCCTTGGAGCGAAGACGGGAGAGATACGCAGTGATCTACATGTGGAAAATCCTGGAGGGACTAGCACCAAACTTTGGCATTGGGAGCTGGACCAACCGTCGAACAGGACGTCACTGTGTGGTGCCAAAGGTCCCGTCTTCCACATCTAGAATAAGGAGCAGGTATTGCAATAGCCTGGGATTCAAGGGCCCTCAACTCTTCAACAGGCTGTCGAGGCATCTGCGAGACTTGCATGACGTGGAGGTGGATGTCTTTAAGAATCATCTCGACACCTTGTTATCCAGGATCCCGGATGAGCCCACAGCAAGACACGAGGGAAACCTAAGGGCAGCAGCAACAAACTCCCTCCTACACCAGTGGCCAACCTATACAGGCTGGAGATAAAGTGTGTAGGAGCAAGGGCGGTGCCCCAGCATGGCCTCAGCCGGATGGCTGAAACAGGTAAAAGAGTAAAAGAGTAAAAGAGTATATACATATATATATACATATATATATATATATATACATATATATATATATATATATATATATATATATATATATATATATATATATATATATATATATATATATACACACACACATACAAACATATTTATATATACACACATATATATATATACATACATATATATATATACATACATATATATATACATACATATATATATATACATATATATATACACACACATACATATATATATACACATACATACATATATATATATATATACACACCTACATACACACATACATACACATATACACATACATACATATATACACATTTATATATATATATGCATACATACATATATACACATACATATATATACATACATATATATACATATATATAAGCAAAAGGGATATTCAATTTGTTGGTAATTCAACAAATATAAATGTTTATAACTGATTCAGAGCACTCGACAGATTTTCTGGTGTATAATATTCAATGATATTAAATAAATGGAAACTACATTTATAAAACCATATTTATTCTATTATCTTCAACCGTTAAGGTATCTTTTTCTTGGTTATGTCAAAATTTATAAAACAAACTTTGTATTTTATCCGATGAAAGCGTACCAAAGTTTTGGTAACTTGAAATATATATAATAGAATAAATATGGTTTTATAAATATAGTTTCCATTTATTTAATATCATTGTGTGTGTGTGTGTGTGTGTGTGTGTGTGTGTGTGTGTGTGTGTATATATATATATATATATATATATATATATATATATATATATATATATATATATATATATATATATATATATATGTATATATATATATGGAGGCACATGCCTTAGTGGTTAGAGCATTGGCCTTGCAATCGAAAGGTTGTGAGTTCAATTCTCAGACCGGGTGATGTGTTGTTTCCTTGAGCAAGACACTTTATTTCACATTGCTCCAGTTTACTCAGCTGTAGAAATGAGATGATAGGTACTGCGGACCCTATCATTCCACTGCAAAGTGGTCGTGGAGGTGCCACGGCAAAAAAGCACCCAGCACTCACTGTAAATGAGGTTGGTGTTAGGAAGGGCATCCAGCTGTAGAAATCAAGCCAGAATCAGTTCCCGTCCCACCCTTGCAAGCAGGGAAAAGTAGACATAAAATGAAATGATGATGATGATGATGATATATATATATATAAATCAGGAAAGAAGAGTGACACGGTTTGCTATACAAAAAAGGTTTTTAATCTCATTTGTTTCTCTGAACTGGTAGGTCTAGAGATCACTACCCGCTTGTTTTCACGTCATTCGATCACCAATACTTAGTTGTAACCAGTCAATTCATCAGAGCTTGTGAGAATGAAGAGAATATACAGGCATGGCTTCTATATATAGTAATGGCATTCAATGAGAACAATAACAACAATACTAACAATGCTAGCAATAAATTATTTGAAATAATCACAACATCAATCTAGGTAAGAAATATAGTATATCTACGACTTTAGCAGCGTGTAAAACTAGCTGATATGAGGGAGATGTATGAAATTGACATGTAAAAGCTGTCATGCGGTGTATTATATATAGTGTAGGGATAAGCCAGTGGTTTTAAACAATGTACCGTTTCCTTTACTGTAGGTCTGGTGACCGTAAGAATTATTTATTATCTGACAGATGAAATATTTATCATTGTAGTGAGGATAGTAATATTTGTGGTGTGAGGTGGGTTCAATATTTATGTGGTCTATATTAGATGAAGGGGTTGTTAGTTCGAATCATGGGGTTGTTTAGCTTTCACATCATCAATAACATACATGTATAAGATAACATTAGCAGAGTAGCAATATAATAGGTAAGTTAATACAGAGGTTAAGGAGGCAATATATATATATATATATATTGCCTCCTTAACCTCTGTATATATATATATAAAGAGAAAACATGCTGACTACAGTTATAACAGGAGGAAGGTGATATTTTACTGTAGTAGTATTCTGAAATGTTCTTGGATTTAGGTTCATATGTTGAGAGTCAAGGGTGAGGAAGTTGTGTTGACAGCAGCTGAGAAGGGATATATTTATGGGTTGATAAGATACTTGCAGACATTACTGTGGAATAGAATTAGGAAGGCTAGAATTTACTTAATGATTATAGTTCTGTGGTGGTCCGTGCAATATTGTGGATATTATATGTTGAAAGCTAAGTTACGTCGGTTCAATTCACGGAGGCTTAAATCTTGTGAATTTAGTGGTGATCCTGTGTCGCCAAAAAAGTCTGGGAACTTAAGGACAATAACACCAACTACAATATCAACTGGTCGAAGTTGTGGGCCGCAAGGGCTTACAGTACCGGTATGTCCCACTGTAGGCTCTGTGATCTTGAATTATTATATATCCTTAGGAATGTAAAAAGGCTACTCAACAACAAGATAGAAAGATCAATTTTCTGCAGACACAGGATTGCCACTAAATACACAAGATTTAAGCCTCCGTGAATCAAACCGACATAACTTATCTTTCAACATATGATATCCACAATACTGCACGGACCACCACAGAACTATAATCATTAAGTAAATTCTAGCCTTCGAGCAAATATTTATTAAAATATCAGATTAAAGTTGTAATTTTAATAAATATATATTGTCTTCCTTCGATTTCAACGTTTTTTGAAATATTTACTTCTGCGTTGATTTTTTTAGTTTCAGAAGATCCCGTTAAGGGTGAAAGCAGCGATTCTTTGCTTGAACTTTAATCTGTTATTTTAATAAATATATATATATATATATATATATATATATAATATATATATATATATATATATATATATATAATATATATATATATATATAATATATATATATATATATATATATATATATAATATATATATATGTATATATATATATATATATATATATATAATATATATATGTATATATATAATACAATAGACAATATAAATACAATGTAAATGACAATCAATGAGTGTTTAAACATTTAATCACTTACGCTTCATCCTAGCTCTATACCGGAATCATCGAAGTAGATATCAAAACTTTATCACAAGAACATTAGGCGGATCATAATATGAGAGGCTAGATAAGTATAACTATCAACATTTATATAAGATACTAGACCCCCCGTCACCCATTAGGTCATGTTCACTTCAAAATATAAAAAAAGAATTATGTTCATTTAAAAATAATTTTTAAATTATTAAAATATATGCAGTATATAATGTGAAATGAAACTGGAAGGCCCATATATATATGTGTGTGTATGTATGTATGTATATATAAATGTGTGTGTATACATATATATATATATATGAGCAAGAGACTTTATTTCACGTTGCTCCAGTTTACTCAGCTGTAGAAATGAGATGATAGGACTGGGGTCCATATCATTCCACTGCAAAGTGGTCGTGGAGGTGCCACGGCAAAAAAGCACCCAGCACTCACTGTAAATGAAGTTGGTGTTAGGAAGGGCATCCAGCTGTAGAAATCAAGCCAGAATCAGTTCCCGTCCCACCCTTGCAAGCAGGGAAAAGCGGACGTAAAATGATGATGATGATGATGAATATATATATATATATATATGTAAAAGGTAAACAGAAATAACAACACAATCGGTACAGTATATGGAAGGTATATATTAGGTTAACGCTTGAAATAGCAGGAACAGGGTCTTCACGTTTCGGACGCTAGTCCTTCATCAGAAGAAAGAATGAGAAATAAAATAGATTGAGGGGGCGGGCAGGATGGAATTGGAAAAAAATGTCTTTAGATAAAAATAACAGGTCCATTCATGTTGACATCTCTATGTATACACACACACGACAAAAAACACACAGTCCACGCTATAATGTGGCTGTGTAGGTAACACGGTAAAAAGGCTCCCAGTCCACACTGTAAACGTGGTTGGTGTTAGGAAGGGCATCCAGCCATAGAAAACCTGCCAGACAGTCCTATACGAGTGAGATGACCAATCTTACCTCAAGTGGGACAATTCCTGTCTAAACCCATGCTAGCGTGGAAGATAGACATTAAACGATGATGATGATGATAATGATATATATATGTGTGTGCGTGTGTGTGTGTCTGTGATCTATATACACTGGTCATAGACACACACATATATATATATATATATATACACAACACCACCAGCTCTCTCTCTCTCTCTCTCTCTCTCTTCCATTCTCCTTCTCTGTCACTCCTCCCTCTCTCTAAGTCTCTCTTTCAATCTACTCTCTCAACCACTATCTCTTTCTATGTATCTTTCTCTCTCTCTCTGTTTATGAAGATACCCAGGAAACCCCATATCTTGGGAACCCGTGCTTCGATTTACGTGAAACGTTTTGGAAATTTCGGTTCTAACCGAGGGAGTCTCTTGAAAAACTCAAAGCCTCACGGATAATGCAATGATTAGACATTTCCACAAAGTACAAGCGAAACTATCGATAGTCAGGACTGGCTTGAATTTTACGTCTCTGGATATGTGAACATTATACTTCAGAACATCCTGAACTCAATATGAACAGCATGTGCAGCATCAGTGCCACATGTTCAGAAAAAAACATCCGAAACTGCAATTTGGAAGACTGCAGCGTTCCGACTTGCCAGGAAAGAACGTCATACAAACTGCATAAATCAGATATCAATAGAAAAAAGCGAAATAAATCATCCAACCATCTCAAGAAGGTGACAAAAAAGGCAGTGCTTGAATTTGAACAGCGTATAGCAACCAGCCCTGACAGTAAGGTGTTCTGGAATTATGTACATTCAAAGCAGAGACCTCACTCTTCATTTGGCCCTCTTCGCAATCCCCACACAAGCCAGGTTACTGACGACCCCAAGGAATGTGCAGAACTCATTGCTGAATGCTATGCAGGCATTTTCACTGTTGAAAACCAAAACATACCATCTCCACCACCTCTGTCATCAAATTCTATTACAACTATGGAAGTTACACCTGCCATGCTGCGACGTCACCTTAAGAATAAATGCAACCATGCCTCTCATGGTCTTGATGGTGTTACATACCTGCTTCTCAAACATTGAGGGTACTTCCTTCTGCACCAGCATTCACTCTTCTTTCAATTCTGTCTTAACAACGGTGCTACTCCGGAGCAGTGGAAAACTGCCAGTGTCATTCCTCTGTTCAAAAAGGATGACCTCACGTCGCCTGTCAACTATCGTTCAGTCAGTCTTACTAGTTGCTGTGATCAACTTAGCGTATTTCTTGAAGACATCACCCGGATCACTGCTAGCGGTTCATGGGTGGATGTTGTTTACCTTGACTTTGCTAAAGCTTTTAATTCTGTGCCACACAACAGACTTTTGGCAAAACTCTCTGCAATGGGTGTGAAGGATGATCTTTTTAACTGGTTGAAGTTCTTCATTCTCAGTCGAAGAGAGGTAGTCGCGGTTCTAGGACAGCATTCCTCACCATCTAAGATGTTATCTGGTGTACCACAGGGACCTGTTCTTGGTCTGCTTTTGTTAGTTGCATATATTAATGACATAGATGCCAACTTAAAGAATGTCACAGTACTGAAATATGCAGATGACATCAAGCTGTAGCTTGAGATAAAAAGGACAAATCCTGAACACTATAGATATTTCCTGTAATAGACCTGGACACAATGCAACAATGGATCACGGACTGGCAACTCAAGCTAGCTGTGGACAAGTGTACCACCATGCATTTTAGGAGGAAAAACCCAGCATCCACATACTTCCTCCACAACACTAATATCAAGAAGTCTTCTGGGCATTACTGTCAATGCGATTTGCGTTGGACAAAGCACATCTCTAAAATTGTCAAGAAGTCTGAGAGTGCTTTGGCATCACTCAGCAAGACCTTTGTCAACCGGTCTCCAGCTATCTATTTAAAACTCTATATAGCTATGGTGCAGCCACACTTAGAATTTGCATCACCTGTCTGGAACCCCTATCTTGCTTCGAACATTGACCTCCTGGAAACTGTTCAGGGACGTGCAACCAAGCGAATACCCTCCATCAGACATCTACCATAATCTGAACGTCTTGCTTCCCTGGGTAAGGATACATTGAAGCTCCGACATCTGGCAACTGACTTGGTAAACACCCACAAAATTATTAACCATCTTGCAACAACAACTCTGAGCTCCTTTTTGATTTCCATGTGTCTAACACCCGTGGGCATGCCTACAAAGTCAGAAAACAGCACAGCTCCCATAATTTTCGGAAATATTTTTTCATGCTCAGAATTGCTGAAGCATGGAACAAACTCCCTGCATCAGTTGTTAGGTGCCAAGACACTGCATCCTTTAAAACTTCCATGGAACAAACTACCTGCATCAGTTGTTAGCCGTCGAGACACTGCATCCTTTAAAACCTCGATGGAACAAACTTACTGCATCAGTTGTTAGCTGCCAAGACACTGCATCCTTTAAAACCATGGAACAAACTACCTGCATCAGTTGTGAGCCGTCGAGACACTGCATCCTTTAAAACCTCGATGGAACAAACTCCCTGCATCAGTTGTTAGCTGTCGAAACACTGCATGCTTTAAAACCTCCATGGAACAAACTCCCAGCATCAGTTGTTAGCTGTCAAGACACTGCATCCTTTAAAACCTCCATGGAACAAACTACCTGCAGCAGTTGTTAGCTCCCAAGACACTGCATCCTTTAAAACCTCCATGGAACAAACACCCTACATCAGTTGTTAGCTGTCAAGACACTGCATCCTTTAAAACCTCCGTGGAACAAACTCCCTGCATCAGTTGTTAGCTGCCGAGACACTGCATCCTTTAAAACCTCCGTGGAACAAACTCCCTGCATCAGTTGTTAGCTGTCGAGACACTGCATCCTTTAAAACCTCCATGGAACAAACTCCCTGCATCAGTTGTTAGCTGTCGAGACACTGCATCCTTTAAAACCTCTATGGAACAAACTACCTGCATCAGTTGTTAGCCGTTGAGACACTGCATCCTTTAAAACCTCCATTGAACAAACTCCCTGCATCAGTTGTTAGCTCCCAAGACACTGCATCCTTTAAAACCTCCGTGGAACAAACTCCCTGCATCAGTTGTTAGCCGTCGAGACACTGCATCCTTTAAAACCTCCATGGAACAAACTCCCTGCATCAGTTGTTAGCTGTCAAGACCTGCATCCTTGAAAACCTCCGTGGAACAAACTCCCTGCATCAGTTGTTAGCTGTCAAGACACTGCATCCTTTAAAACCTCCATGGAACAAACTACCTGCATCAGTTGTTAGCTGTCAAGACACTGCATCCTTTAAAACCTCCATGGAACAAACTACCAGCATCAGTTGTTAGCTGTCAAGACACTGCATCCTTTAAAACCTCCATGGAACAAACTCCCTGCATTAGTTGTTAGCTGTCGAGAAACTGCATCCTTTAAAACCTCCATGGAACAAACTCCCTGCATCAGTTGTTAGCTGCTAAGACACTGCATCCTTTAAAACCTCCATGGAACAAACTCCCTGCATCAGTTGTTAGCTGTCGAGACACTGCATCCTTTAAAACCTCCATGGAACAAAATACCTGCATCAGTTGTTAGCTATCGAGACACTGCATCCTTTAAAACCTCCATGGAACAAACTACCAGCATCAGTTGTTAGCTGTCAAGACACTGCATCCTTTAAAACCTCCATGGAACAAACTCCCTGCATTAGTTGTTAGCTGTCGAGACACTGCATCCTTTAAAACCTCCATGGAACAAACTCCCTGCATCAGTTGTTAGCTGCTAAGACACTGCATCCTTTAAAACCTCCATGGAACAAACTACCTGCATCAGTTGTTAGCTGCCGAGACACTGCATCCTTTAAAACCTCTGTGGAACAAACTCCCTGCATCAGTTGTTAGCTGTCGAGACACTGCATCCTTTAAAACCTCCGTGGAACAAACTCCCTGCATCAGTTGTTAGCCGTCGAGACACTGCATCCTTTAAAACCTCCATGGAACAAACTCCCTGCATCAGTTGTTAGCTGTCAAGACCTGCATCCTTGAAAACCTCCATGGAACAAACTCCCTGCATCAGTTGTTAGCTGTCAAGACACTGCATCCTTTAAAACCTCCGTGGAACAAACTCCCTGCATCAGTTGTTAGCTGTCGAGACACTGCATTCTTTAAAACCTCCATGGAACAAACTCCCTGCATCAGTTGTTAGCTGTCGAGACACTGCATCCTTTAAAACCTCCATGGAACAAAATACCTGCATCAGTTGTTAGCTGTCAAGACACTGCATCCTTTAAAACCTCCATGGAACAAACTACCTGCATCAGTTGTTAGCTATCGAGACACTGCATCCTTTAAAACCTCCATGGAACAAACTACCAGCATCAGTTGTTAGCTGTCAAGACACTGCATCCTTTAAAACCTCCATGGAACAAACTCCCTGCATTAGTTGTTAGCTGTCGAGACACTGCATCCTTTAAAACCTCCATGGAACAAACTCCCTGCATCAGTTGTTAGCTGCTAAGACACTGCATCCTTTAAAACCTCCATGGAACAAACTACCTGCATCAGTTGTTAGCTGCCGAGACACTGCATCCTTTAAAACCTCCATGGAACAAACTCCCTGCATCAGTTGTTAGCTGTCAAGACCTGCATCCTTTAAAACCTCCGTGGAACAAACTCCCTGCATCAGTTGTTAGCTGTCAAGACACTGCATCCTTTAAAACCTCCATGGAACAAACTACCTGCATCAGTTGTTAGCTCCCAAGACACTGCATCCTTTAAAACCTCCATGGAACAAACTCCCTGCATCAGTTGTTAGCTGTCGAGACACTGCATCCTTTAAAACCTCCATGGAACAAAATACCTGCATCAGTTGTTAGCTGTCAAGACACTGCATCCTTTAAAACCTCCATGGAACAAACTACCTGCATCAGTTGTTAGCTATCGAGACACTGCATCCTTTAAAACCTCCATGGAACAAACTAACAGCATCAGTTGTTAGCTGTCAAGACACTGCATCCTTTAAAACCCCCATGGAACAAACTCCCTGCATCAGTTGTTAGCTGCTAAGACACTGCATCCTTTAAAACCTCCATGGAACAAACTACCTGCATCAGTTGTTAGCTGTCAAGACACTGCATCCTTTAAAACCTTCATGGAACAAACTCCCTGCATCAGTTGTTAGCTGCCAAGACACTGCATCCTTTAAAACCTCCATGGAACAAACTCCCTGCATCAGTTGTTAGCTGCCAAGACACTGCATCCTTTAAAACCTCCATGGAACAAACTACCTGCATCAGTTGTTAGCTCCCAAGACACTGCATCCTTTAAAACCTCCATGGAACAAACTCCCTGCATCAGTTGTTAGCTGTCGAGACACTGCATCCTTTAAAACCTCCATGGAACAAAATACCTGCATCAGTTGTTAGCTGTCAAGACACTGCATCCTTTAAAACCTCCATGGTACAAACTACCTGCATCAGTTGTTAGCTATCGAGACACTGCATCCTTTAAAACCTCCATGGAACAAACTACCAGCATCAGTTGTTAGCTGTCAAGACACTGCATCGTTTAAAACCTCCATGGAACAAACTCCCTGCATCAGTTGTTAGCTGTCGAGACACTGCATCCTTTAAAACCTCTATGGAACAAACTACCTGCATCAGTTGTTAGCCGTTGAGACACTGCATCCTTTAAAACCTCCATTGAACAAACTCCCTGCATCAGTTGTTAGCTCCCAAGACACTGCATCCTTTAAAACCTCCGTGGAACAAACTCCCTGCATCAGTTGTTAGCCGTCGAGACACTGCATCCTTTAAAACCTCCATGGAACAAACTCCCTGCATCAGTTGTTAGCTGTCAAGACCTGCATCCTTGAAAACCTCCGTGGAACAAACTCCCTGCATCAGTTGTTAGCTGTCAAGACACTGCATCCTTTAAAACCTCCATGGAACAAACTACCTGCATCAGTTGTTAGCTGTCAAGACACTGCATCCTTTAAAACCTCCATGGAACAAACTACCAGCATCAGTTGTTAGCTGTCAAGACACTGCATCCTTTAAAACCTCCATGGAACAAACTCCCTGCATTAGTTGTTAGCTGTCGAGAAACTGCATCCTTTAAAACCTCCATGGAACAAACTCCCTGCATCAGTTGTTAGCTGCTAAGACACTGCATCCTTTAAAACCTCCATGGAACAAACTCCCTGCATCAGTTGTTAGCTGTCGAGACACTGCATCCTTTAAAACCTCCATGGAACAAAATACCTGCATCAGTTGTTAGCTATCGAGACACTGCATCCTTTAAAACCTCCATGGAACAAACTACCAGCATCAGTTGTTAGCTGTCAAGACACTGCATCCTTTAAAACCTCCATGGAACAAACTCCCTGCATTAGTTGTTAGCTGTCGAGACGCTGCATCCTTTAAAACCTCCATGGAACAAACTCCCTGCATCAGTTGTTAGCTGCTAAGACACTGCATCCTTTAAAACCTCCATGGAACAAACTACCTGCATCAGTTGTTAGCTGCCGAGACACTGCATCCTTTAAAACCTCTGTGGAACAAACTCCCTGCATCAGTTGTTAGCTGTCGAGACACTGCATCCTTTAAAACCTCCGTGGAACAAACTCCCTGCATCAGTTGTTAGCCGTCGAGACACTGCATCCTTTAAAACCTCCATGGAACAAACTCCCTGCATCAGTTGTTAGCTGTCAAGACCTGCATCCTTGAAAACCTCCATGGAACAAACTCCCTGCATCAGTTGTTAGCTGTCAAGACACTGCATCCTTTAAAACCTCCGTGGAACAAACTCCCTGCATCAGTTGTTAGCTGTCGAGACACTGCATTCTTTAAAACCTCCATGGAACAAACTCCCTGCATCAGTTGTTAGCTGTCGAGACACTGCATCCTTTAAAACCTCCATGGAACAAAATACCTGCATCAGTTGTTAGCTGTCAAGACACTGCATCCTTTAAAACCTCCATGGAACAAACTACCTGCATCAGTTGTTAGCTATCGAGACACTGCATCCTTTAAAACCTCCATGGAACAAACTACCAGCATCAGTTGTTAGCTGTCAAGACACTGCATCCTTTAAAACCTCCATGGAACAAACTCCCTGCATTAGTTGTTAGCTGTCGAGACACTGCATCCTTTAAAACCTCCATGGAACAAACTCCCTGCATCAGTTGTTAGCTGCTAAGACACTGCATCCTTTAAAACCTCCATGGAACAAACTACCTGCATCAGTTGTTAGCTGCCGAGACACTGCATCCTTTAAAACCTCCATGGAACAAACTCCCTGCATCAGTTGTTAGCTGTCAAGACCTGCATCCTTTAAAACCTCCGTGGAACAAACTCCCTGCATCAGTTGTTAGCTGTCATGACACTGCATCCTTTAAAACCTCCATGGAACAAACTACCTGCATCAGTTGTTAGCTCCCAAGACACTGCATCCTTTAAAACCTCCATGGAACAAACTCCCTGCATCAGTTGTTAGCTGTCGAGACACTGCATCCTTTAAAACCTCCATGGAACAAAATACCTGCATCAGTTGTTAGCTGTCAAGACACTGCATCCTTTAAAACCTCCATGGAACAAACTACCTGCATCAGTTGTTAGCTATCGAGACACTGCATCCTTTAAAACCTCCATGGAACAAACTAACAGCATCAGTTGTTAGCTGTCAAGACACTGCATCCTTTAAAACCCCCATGGAACAAACTCCCTGCATCAGTTGTTAGCTGCTAAGACACTGCATCCTTTAAAACCTCCATGGAACAAACTACCTGCATCAGTTGTTAGCTGTCAAGACACTGCATCCTTTAAAACCTTCATGGAACAAACTCCCTGCATCAGTTGTTAGCTGCCAAGACACTGCATCCTTTAAAACCTCCATGGAACAAACTCCCTGCATCAGTTGTTAGCTGCCAAGACACTGCATCCTTTAAAACCTCCATGGAACAAACTACCTGCATCAGTTGTTAGCTCCCAAGACACTGCATCCTTTAAAACCTCCATGGAACAAACTCCCTGCATCAGTTGTTAGCTGTCGAGACACTGCATCCTTTAAAACCTCCATGGAACAAAATACCTGCATCAGTTGTTAGCTGTCAAGACACTGCATCCTTTAAAACCTCCATGGTACAAACTACCTGCATCAGTTGTTAGCTATCGAGACACTGCATCCTTTAAAACCTCCATGGAACAAACTACCAGCATCAGTTGTTAGCTGTCAAGACACTGCATCGTTTAAAACCTCCATGGAACAAACTCCCTGCATCAGTTGTTAGCTGTTGAGACACTGCATCCTTTAAAACCTCCATGGAACAAACTACCTGCATCAGTTGTTAGCTGCCGAGACACTGCATCCTTTAAAACCTCTGTGGAACAAACTCCCTGCATCAGTTGTTAGCTGTCGAGACACTGCATCCTTTAAAACCTCCATGAAACAAACTCCCTGCATCAGTTGTTAGCTGCCGAGACACTGCATCCTTTAAAACCTCCATGGAACAAACTCCCTGCATCAGTTGTTAGCTGCTAAGACACTGCATCCTTTAAAACCTCCATGGAACAAACTACCTGCATCAGTTGTTAGCTGCCGAGACACTGCATCCTTTAAAACCTCTGTGGAACAAACTCCCTGCATCAGTTGTTAGCTGTCGAGACACTGCATCCTTTAAAACCTCCATGAAACAAACTCCCTGCATCAGTTGTTAGCTGCCGAGACACTGCATCCTTTAAAACCTCCATGGAACAAACTCCCTGCATCAGTTGTTAGCTGTCGAGACACTGCATCCTTTAAAACCTCCATGGAACAAACTCCCTGCATTAGTTGTTAGCTGTCGAGACACTGCATCCTTTAAAACCTCCATGGAACAAACTCCCTGCATCAGTTGTTAGCTGCTAAGACACTGCATCCTTTAAAACCTCCATGGAACAAACTACCTGCATCAGTTGTTAGCTGCCGAGACACTGCATCCTTTAAAACCTCCATGGAACAAACTCCCTGCATCAGTTGTTAGCTGTCAAGACCTGCATCCTTTAAAACCTCCGTGGAACAAACTCCCTGCATCAGTTGTTAGCTGTCAAGACACTGCATCCTTTAAAACCTCCATGGAACAAACTACCTGCATCAGTTGTTAGCTCCCAAGACACTGCATCCTTTAAAACCTCCATGGAACAAACTCCCTGCATCAGTTGTTAGCTGTCGAGACACTGCATCCTTTAAAACCTCCATGGAACAAAATACCTGCATCAGTTGTTAGCTGTCAAGACACTGCATCCTTTAAAACCTCCATGGAACAAACTACCTGCATCAGTTGTTAGCTATCGAGACACTGCATCCTTTAAAACCTCCATGGAACAAACTAACAGCATCAGTTGTTAGCTGTCAAGACACTGCATCCTTTAAAACCCCCATGGAACAAACTCCCTGCATCAGTTGTTAGCTGCTAAGACACTGCATCCTTTAAAACCTCCATGGAACAAACTACCTGCATCAGTTGTTAGCTGTCAAGACACTGCATCCTTTAAAACCTTCATGGAACAAACTCCCTGCATCAGTTGTTAGCTGCCAAGACACTGCATCCTTTAAAACCTCCATGGAACAAACTCCCTGCATCAGTTGTTAGCTGCCAAGACACTGCATCCTTTAAAACCTCCATGGAACAAACTACCTGCATCAGTTGTTAGCTCCCAAGACACTGCATCCTTTAAAACCTCCATGGAACAAACTCCCTGCATCAGTTGTTAGCTGTCGAGACACTGCATCCTTTAAAACCTCCATGGAACAAAATACCTGCATCAGTTGTTAGCTGTCAAGACACTGCATCCTTTAAAACCTCCATGGTACAAACTACCTGCATCAGTTGTTAGCTATCGAGACACTGCATCCTTTAAAACCTCCATGGAACAAACTACCAGCATCAGTTGTTAGCTGTCAAGACACTGCATCGTTTAAAACCTCCATGGAACAAACTCCCTGCATCAGTTGTTAGCTGTCGAGACACTGCATCCTTTAAAACCTCTATGGAACAAACTACCTGCATCAGTTGTTAGCCGTTGAGACACTGCATCCTTTAAAACCTCCATTGAACAAACTCCCTGCATCAGTTGTTAGCTCCCAAGACACTGCATCCTTTAAAACCTCCGTGGAACAAACTCCCTGCATCAGTTGTTAGCCGTCGAGACACTGCATCCTTTAAAACCTCCATGGAACAAACTCCCTGCATCAGTTGTTAGCTGTCAAGACCTGCATCCTTGAAAACCTCCGTGGAACAAACTCCCTGCATCAGTTGTTAGCTGTCAAGACACTGCATCCTTTAAAACCTCCATGGAACAAACTACCTGCATCAGTTGTTAGCTGTCAAGACACTGCATCCTTTAAAACCTCCATGGAACAAACTACCAGCATCAGTTGTTAGCTGTCAAGACACTGCATCCTTTAAAACCTCCATGGAACAAACTCCCTGCATTAGTTGTTAGCTGTCAAGACACTGCATCCTTTAAAACCTCCATGGAACAAACTACCAGCATCAGTTGTTAGCTGTCAAGACACTGCATTCTTTAAAACCTCCATGGAACAAACTCCCTGCATCAGTTGTTAGCTGTCGAGACACTGCATCCTTTAAAACCTCCATGGAACAAAATACCTGCATCAGTTGTTAGCTGTCAAGACACTGCATCCTTTAAAACCTCCATGGAACAAACTACCTGCATCAGTTGTTAGCTATCGAGACACTGCATCCTTTAAAACCTCCATGGAACAAACTACCAGCATCAGTTGTTAGCTGTCAAGACACTGCATCCTTTAAAACCTCCATGGAACAAACTCCCTGCATTAGTTGTTAGCTGTCGAGACACTGCATCCTTTAAAACCTCCATGGAACAAACTCCCTGCATCAGTTGTTAGCTGCTAAGACACTGCATCCTTTAAAACCTCCATGGAACAAACTACCTGCATCAGTTGTTAGCTGCCGAGACACTGCATCCTTTAAAACCTCCATGGAACAAACTCCCTGCATCAGTTGTTAGCTGTCAAGACCTGCATCCTTTAAAACCTCCGTGGAACAAACTCCCTGCATCAGTTGTTAGCTGTCATGACACTGCATCCTTTAAAACCTCCATGGAACAAACTACCTGCATCAGTTGTTAGCTCCCAAGACACTGCATCCTTTAAAACCTCCATGGAACAAACTCCCTGCATCAGTTGTTAGCTGTCGAGACACTGCATCCTTTAAAACCTCCATGGAACAAAATACCTGCATCAGTTGTTAGCTGTCAAGACACTGCATCCTTTAAAACCTCCATGGAACAAACTACCTGCATCAGTTGTTAGCTATCGAGACACTGCATCCTTTAAAACCTCCATGGAACAAACTAACAGCATCAGTTGTTAGCTGTCAAGACACTGCATCCTTTAAAACCCCCATGGAACAAACTCCCTGCATCAGTTGTTAGCTGCTAAGACACTGCATCCTTTAAAACCTCCATGGAACAAACTACCTGCATCAGTTGTTAGCTGTCAAGACACTGCATCCTTTAAAACCTTCATGGAACAAACTCCCTGCATCAGTTGTTAGCTGCCAAGACACTGCATCCTTTAAAACCTCCATGGAACAAACTCCCTGCATCAGTTGTTAGCTGCCAAGACACTGCATCCTTTAAAACCTCCATGGAACAAACTACCTGCATCAGTTGTTAGCTCCCAAGACACTGCATCCTTTAAAACCTCCATGGAACAAACTCCCTGCATCAGTTGTTAGCTGTCGAGACACTGCATCCTTTAAAACCTCCATGGAACAAAATACCTGCATCAGTTGTTAGCTGTCAAGACACTGCATCCTTTAAAACCTCCATGGTACAAACTACCTGCATCAGTTGTTAGCTATCGAGACACTGCATCCTTTAAAACCTCCATGGAACAAACTACCAGCATCAGTTGTTAGCTGTCAAGACACTGCATCGTTTAAAACCTCCATGGAACAAACTCCCTGCATCAGTTGTTAGCTGTTGAGACACTGCATCCTTTAAAACCTCCATGGAACAAACTACCTGCATCAGTTGTTAGCTGCCGAGACACTGCATCCTTTAAAACCTCTGTGGAACAAACTCCCTGCATCAGTTGTTAGCTGTCGAGACACTGCATCCTTTAAAACCTCCATGAAACAAACTCCCTGCATCAGTTGTTAGCTGCCGAGACACTGCATCCTTTAAAACCTCCATGGAACAAACTCCCTGCATCAGTTGTTAGCTGCTAAGACACTGCATCCTTTAAAACCTCCATGGAACAAACTACCTGCATCAGTTGTTAGCTGCCGAGACACTGCATCCTTTAAAACCTCTGTGGAACAAACTCCCTGCATCAGTTGTTAGCTGTCGAGACACTGCATCCTTTAAAACCTCCATGAAACAAACTCCCTGCATCAGTTGTTAGCTGCCGAGACACTGCATCCTTTAAAACCTCCATGGAACAAACTCCCTGCATCAGTTGTTAGCTGTCGAGACACAGCATCCTTTAAAACCTCCATGGAACAAACTCCCTGCATCAGTTGTTAGCTGTCGAGACACTGCATCCTTTAAAACCTCCATGGAACAAACTCCCTGCATCAGTTGTTAGCCTCCGAGACACTGCATCCTTTAAAACCTCCATGGAACAAACTCCCTGCATCAGTTGTTAGCTGCCGAGACACTGCATCCTTTAAAACCTCCATGGAACAAACTCCCTGCATCAGTTGTTAGCTGTCGAGACACTGCATTCTTTAAAACCTCCATGGAACAAACTCCCTGCATCAGTTGTTAGCTGTCGAGACACTGCATCCTTTAAAACCTCCATGGAACAAAATACCTGCATCAGTTGTTAGCTGTCAAGACACTGCATCCTTTAAAACCTCCATGGAACAAACTACCTGCATCAGTTGTTAGCTATCGAGACACTGCATCCTTTAAAACCTCCATGGAACAAACTACCAGCATCAGTTGTTAGCTGTCAAGACACTGCATCCTTTAAAACCTCCATGGAACAAACTCCCTGCATTAGTTGTTAGCTGTCAAGACACTGCATCCTTTAAAACCTCCATGGAACAAACTACCTGCATCAGTTGTTAGCTCCCAAGACACTGCATCCTTTAAAACCTCCATGGAACAAACTCCCTGCATCAGTTGTTAGCTGTCGAGACACTGCATCCTTTAAAACCTCCATGGAACAAAATACCTGCATCAGTTGTTAGCTGTCAAGACACTGCATCCTTTAAAACCTCCATGGAACAAACTACCTGCATCAGTTGTTAGCTATCGAGACACTGCATCCTTTAAAACCTCCATGGAACAAACTAACAGCATCAGTTGTTAGCTGTCAAGACACTGCATCCTTTAAAACCCCCATGGAACAAACTCCCTGCATCAGTTGTTAGCTGCTAAGACACTGCATCCTTTAAAACCTCCATGGAACAAACTACCTGCATCAGTTGTTAGCTGTCAAGACACTGCATCCTTTAAAACCTTCATGGAACAAACTCCCTGCATCAGTTGTTAGCTGCCAAGACACTGCATCCTTTAAAACCTCCATGGAACAAACTCCCTGCATCAGTTGTTAGCTGCCAAGACACTGCATCCTTTAAAACCTCCATGGAACAAACTACCTGCATCAGTTGTTAGCTCCCAAGACACTGCATCCTTTAAAACCTCCATGGAACAAACTCCCTGCATCAGTTGTTAGCTGTCGAGACACTGCATCCTTTAAAACCTCCATGGAACAAAATACCTGCATCAGTTGTTAGCTGTCAAGACACTGCATCCTTTAAAACCTCCATGGTACAAACTACCTGCATCAGTTGTTAGCTATCGAGACACTGCATCCTTTAAAACCTCCATGGAACAAACTACCAGCATCAGTTGTTAGCTGTCAAGACACTGCATCGTTTAAAACCTCCATGGAACAAACTCCCTGCATCAGTTGTTAGCTGTTGAGACACTGCATCCTTTAAAACCTCCATGGAACAAACTACCTGCATCAGTTGTTAGCTGCCGAGACACTGCATCCTTTAAAACCTCTGTGGAACAAACTCCCTGCATCAGTTGTTAGCTGTCGAGACACTGCATCCTTTAAAACCTCCATGAAACAAACTCCCTGCATCAGTTGTTAGCTGCCGAGACACTGCATCCTTTAAAACCTCCATGGAACAAACTCCCTGCATCAGTTGTTAGCTGCTAAGACACTGCATCCTTTAAAACCTCCATGGAACAAACTACCTGCATCAGTTGTTAGCTGCCGAGACACTGCATCCTTTAAAACCTCTGTGGAACAAACTCCCTGCATCAGTTGTTAGCTGTCGAGACACTGCATCCTTTAAAACCTCCATGAAACAAACTCCCTGCATCAGTTGTTAGCTGCCGAGACACTGCATCCTTTAAAACCTCCATGGAACAAACTCCCTGCATCAGTTGTTAGCTGTCGAGACACAGCATCCTTTAAAACCTCCATGGAACAAACTCCCTGCATCAGTTGTTAGCTGTCGAGACACTGCATCCTTTAAAACCTCCATGGAACAAACTCCCTGCATCAGTTGTTAGCCTCCGAGACACTGCATCCTTTAAAACCTCCATGGAACAAACTCCCTGCATCAGTTGTTAGCTGCCGAGACACTGCATCCTTTAAAACCTCCATGGAACAAACTCCCTGCATCAGTTGTTAGCTGTCGAGACACTGCATTCTTTAAAACCTCCATGGAACAAACTCCCTGCATCAGTTGTTAGCTGTCGAGACACTGCATCCTTTAAAACCTCCATGGAACAAAATACCTGCATCAGTTGTTAGCTGTCAAGACACTGCATCCTTTAAAACCTCCATGGAACAAACTACCTGCATCAGTTGTTAGCTATCGAGACACTGCATCCTTTAAAACCTCCATGGAACAAACTACCAGCATCAGTTGTTAGCTGTCAAGACACTGCATCCTTTAAAACCTCCATGGAACAAACTCCCTGCATTAGTTGTTAGCTGTCGAGACACTGCATCCTTTAAAACCTCCATGGAACAAACTCCCTGCATCAGTTGTTAGCTGCTAAGACACTGCATCCTTTAAAACCTCCATGGAACAAACTACCTGCATCAGTTGTTAGCTGCCGAGACACTGCATCCTTTAAAACCTCCATGGAACAAACTCCTTGCATCAGTTGTTAGCTGTCAAGACCTGCATCCTTTAAAACCTCCGTGGAACAAACTCCCTGCATCAGTTGTTAGCTGTCAAGACACTGCATCCTTTAAAACCTCCATGGAACAAACTACCTGCATCAGTTGTTAGCTCCCAAGACACTGCATCCTTTAAAACCTCCATGGAACAAACTCCCTGCATCAGTTGTTAGCTGTCGAGACACTGCATCCTTTAAAACCTCCATGGAACAAAATACCTGCATCAGTTGTTAGCTGTCAAGACACTGCATCCTTTAAAACCTCCATGGAACAAACTACCTGCATCAGTCGTTAGCTATCGAGACACTGCATCCTTTAAAACCTCCATGGAACAAACTAACAGCATCAGTTGTTAGCTGTCAAGACACTGCATCCTTTAAAACCCCCATGGAACAAACTCCCTGCATCAGTTGTTAGCTGCTAAGACACTGCATCCTTTAAAACCTCCATGGAACAAACTACCTGCATCAGTTGTTAGCTGTCAAGACACTGCATCCTTTAAAACCTTCATGGAACAAACTCCCTGCATCAGTTGTTAGCTGCCAAGACACTGCATCCTTTAAAACCTCCATGGAACAAACTCCCTGCATCAGTTGTTAGCTGCCAAGACACTGCATCCTTTAAAACCTCCATGGAACAAACTACCTGCATCAGTTGTTAGCTCCCAAGACACTGCATCCTTTAAAACCTCCATGGAACAAACTCCCTGCATCAGTTGTTAGCTGTCGAGACACTGCATCCTTTAAAACCTCCATGGAACAAAATACCTGCATCAGTTGTGAGCTGTCAAGACACTGCATCCTTTAAAACCTCCATGGAACAAACTACCTGCATCAGTTGTTAGCTATCGAGACACTGCATCCTTTAAAACCTCCATGGAACAAACTACCAGCATCAGTTGTTAGCTGTCAAGACACTGCATCGTTTAAAACCTCCATGGAACAAACTCCCTGCATCAGTTGTTAGCTGTTGAGACACTGCATCCTTTAAAACCTCCATGGAACAAACTACCTGCATCAGTTGTTAGCTGCCGAGACACTGCATCCTTTAAAACCTCTGTGGAACAAACTCCCTGCATCAGTTGTTAGCTGTCGAGACACTGCATCCTTTAAAACTTCCATGGAACAAACTCCCTGCATCAGTTGTTAGGTGCCAAGACACTGCATCCTTTAAAACTTCCATGGAACAAACTACCTGCATCAGTTGTTAGCCGTCGAGACACTGCATCCTTTAAAACCTCGATGGAACAAACTCACTGCATCAGTTGTTAGCTGCCAAGACACTGCATCCTTTAAAACCATGGAACAAACTACCTGCATCAGTTGTGAGCCGTCGAGACACTGCATCCTTTAAAACCTCGATGGAACAAACTCCCTGCATCAGTTGTTAGCTGTCGAAACACTGCATGCTTTAAAACCTCCATGGAACAAACTCCCAGCATCAGTTGTTAGCTGTCAAGACACTGCATCCTTTAAAACCTCCATGGAACAAACTACCTGCAGCAGTTGTTAGCTCCCAAGACACTGCATCCTTTAAAACCTCCATGGAACAAACACCCTACATCAGTTGTTAGCTGTCAAGACACTGCATCCTTTAAAACCTCCGTGGAACAAACTCCCTGCATCAGTTGTTAGCTGCCGAGACACTGCATCCTTTAAAACCTCCGTGGAACAAACTCCCTGCATCAGTTGTTAGCTGTCGAGACACTGCATCCTTTAAAACCTCCATGGAACAAACTCCCTGCATCAGTTGTTAGCTGTTGAGACACTGCATCCTTTAAAACCTCTATGGAACAAACTACCTGCATCAGTTGTTAGCCGTTGAGACACTGCATCCTTTAAAACCTCCATTGAACAAACTCCCTGCATCAGTTGTTAGCTCCCAAGACACTGCATCCTTTAAAACCTCCGTGGAACAAACTCCCTGCATCAGTTGTTAGCCGTCGAGACACTGCATCCTTTAAAACCTCCATGGAACAAACTCCCTGCATCAGTTGTTAGCTGTCAAGACCTGCATCCTTGAAAACCTCCGTGGAACAAACTCCCTGCATCAGTTGTTAGCTGTCAAGACACTGCATCCTTTAAAACCTCCATGGAACAAACTACCTGCATCAGTTGTTAGCTGTCAAGACACTGCATCCTTTAAAACCTCCATGGAACAAACTACCAGCATCAGTTGTTAGCTGTCAAGACACTGCATCCTTTAAAACCTCCATGGAACAAACTCCCTGCATTAGTTGTTAGCTGTCGAGAAACTGCATCCTTTAAAACCTCCATGGAACAAACTCCCTGCATCAGTTGTTAGCTGCTAAGACACTGCATCCTTTAAAACCTCCATGGAACAAACTCCCTGCATCAGTTGTTAGCTGTCGAGACACTGCATCCTTTAAAACCTCCATGGAACAAAATACCTGCATCAGTTGTTAGCTATCGAGACACTGCATCCTTTAAAACCTCCATGGAACAAACTACCAGCATCAGTTGTTAGCTGTCAAGACACTGCATCCTTTAAAACCTCCATGGAACAAACTCCCTGCATTAGTTGTTAGCTGTCGAGACACTGCATCCTTTAAAACCTCCATGGAACAAACTCCCTGCATCAGTTGTTAGCTGCTAAGACACTGCATCCTTTAAAACCTCCATGGAACAAACTACCTGCATCAGTTGTTAGCTGCCGAGACACTGCATCCACTAAAACCTCTGTGGAACAAACTCCCTGCATCAGTTGTTAGCTGTCGAGACACTGCATCCTTTAAAACCTCCGTGGAACAAACTCCCTGCATCAGTTGTTAGCCGTCGAGACACAGCATCCTTTAAAACCTCCGTGGAACAAACTCCCTGCATCAGTTGTTAGCTGTCGAGACACTGCATCCTTTAAAACCTCCGAGGAACAAACTCCCTGCATCAGTTGTTAGCCGTCGAGACACAGCATCCTTTAAAACCTCCGTGGAACAAACTCCCTGCATCAGTTGTTAGCTGTCGAAACACTGCATGCTTTAAAACCTCCATGGAACAAACTCCCAGCATCAGTTGTTAGCTGTCAAGACACTGCATCCTTTAAAACCTCCATGGAACAAACTACCTGCAGCAGTTGTTAGCTCCCAAGACACTGCATCCTTTAAAACCTCCATGGAACAAACACCCTACATCAGTTGTTAGCTGTCAAGACACTGCATCCTTTAAAACCTCCGTGGAACAAACTCCCTGCATCAGTTGTTAGCTGCCGAGACACTGCATCCTTTAAAACCTCCGTGGAACAAACTCCCTGCATCAGTTGTTAGCTGTCGAGACACTGCATCCTTTAAAACCTCCATGGAACAAACTCCCTGCATCAGTTGTTAGCTGTTGAGACACTGCATCCTTTAAAACCTCTATGGAACAAACTACCTGCATCAGTTGTTAGCCGTTGAGACACTGCATCCTTTAAAACCTCCATTGAACAAACTCCCTGCATCAGTTGTTAGCTCCCAAGACACTGCATCCTTTAAAACCTCCGTGGAACAAACTCCCTGCATCAGTTGTTAGCCGTCGAGACACTGCATCCTTTAAAACCTCCATGGAACAAACTCCCTGCATCAGTTGTTAGCTGTCAAGACCTGCATCCTTGAAAACCTCCGTGGAACAAACTCCCTGCATCAGTTGTTAGCTGTCAAGACACTGCATCCTTTAAAACCTCCATGGAACAAACTACCTGCATCAGTTGTTAGCTGTCAAGACACTGCATCCTTTAAAACCTCCATGGAACAAACTACCAGCATCAGTTGTTAGCTGTCAAGACACTGCATCCTTTAAAACCTCCATGGAACAAACTCCCTGCATTAGTTGTTAGCTGTCGAGAAACTGCATCCTTTAAAACCTCCATGGAACAAACTCCCTGCATCAGTTGTTAGCTGCTAAGACACTGCATCCTTTAAAACCTCCATGGAACAAACTCCCTGCATCAGTTGTTAGCTGTCGAGACACTGCATCCTTTAAAACCTCCATGGAACAAAATACCTGCATCAGTTGTTAGCTATCGAGACACTGCATCCTTTAAAACCTCCATGGAACAAACTACCAGCATCAGTTGTTAGCTGTCAAGACACTGCATCCTTTAAAACCTCCATGGAACAAACTCCCTGCATTAGTTGTTAGCTGTCGAGACACTGCATCCTTTAAAACCTCCATGGAACAAACTCCCTGCATCAGTTGTTAGCTGCTAAGACACTGCATCCTTTAAAACCTCCATGGAACAAACTACCTGCATCAGTTGTTAGCTGCCGAGACACTGCATCCTTTAAAACCTCTGTGGAACAAACTCCCTGCATCAGTTGTTAGCTGTCGAGACACTGCATCCTTTAAAACCTCCGTGGAACAAACTCCCTGCATCAGTTGTTAGCCGTCGAGACACAGCATCCTTTAAAACCTCCGTGGAACAAACTCCCTGCATCAGTTGTTAGCTGTCGAGACACTGCATCCTTTAAAACCTCCGAGGAACAAACTCCCTGCATCAGTTGTTAGCCGTCGAGACACAGCATCCTTTAAAACCTCCGTGGAACAAACTCCCTGCATCAGTTGTTAGCTGTCGAGACACTGCATCCTTTAAAACCTCCGTGGAACAAACTCCCTGCATCAGTTGTTAGCTGTCGAGACACTGCATCCTTTAAAACCTCTGTGGAACAAACTCCCTGCATCAGTTGTTAGCTGTCGAGACACTGCATCCTTTAAAACCTCCATGGAACAAACTCCCTGCATCAGTTGTTAGCTGTCAAGACCTGCATCCTTGAAAACCTCCGTGGAACAAACTCCCTGCATCAGTTGTTAGCTGTCAAGACACTGCATCCTTTAAAACCTCCGTGGAACAAACTCCCTGCATCAGTTGTTAGCTGTCGAGACACTGCATTCTTTAAAACCTCCATGGAACAAACTCCCTGCATCAGTTGTTAGCTGTCGAGACACTGCATCCTTTAAAACCTCCATGGAACAAAATACCTGCATCAGTTGTTAGCTGTCAAGACACTGCATCCTTTAAAACCTCCATGGAACAAACTCCCTGCATTAGTTGTTAGCTGTCGAGACACTGCATCCTTTAAAACCTCCATGGAACAAACTCCCTGCATCAGTTGTTAGCTGCTAAGACACTGCATCCTTTAAAACCTCCATGGAACAAACTACCTGCATCAGTTGTTAGCTGCCGAGACACTGCATCCTTTAAAACCTCCATGGAACAAACTCCCTGCATCAGTTGTTAGCTGTCAAGACCTGCATCCTTTAAAACCTCCGTGGAACAAACTCCCTGCATCAGTTGTTAGCTGTCAAGACACTGCATCCTTTAAAACCTCCATGGAACAAACTACCTGCATCAGTTGTTAGCTCCCAAGACACTGCATCCTTTAAAACCTCCATGGAACAAACTCCCTGCATCAGTTGTTAGCTGTCGAGACACTGCATCCTTTAAAACCTCCATGGAACAAAATACCTGCATCAGTTGTTAGCTGTCAAGACACTGCATCCTTTAAAACCTCCATGGAACAAACTACCTGCATCAGTTGTTAGCTATCGAGACACTGCATCCTTTAAAACCTCCATGGAACAAACTAACAGCATCAGTTGTTAGCTGTCAAGACACTGCATCCTTTAAAACCCCCATGGAACAAACTCCCTGCATCAGCTGTTAGCTGCTAAGACACTGCATCCTTTAAAACCTCCATGGAACAATCTACCTGCATCAGTTGTTAGCTGTCAAGACACTGCATACTTTAAAACCTTCATGGAACAAACTCCCTGCATCAGTTGTTAGCTGCCAAGACACTGCATCCTTTAAAACCTCCATGGAACAAACTCCCTGCATCAGTTGTTAGCTGCCAAGACACTGCATCCTTTAAAACCTCCATGGAACAAACTACCTGCATCAGTTGTTAGCTCCCAAGACACTGCATCCTTTAAAACCTCCATGGAACAAACTCCCTGCATCAGTTGTTAGCTGTCGAGACACTGCATCCTTTAAAACCTCCATGGAACAAAATACCTGCATCAGTTGTTAGCTGTCAAGACACTGCATCCTTTAAAACCTCCATGGAACAAACTACCTGCATCAGTTGTTAGCTATCGAGACACTGCATCCTTTAAAACCTCCATGGAACAAACTACCAGCATCAGTTGTTAGCTGTCAAGACACTGCATCGTTTAAAACCTCCATGGAACAAACTCCCTGCATCAGTTGTTAGCTGTTGAGACACTGCATCCTTTAAAACCTCCATGGAACAAACTACCTGCATCAGTTGTTAGCTGCCGAGACACTGCATCCTTTAAAACCTCTGTGGAACAAACTCCCTGCATCAGTTGTTAGCTGTCAAGACACTGCATCCTTTAAAACCTCCATGAAACAAACTCCCTGCATCAGTTGTTAGCTGCCGAGACACTGCATCCTTTAAAACCTCCATGGAACAAACTCCCTGCATCAGTTGTTAGCTGCTAAGACACTGCATCCTTTAAAACCTCCATGGAACAAACTACCTGCATCAGTTGTTAGCTGCCGAGACACTGCATCCTTTAAAACCTCTGTGGAACAAACTCCCTGCATCAGTTGTTAGCTGTCGAGACACTGCATCCTTTAAAACCTCCATGAAACAAACCCCCTGCATCAGTTGTTAGCTGCCGAGACACTGCATCCTTTAAAACCTCCATGGAACAAACTCCCTGCATCAGTTGTTAGCTGTCGAGACACTGCATCCTTTAAAACCTCCATGGAACAAACTCCCTGCATCAGTTGTTAGCTGTCGAGACACTGCATCCTTTAAAACCTCCATGGAACAAACTCCCTGCATCAGTTGTTAGCCTCCGAGACACTGCATCCTTTAAAACCTCCATGGAACAAACTCCCTGCATCAGTTGTTAGCTGCCGAGACACTGCATCCTTTAAAACCTCCATGGAACAAACTCCCTGCATCAGTTGTTAGCTGTCGAGACACTGCATTCTTTAAAACCTCCATGGAACAAACTCCCTGCATCAGTTGTTAGCTGTCGAGACACTGCATCCTTTAAAACCTCCATGGAACAAAATACCTGCATCAGTTGTTAGCTGTCAAGACACTGCATCCTTTAAAACCTCCATGGAACAAACTACCTGCATCAGTTGTTAGCTATCGAGACACTGCATCCTTTAAAACCTCCATGGAACAAACTACCAGCATCAGTTGTTAGCTGTCAAGACACTGCATCCTTTAAAACCTCCATGGAACAAACTCCCTGCATTAGTTGTTAGCTGTCGAGACACTGCATCCTTTAAAACCTCCATGGAACAAACTCCCTGCATCAGTTGTTAGCTGCTAAGACACTGCATCCTTTAAAACCTCCATGGAACAAACTACCTGCATCAGTTGTTAGCTGCCGAGACACTGCATCCTTTAAAACCTCCATGGAACAAACTCCCTGCATCAGTTGTTAGCTGTCAAGACCTGCATCCTTTAAAACCTCCGTGGAACAAACTCCCTGCATCAGTTGTTAGCTGTCAAGACACTGCATCCTTTAAAACCTCCATGGAACAAACTACCTGCATCAGTTGTTAGCTCCCAAGACACTGCATCCTTTAAAACCTCCATGGAACAAACTCCCTGCATCAGTTGTTAGCTGTCGAGACACTGCATCCTTTAAAACCTCCATGGAACAAAATACCTGCATCAGTTGTTAGCTGTCAAGACACTGCATCCTTTAAAACCTCCATGGAACAAACTACCTGCATCAGTTGTTAGCTATCGAGACACTGCATCCTTTAAAACCTCCATGGAACAAACTAACAGCATCAGTTGTTAGCTGTCAAGACACTGCATCCTTTAAAACCCCCATGGAACAAACTCCCTGCATCAGTTGTTAGCTGCTAAGACACTGCATCCTTTAAAACCTCCATGGAACAAACTACCTGCATCAGTTGTTAGCTGTCAAGACACTGCATCCTTTAAAACCTTCATGGAACAAACTCCCTGCATCAGTTGTTAGCTGCCAAGACACTGCATCCTTTAAAACCTCCATGGAACAAACTCCCTGCATCAGTTGTTAGCTGCCAAGACACTGCATCCTTTAAAACCTCCATGGAACAAACTACCTGCATCAGTTGTTAGCTCCCAAGACACTGCATCCTTTAAAACCTCCATGGAACAAACTCCCTGCATCAGTTGTTAGCTGTCGAGACACTGCATCCTTTAAAACCTCCATGGAACAAAATACCTGCATCAGTTGTTAGCTGTCAAGACACTGCATCCTTTAAAACCTCCATGGAACAAACTACCTGCATCAGTTGTTAGCTATCGAGACACTGCATCCTTTAAAACCTCCATGGAACAAACTACCAGCATCAGTTGTTAGCTGTCAAGACACTGCATCGTTTAAAACCTCCATGGAACAAACTCCCTGCATCAGTTGTTAGCTGTTGAGACACTGCATCCTTTAAAACCTCCATGGAACAAACTACCTGCATCAGTTGTTAGCTGCCGAGACACTGCATCCTTTAAAACCTCTGTGGAACAAACTCCCTGCATCAGTTGTTAGCTGTCGAGACACTGCATCCTTTAAAACCTCCATTAAACAAACTCCCTGCATCAGTTGTTAGCTGCCGAGACACTGCATCCTTTAAAACCTCCATGGAACAAACTCCCTGCATCAGTTGTTAGCTGCTAAGACACTGCATCCTTTAAAACCTCCATGGAACAAACTACCTGCATCAGTTGTTAGCTGCCGAGACACTGCATCCTTTAAAACCTCTGTGGAACAAACTCCCTGCATCAGTTGTTAGCTGTCGAGACACTGCATCCTTTAAAACCTCCATGAAACAAACTCCCTGCATCAGTTGTTAGCTGCCGAGACACTGCATCCTTTAAAACCTCCATGGAACAAACTCCCTGCATCAGTTGTTAGCTGTCGAGACACTGCATCCTTTAAAACCTCCATGGAACAAACTCCCTGCATCAGTTGTTAGCTGTCGAGACACTGCATCCTTTAAAACCTCCATGGAACAAACTCCCTGCATCAGTTGTTAGCCTCCGAGACACTGCATCCTTTAAAACCTCCATGGAACAAACTCCCTGCATCAGTTGTTAGCTGTCGAGACACTGCATCCTTTAAAACCTCTATGGAACAAACTACCTGCATCAGTTGTTAGCCGTTGAGACACTGCATCCTTTAAAACCTCCATTGAACAAACTCCCTGCATCAGTTGTTAGCTGCCGAGACACTGCATCCTTTAAAACCTCTGTGGAACAAACTCCCTGCATCAGTTGTTAGCTGTCGAGACACTGCATCCTTTAAAACCTCCATGGAACAAACTACCTGCATCAGTTGTTAGCTGCCAAGACACTGCATCCTTTAAAACCTCCATGGAACAAACTCCCTGCATCAGTTGTTAGCTGCCAAGACACTGCATCTTTTCATCCTTTCAAACCTCTTTGCTTCCTGAAATTCGCCAACACTGTACCTGATATCCCCCCTCGATACCTCCATACACACATGTATATCATGACTCATACACTGTCCATTTTCCTGACCTTTGTGCATTATTCTATGCACTATACATGCACCTTTGGTGTGTTGTGGCGCACCTGAGCACTGCCCACAATCATTTTATTATTATTTTTATGTCCTCTATGACTTTTGTTATATCTTATCTATATATATAAAAGAGAGATGTTTATTGGTTGGTTGGTTGGCACAGATTCATATATCAGTGTTGGCTGCCGTCAACAGTGTGGCTCGATGATTGAATGAATTAAGTAATTAATTAGTCCATAGAAATTAACTAGATAAATAATCATTAAACGGAACTAAGTTTAAAATGTAACTTTGAAGAAATCTATATATATAAAAGAGAGATGTTTATTGGTTGGTTGGTTGAATAACGCGAAAACCACACACACACACACACACAAATACATACACACACATCTAAAGAGAGAGAGTGAGAGACAGAAAGAGAGAGATAGACTATTATATTGCGTTAGCTTTTATAAAGTAGTTTTACAATCTTTGATTTTACTGAACAAAGAAAAATTGCTACTATTTGAAATTAATCTACCCTTCAGCTTTTATCCATATTTCACAACATTTAAAATCCAAGGCCAATGCTACTATTTAATCACCAGTTTACTCCCCCAGCCTAATGAAGATGCTATTTGTGAATATATTTAAAGCATATTTGCAATGTTAGCGAGGGCGCTTGGTTGTTCCAGCACATCAGCCTCGCCATCACCCGAGACAATGCTGCGAGTGTGCTGGCTTGCCTAAAAAATCATTAGAGAAATTGCCCAGTACTCCCCGCTGCTGTCTTTTGCTCCGGTGATGGCTCGGTTGTCCACCCCTTTCTTTACATTTTCTTTAATATTGCAACATTAAAGGAATATATCCTTCTGAAAGAATCGCGAGCAATCTATAATGTTATTGAAGCATTTGTAATGTTATTTATGTATATATTTAAAACATATTTGTTATGTTATTCGACTGTAAATTTATTTATATGCTTTGTATATATCATGTGTTTATATTTTCACTCCCATTTGTAACGTTATTTAATATATAACTAATAAATTTTGTATAATCATTAAATTTATACAACTAATAATAAAATTTTCATCTTCTATATAGAAAGGAATATCTTATATATATTACATATATGTATCTATATTTTCATTCTGTTAGCAGTTTTCATTAAGTTAAGAAGTATTCGTTAATATATATTATACTAGCCGAATTACTCGCGCTTTGCTGCGTTTCACACATTTTTTTAATAAGAAAATGATGATTGATTTTAAATCAGTGATATAATTTATGGAGAAAAGCTCTGCATTTCAATATTACTCAATGTAAAATGTAATGCATGAAAAATTGGGAAACATTATTTTTTGTAATATATCAAATCAAAATTACATTATTAAATCTTATTCTTATTTTGCTTCTTGTAAATCATTTTTTTCAAAATATCAATTCAAAACTTGATCATTTCATTTTTGTGTAAAGCATTATTTTATTTGGGCTTCCAAAATTTTCACCATTAGGGTGTATTAATATTATTGAAATTTGCTGAAATTTTGTGAATAGGCATTATATCTTGTCATTTACCTATGGTTTAAATTTCATATAAATCGAAGGGAAACAATTTTGAGCAGGGGTTTGTGCCCCCAGGGAACCCTTTGATTAAAATGAAATATACTTATCCAAGTACCCTGGGCAATGTAGTTTCAGAATATATATGGTTATGGGGGCCTATCTTGGAAAGACTGTGGTCCTCTAACCTCGAACAGTAACAATGACGATAGGCCGTCTGTGCTTTCGTGAAATAAATAGGTTTTTGTTTTTGTGTATGCAAATATATCTGTACACGAATATATATATTGAAATAGTCCGAAGAAAGTGAGCACGAAGGGCAGGGCTGAGAAGAAGAAGCGGATGATGTGCATTGAATTAAAGAAAGAAATTATCGACAAACGACCATGGTATGCATGTAGTCGACTTGGCGAAGCAGTACGAGCGTAGCATTTCTACAATTTGCACCATACTGAAGCAGGAAGAGTAGATAAAGGCTATAACCCCAGCTAAGGGACTTAAAATAATTTCTAAACAGCGGACATCTATCCATGAAAATATGGAAAAGCTACTGATAGTGTGGTTGATGGAGAAGCAGCTCGCAGGAGATACCGCGACGGAGGCTATAATCTGCGAGAAAGCAGGAGCTACTTACGCTGATTTGCTGCAGCAGACCCCAGGTACTTCGACGGACAAGGCATCGGGCGAGCCGTTTAAAGCCAGTCGGGGCTGGTTCAAGAATTTTAAAAAGAAGACCAGCATTCACTCCGTTTTCAGACATGGTGAGGCAGCGAGTGTGGATATGAAGGCAGATGAGGATTAGCTCAAAACTTTTGCAGGAATTATAGCAGCCAAAGGATGCATCCCTCAGCAAGTCTTCAACTGTGATGAGACAGGACTTTTTTGGAAGAAGATGCCAAGGAGGACTTATATAACGGCAGACGAGAAGAGGATGCCTGGCCACAAACCCATGAAGGACAGGTTAACCTTCACACTGTGTGCTAATACGAGCGGCGACTGCAAGATTAAGCCGCTGCTCGTTTATCACTCAGGAAACCTCAGAGCTTTTAAGTCACATAAGATTCTGAAAGAAAAAAACTGCAGGTTGTGTGGAGGGCAAACCCGAGGGCGTGGCTTCCCAGGCAATCCTTTGTGGAGTTGGTGAATTTGGTCTTTGGTCTTGATGTTAAGAAATATCTCCAGGAAAATAACCTACCCTGCAAGCCCTTCTTCTCCTGTACAATGCACCTGTTCATCCACCTAACCTTGAAGATGACATCCTTCCACTCAACGCCTCCCGTATCCTACAGCCCACTCTAGCTTGCACCCAACGCCTCCCCTATCCTACAGCCTGCGCTACCATCCACCCAACACCTCCCCTACCCTACAGCCCACTCTAACATCCACCCAACGTCTACCCTATCCTACAGCCCACTCTACCTCCACCAAAACACCTCCCCTATCCTACAGCCCACTCTACCTTCCACCCAACACCTCCCCTATCCTACAGCCTGCTCTACCATCCACCGAACGCCTCCCCTATCCTACAGCCCACTCTACCTTCCACCCAACACCTCCCCTATCCTACAGCCTGCTCTACCTTCCACCCAACACCTCCCCTATCCTACAGCCTGCTCTACCTTCCACCCAACACCTCCCCTATCCTACAGCCCACTCTACCTTCCACCCAACACCTCCCCTATCCTACAGCCCACTCTACCTTCCACCCAACACCTCCCCTATCCTACAGCCTGCTCTACCTTCCACCCAACACCTCCCCTATCCTACAGCCCACTCTACCTTCCACTCAACACCTCCCCTATCCTACAGCCCACTCTACCATCCACCCAACACCTCCCCTATCCTACACCCCACTCTACCATCCACCCAACACCTCCCCTATCCTACAGCCCACTCTACCTTCCACCCAACACCTCCCCTATCCTACAGCCTGCTCTACCATCCACCCAACACCTCCCCTATCCTACAGCCCACTCTACCTTCCACCCAACACCTCCCCTATCCTACAGCCTGCTCTACCTTCCACCCAACACCTCCCCTATCCTACAGCCCACTCTACCTTCCACCCAACACCTCCCCTATCCTACAGCCCACTCTACCTTCCACCCAACACCTCCCCTATCCTACAGCCCACTCTACCTTCCACCCAACACCTCCCCTATCCTACAGCCTGCTCTACCTTCCACCCAACACCTCCCCTATCCTACAGCCCACTCTACCTTCCACCCAACACCTCCCCTATCCTACAGCCCACTCTACCTTCCACCCAACACCTCCCCTATCCTACAGCCTGCTCTACCTTCCACCCAACACCTCCCCTATCCTACAGCCCACTCTACCTTCCACTCAACACCTCCCCTATCCTACAGCCCACTCTACCTTCCACCCAACACCTCCCCTATCCTACAGCCTGCTCTACCATCCACCCAACACCTCCCCTATCCTACAGCCCACTCTACCTTCCACCCAACACCTCCCCTATCCTACAGCCTGCTCTACCTTCCACCCAACACCTCCCCTATCCTACAGCCCACTCTACCTTCCACCCAACACCTCCCCTATCCTACAGCCTGCTCTACCTTCCACCCAACACCTCCCCTATCCTACAGCCCACTCTACCTTCCACCCAACACCTCCCCTATCCTACAGCCCACTCTACCTTCCACCCAACACCTCCCCTATCCTACAGCCTGCTCTACCTTCCACCCAACACCTCCCCTATCCTACACCCCACTCTACCATCCACCCAACACCTCCCCTATCCTACAGCCCACTCTACCTTCCACCCAACACCTCCCCTATCCTACAGCCTGCTCTACCTTCCACCCAACACCTCCCCTATCCTACAGCCCACTCTACCTTCCACCCAACACCTCCCCTATCCTACAGCCTGCTCTACCTTCCACCCAACACCTCCCCTATCCTACAGCCCACTCTACCTTCCACCCAACACCTCCCCTATCCTACAGCCCACTCTACCTTCCACCCAACACCTCCCCTATCCTACAGCCTGCTCTACCTTCCACCCAACACCTCCCCTATCCTACAGCCCACTCTACCTTCCACCCAACACCTCCCCTATCCTACAGCCTGCTCTACCTTCCACCCAACACCTCCCCTATCCTACAGCCCACTCTACCTTCCACCCAACACCTCCCCTATCCTACAGCCTGCTCTACCATCCACCCAACACCTCCCCTATCCTACACCCGCTCTACCTTCCACCCAACACCTCCCCTATCCTACAGCCTGCTCTACCTTCCACCCAACACCTCCCCTATCCTACAGCCCACTCTACCTTCCACCCAACACCTCCCCTATCCTACAGCCTGCTCTACCTTCCACCCAACACCTCCCCTATCCTACAGCCCACTCTACCTTCCACCCAACACCTCCCCTATCCTACAGCCCACTCTACCTTCCACTCAACACCTCCCCTATCCTACAGCCCACTCTACCTTCCACCCAACACCTCCCCTATCCTACAGCCCACTCTACCTTCCACCCAACACCTCCCCTATCCTACAGCCTGCTCTACCATCCACCCAACACCTCCCCTATCCTACACCCGCTCTACCTTCCACCCAACACCTCCCCTATCCTACAGCCTGCTCTACCTTCCACCCAACACCTCCCCTATCCTACAGCCCACTCTACCTTCCACCCAACACCTCCCCTATCCTACAGCCCACTCTACCTTCCACCCAACACCTCTCCTATCCTACAGCCTGCTCTACCTTCCACCCAACACCTCCCCTATCCTACAGCCCACTCTACCTTCCACCCAACACCTCCCCTATCCTACAGCCCACTCTACCTTCCACCCAACACCTCCCCTATCCTACAGCCTGCTCTACCATCCACCCAACACCTCCCCTATCCTACAGCCCACTCTACCTTCCACCCAACACCTCCCCTATCCTACAGCCCACTCTACCTTCCACCCAACACCTCCCCTATCCTACAGCCTGCTCTACCTTCCACCCAACACCTCCCCTATCCTACAGCCCACTCTACCTTCCACCCAACACCTCCCCTATCCTACAGCCTGCTCTACCATCCACCCAACACCTCCCCTATCCTACAGCCCACTCTACCTTCCACCCAACACCTCCCCTATCCTACAGCCCACTCTACCTTCCACCCAACACCTCCCCTATCCTACAGCCCACTCTACCTTCCACCCAACACCTCCCCTATCCTACAGCCCACTCTACCTTCCACCCAACATCTCCCCTATCCTACAGCCCACTCTACCTTCCACCCAACACCTCCCCTATCCTACAGCCCACTCTACCTTCCACCCAACACCTCCCCTATCCTACAGCCCACTCTACCATCCACCCAACATCTCCCCTATCCTACAGCCCACTCTACCTTCCACCCAACACCTCCCCTATCCTACAGCCTGCTCTACCTTCCACCCAACACCTCCCCTATCCTACAGCCTGCTCTACCTTCCACCCAACACCTCCCCTATCCTACAGCCCACTCTACCATCCACCCAACATCTCCCCTATCCTACAGCCCACTCTACCTTCCACCCAACACCTCCCCTATCCTACAGCCCACTCTACCTTCCACCCAACACCTCCCCTATCCTACAGCCTGCTCTACCTTCCACCCAACACCTCCCCTATCCTACAGCCCACTCTACCTTCCACCCAACACCTCCCCTATCCTACAGCCTGCTCTACCTTCCACCCAACACCTCCCCTATCCTACAGCCCACTCTACCATCCACCCAACACCTCCCCTATCCTACAGCCCACTCTACCTTCCACCCAACACCTCCCCTATCCTACAGCCCACTCTACCTTCCACCCAACACCTCCCCTATCCTACAGCCTGCTCTACCTTCCACCCAACACCTCCCCTATCCTACAGCCTGCTCTACCTTCCACCCAACACCTCCCCTATCCTACAGCCCTCTCTACCTTCCACCCAACACCTCCCCTATCCTACAGCCCACTCTACCTTCCACCCAACACCTCCCCTATCCTACAGCCTGCTCTACCTTCCACCCAACACCTCCCCTATCCTACAGCCCTCTCTACCTTCCACCCAACACCTCCCCTATCCTACAGCCCACTCTACCTTCCACCCAACACCTCCCCTATCCTACAGCCCACTCTACCTTCCACCCAACACCTCCCCTATCCTACAGCCTGCTCTACCTTCCACCCAACACCTCCCCTATCCTACAGCCCACTCTACCTTCCACCCAACACCTCCCCTATCCTACAGCCTGCTCTACCTTCCACCCAACACCTCCCCTATCCTACAGCCCTCTCTACCTTCCACCCAACACCTCCCCTATCCTACAGCCCACTCTACCTTCCACCCAACATCTCCCCTATCCTACAGCCCACTCTACCTTCCACCCAACACCTCCCCTATCCTACAGCCTGCTCTACCTTCCACCCAACACCTCCCCTATCCTACAGCCCACTCTACCTTCCACTCAACACCTCCCCTATCCTACAGCCCACTCTACCTTCCACCCAACACCTCCCCTATCCTACAGCCTGCTCTACCTTCCACCCAACACCTCCCCTATCCTACAGCCCACTCTACCTTCCACCCAACACCTCCCCTATCCTACAGCCCACTCTACCTTCCACCCAACACCTCCCCTATCCTACAGCCTGCTCTACCATCCACCCAACACCTCCCCTATCCTACAGCCCACTCTACCTTCCACCCAACACCTCCCCTATCCTACAGCCTGCTCTACCTTCCACCCAACACCTTCCCTATCCTACAGCTTGCTCTACCTTCCACCCAACACCTCCCCTATCCTACAGCCCACTCTACCTTCCACCCAACACCTCCCCTATCCTACAGCCTGCTCTACCTTCCACCCAACACCTTCCCTATCCTACAGCTTGCTCTACCTTCCACCCAACACCTCCCCTATCCTACAGCCCACTCTACCTTCCACCCAACACCTCCCCTATCCTACAGCCTGCTCTACCTTCCACCCAACACCTCCCCTATCCTACAGCCCACTCTACCTTCCACCCAACATCTCCCCTATCCTACAGCCCACTCTACCTTCCACCCAACACCTCCCCTATCCTACAGCCCTCTCTACCTTCCACCCAACACCTCCCCTATCCTACAGCCTGCTCTACCTTCCACCCAACACCTCCCCTATCCTACAGCCCACTCTACCTTCCACCCAACATCTCCCCTATCCTACAGCCCACTCTACCTTCCACCCAACACCTCCCCTATCCTACAGCCCTCTCTACCTTCCACCCAACACCTCCCCTATCCTACAGCCCACTCTACCTTCCACCCAACATCTCCCCTATCCTACAGCCCACTCTACCTTCCACCCAACACCTCCCCTATCCTACAGCCCACTCTACCTTCCACCCAACATCTCCCCTATCCTACAGCCCACTCTACCTTCCACCCAACATCTCCCCTATCCTACAGCCTGCTCTACCTTCCACCCAACACCTCCCCTATCCCACAGCCTGCTCTACCTTCCACCCAACACCTCCCCTATCCTACAGCCCACTCTACCTTCCACCCAACATCTCCCCTATCCTACAGCCCTCTCTACCTTCCACCCAACACCTCCCCTATCCTACAGCCCACTCTACCTTCCACCCAACACCTCCCCTATCCTACAGCCTGCTCTACCTTCCACCCAACACCTCCCCTATCCTACAGCCCACTCTACCTTCCACCCAACATCTCCCCTATCCTACAGCCCTCTCTACCTTCCACCCAACACCTCCCCTATCCTACAGCCCACTCTACCTTCCACCCAACACCTCCCCTATCCTACAGCCTGCTCTACCTTCCACCCAACACCTCCCCTATCCTACAGCCCACTCTACCTTCCACCCAACACCTCCCCTATCCTACAGCCCACTCTACCTTCCACCCAACACCTCCCCTATCCTACAGCCCACTCTACCTTCCACCCAACACCTCCCCTATCCTACACCCCACTCTACCTTCCACCCAACACCTCCCCTATCCCACAGCCTGCTCTACCTTCCACCCAACACCTCCCCTATCCTACAGCCCACTCTACCTTCCACCCAACATCTCCCCTATCCTACAGCCCTCTCTACCTTCCACCCAACACCTCCCCTATCCTACAGCCCACTCTACCTTCCACCCAACACCTCCCCTATCCTACAGCCTGCTCTACCTTCCACCCAACACCTTCCCTATCCTACAGCCTGCTCTACCTTCCACCCAACACCTCCCCTATCCTACACCCCACTCTACCTTCCACCCAACACCTTCCCTATCCTACAGCCTGCTCTACCATCCACCCAACATCTCCCCTATCCTACAGCCCACTCTACCTTCCACCCAACACCTTCCCTATCCTACAGCCTGCTCTACCTTCCACCCAACACCTCCCCTATCCTACACCCCACTCTACCTTCCACCCAACACCTCCCCTATCCTACACCCCACTCTACCTTCCACCCAACACCTTCCCTATCCTACAGCCTGCTCTACCTTCCACCCAACACCTCCCCTATCCTACACCCCACTCTACCTTCCACCCAACACCTCCCCTATCCTACACCCCACTCTACCTTCCACCCAACACCTCCCCTATCCTACAGCCCACTCTACCTTCCACCCAACACCTTCCCTATCCTACAGCCTGCTCTACCTTCCACCCAACACCTCCCCTATCCTACACCCCACTCTACCTTCCACCCAACACCTCCCCTATCCTACAGCCCACTCTACCTTCCACCCAACACCTTCCCTATCCTACAGCCTGCTCTACCTTCCACCCAACACCTCCCCTATCCTACACCCCACTCTACCTTCCACCCAACACCTTCCCTATCCTACAGCCTGCTCTACCATCCACCCAACACCTCCCCTATCCTACAGCCTGCTCTACCTTCCACCCAACACCTCCCCTATCCTACACCCCACTCTACCTTCCACCCAACACCTTCCCTATCCTACAGCCTGCTCTACCTTCCACCCAACACCTCCCCTATCCTACACCCCACTCTACCTTCCACCCAACACCTCCCCTATCCTACAGCCCTCTCTACCTTCCACCCAACACCTCCCCTATCCTACAGCCTACTCTACCATCCACCCAACACCTCCCCTATCCTACAGCCTGCTCTACCTTCCACCCAACACCTTCCCTATCCTACAGCCTGCTCTACCTTCCACCCAACACCTCCCCTATCCTACAGCCTGCTCTACCTTCCACCCAACACCTCCCCTATCCTACACCCCACCCTACCTTCCACCCAACACCTCCCCTATCCTACAGCCTGCTCTACCATCCACCCAACACCTCCCCTATCCTACAGCCTGCTCTACCATCCACCCAACACCTCCCCTATCCTACAGCCTGCTCTACCTTCCACCCAACACCTCCCCTATCCTACAGCCTGCTCTACCATCCACCCAACACCTCCCCTATCCTACAGCCTGCTCTACCTTCCACCCAACACCTCCCCTATCCTACAGCCTGCTCTACCATCCACCCAACACCTCCCCTATCCTACACCCCACTCTACCTTCCACCCAACACCTCCCCTATCCTACAGCCTGCTCTACCATCCACCCAACACCTCCCCTATCCTACAGCCTGCTCTACCATCCACCCAACACCTCCCCTATCCTACAGCCTGCTCTACCTTCCACCCAACACCTCCCCTATCCTACACCCCACTCTACCTTCCACCCAACACCTTCCCTATCCTACAGCCTGCTCTACCTTCCACCCAACACCTCCCCTATCCTACACCCCACCCTACCTTCCACCCAACACCTCCCCTATCCTACAGCCCACTCTACCTTCCACCCAACACCTCCCCTATCCTACAGCCTGCTCTACCATCCACCCAACACCTCCCCTATCCTACACCCCACTCTACCTTCCACCCAACACCTCCCCTATCCTACAGCCTGCTCTACCATCCACCCAACACCTCCCCTATCCTACACCCGCTCTACCTTCCACCCAACACCTCCCCTATCCTACAGCCTGCTCTACCTTCCACCCAACACCTCCCCTATCCTACAGCCTGCTCTACCTTCCACCCAACACCTCCCCTATCCTACAGCCTGCTCTACCTTCCACCCAACACCTCCCCTATCCTACAGCCTGCTCTACCATCCACCCAACACCTCCCCTATCCTACACCCCACTCTACCTTCCACCCAACACCTCCCCTATCCTACAGCCCACTCTACCTTCCACCCAACACCTCCCCTATCCTACACCCGCTCTACCTTCCACCCAACACCTCCCCTATCCTACAGCCTGCTCTACCTTCCACCCAACACCTCCCCTATCCTACACCCCACTCTACCTTCCACCCAACACCTCCCCTATCCTACAGCCCACTCTACCTTCCACCCAACACCTCCCCTATCCTACACCCGCTCTACCTTCCACCCAACACCTCCCCTATCCTACAGCCTGCTCTACCTTCCACCCAACACCTCCCCTATCCTACAGCCTGCTCTACCATCCACCCAACACCTCCCCTATCCTACACCCCACTCTACCTTCCACCCAACACCTCCCCTATCCTACAGCCCACTCTACCTTCCACCCAACACCTCCCCTATCCTACACCCGCTCTACCTTCCACCCAACACCTCCCCTATCCTACAGCCTGCTCTACCTTCCACCCAACACCTCCCCTATCCTACACCCCACTCTACCTTCCACCCAACACCTCCCCTATCCTACAGCCCACTCTACCTTCCACCCAACACCTCCCCTATCCTACACCCGCTCTACCTTCCACCCAACACCTCCCCTATCCTACAGCCTGCTCTACCTTCCACCCAACACCTCCCCTATCCTACAGCCTGCTCTACCATCCACCCAACACCTCCCCTATCCTACACCCCACTCTACCTTCCACCCAACACCTCCCCTATCCTACAGCCCACTCTACCTTCCACCCAACACCTCCCCTATCCTACACCCGCTCTACCTTCCACCCAACACCTCCCCTATCCTACAGCCCACTCTACCTTCCACCCAACACCTCCCCTATCCTACAGCCTGCTCTACCATCCACCCAACACCTCCCCTATCCTACAGCCTGCTCTACCTTCCACCCAACACCTCCCCTATCCTACACCCCACTCTACCTTCCACCCAACACCTCCCCTATCCTACAGCCTGCTCTACCATCCACCCAACACCTCCCCTATCCTACACCCGCTCTACCTTCCACCCAACACCTCCCCTATCCTACAGCCTGCTCTACCTTCCACCCAACACCTCCCCTATCCTACAGCCTGCTCTACCTTCCACCCAACACCTCCCCTATCCTACAGCCTGCTCTACCTTCCACCCAACACCTCCCCTATCCTACACCCCACTCTACCATCCACCCAACACCTTCCCTATCCTACAGCCTGCTCTACCTTCCACCCAACACCTCCCCTATCCTACACCCGCTCTACCTTCCACCCAACACCTCCCCTATCCTACAGCCTGCTCTACCTTCCACCCAACACCTCCCCTATCCTACAGCCTGCTCTACCTTCCACCCAACACCTCCCCTATCCTACACCCCACTCTACCTTCCACCCAACACCTTCCCTATCCTACAGCCTGCTCTACCTTCCACCCAACACCTCCCCTATCCTACACCCCACCCTACCTTCCACCCAACACCTCCCCTATCCTACAGCCCACTCTACCTTCCACCCAACACCTCCCCTATCCTACAGCCTGCTCTACCTTCCACCCAACACCTCCCCTATCCTACACCCCACTCTACCTTCCACCCAACACCTTCCCTATCCTACAGCCTGCTCTACCTTCCACCCAACACCTCCCCTATCCTACACCCCACCCTACCTTCCACCCAACACCTCCCCTATCCTACACCCCACCCTACCTTCCACCCAACTCCTCCCCTATCCTACAGCCTGCTCTACCTTCCACCCAACACCTCCCCTATCCTACAGCCTGCTCTACCTTCCACCCAACACCTCCCCTATCCTACAGCCCTCTCTACCTTCCACCCAACACCTCCCCTATCCTACACCCCACCCTACCTTCCACCCAACTCCTCCCCTATCCTACAGCCTGCTCTACCTTCCACCCAACACCTCCCCTATCCTACACCCCACCCTACCTTCCACCCAACTCCTCCCCTATCCTACAGCCTGCTCTACCTTCCACCCAACACCTCCCCTATCCTACAGCCTGCTCTACCTTCCACCCAACACCTCCCCTATCCTACAGCCCTCTCTACCTTCCACCCAACACCTCCCCTATCCTACAGCCCACTCTACCTTCCACCCAACACCTTCCCTATCCTACAGCCTGCTCTACCTTCCACCCAACACCACCCCTATCCTACAGCCCACTCTACCTTCCACCCAACACCTTCCCTATCCTACAGCCTGCTCTACCTTCCACCCAACACCTCCCCTATCCTACAGCCCTCTCTACCTTCCACCCAACACCTCCCCTATCCTACAGCCCACTCTACCTTCCACCCAACACCTCCCCTATCCTACAGCCTGCTCTACCTTCCACCCAACACCTCCCCTATCCTACAGCCTGCTCTACCTTCCACCCAACACCACCACTATCCTACAGCCCACTCTACCTTCCACCCAACACCTCCCCTATCCTACAGCCCTCTCTACCTTCCACCCAACACCACCACTATCCTACAGCCCTCTCTACCTTCCACCCAACACCTCCCCTATCCTACAGCCCTCTCTACCTTCCACCCAACACCTCCCCTATCCTACAGCCTGCTCTACCTTCCACTCAACACCTCCCCTATCTTACACCCCTCTCTACCATCCACCCAACACCTCCCCTATCTTACACCCCTCTCTACCATCCACCCAACACCTCCCCTATCTTACACCCCTCTCTACCATCCACCCAACACCTCCCCTATCCTACACCCCTCTCTACCTTCCACCCAACACCTCCCCTATCCTACAGCCCACTCTACCTTCCACCCAACACCTCCCCTATCCTACAGCCCACTCTACCTTCCACCCAACACCTCCCCTATCCTACAGCCCACTCTACCTTCCACTCAACACCTCCCCTATCTTACACCCCTCTCTACCATCCACCCAACACCTCCCCTATCTTACACCCCTCTCTACCATCCACCCAACACCTCCCCTATCTTACACCCCTCTCTACCATCCACCCAACACCTCCCCTATCCTACACCCCTCTCTACCTTCCACCCAACACCTCCCCTATCCTACAGCCCACTCTACCTTCCACCCAACACCTCCCCTATCCTACAGCCTGCGCTACCTTCCACCCAACACCTCCCCTATCCTACAGCCCACTCTACCTTCCACCCAACACCTCCCCTATCCTACAGCCCACTCTACCTTCCACCCAACACCTCCCCTATCCTACACCCCTCTCTACCTTCCACCCAACACCTCCCCTATCCTACAGCCCACTCTACCTTCCACCCAACACCTCCCCTATCCTACAGCCTGCTCTACCTTCCACCCAACACCTCTCCTATCCTACAGCCCACTCTACCATCCACCCAACACCTCCCCTATCCTACAGACCACTCTACCTTCCACCCAACACCTCCCCTATCCTACAGCCTGCTCTACCATCCACCCAACACCTCCCCTATCCTACAGCCCACTCTACCTTCCACCCAACACCTCCCCTATCCTACAGCCCACTCTACCTTCCACCCAACACCTCCCCTATCCTACACCCCACTCTACCTTCCACCCAACACCTCCCCTATCCTACAGCCCACTCTACCTTCCACCCAACACCTCCCCTATCCTACAGCCCACTCTACCTTCCACCCAACACCTCCCCTATCCTACAGCCCTCTCTACCTTCCACCCAACACCTCCCCTATCCTACAGCCCACTCTACCTTCCACCCAACACCTCCCCTATCCTACAGCCCACTCTACCTTCCACCCAACACCTCCCCTATCCTACAGCCCACTCTACCTTCCACCCAACACCTCCCCTATCCTACAGCCCACTCTACCTTCCACCCAACACCTCCCCTATCCTACAGCCCACTCTACCTTCCACCCAACACCTCCCCTATCCTACAGCCCACTCTACCTTCCACCCAACACCTCCCCTATCCTACAGCCCACTCTACCTTCCACCCAACACCTCCCCTATCCTACAGCCCACTCTACCTTCCACCCAACACCTCCCCTATCCTACAGCCCACTCTACCATCCACCCAACACCTCCCCTATCCTACAGCCCACTCTACCATCCACCCAACACCTCCCCTATCCTACAGCCCACTCTACCTTCCACCCAACACCTCCCCTATCCTACAGCCCTCTCTACCTTCCACCCAACACCTCCCCTATCCTACAGCCCACTCTACCTTCCACCCAACACCTCCCCTATCCTACAGCCCACTCTACCTTCCACCCAACACCTCCCCTATCCTACACCCCACTCTACCTTCCACCCAACACCTCCCCTATCCTACAGCCCACTCTACCTTCCACCCAACACCTCCCCTATCCTACAGCCCTCTCTACCTTCCACCCAACACCTCCCCTATCCTACAGCCCACTCTACCTTCCACCCAACACCTCCCCTATCCTACAGCCCACTCTACCTTCCACCCAACACCTCCCCTATCCTACAGCCCACTCTACCTTCCACCCAACACCTCCCCTATCCTACAGCCCACTCTACCTTCCACCCAACACCTCCCCTATCCTACAGCCCACTCTACCTTCCACCCAACACCTCCCCTATCCTACAGCCCACTCTACCTTCCACCCAACACCTCCCCTATCCTACAGCCCACTCTACCTTCCACCCAACACCTCCCCTATCCTACAGCCCACTCTACCTTCCACCCAACACCTCCCCTATCCTACAGCCCACTCTACCTTCCACCCAACACCTCCCCTATCCTACAGCCCACTCTACCTTCCACCCAACACCTCCCCTATCCTACAGCCCACTCTACCTTCCACCCAACACCTCCCCTATCCTACAGCCCACTCTACCTTCCACCCAACACCTCCCCTATCCTACAGCCCACTCTACCTTCCACCCAACACCTCCCCTATCCTACAGCCCACTCTACCTTCCACCCAACACCTCCCCTATCCTACAGCCCACTCTACCTTCCACCCAACACCTCCCCTATCCTACAGCCCACTCTACCATCCACCCAACACCTCCCCTATCCTACAGCCCACTCTACCATCCACCCAACACCTCCCCTATCCTACAGCCCACTCTACCTTCCACCCAACACCTCCCCTATCCTACAGCCCACTCTACCATCCACCCAACACCTCCCCTATCCTACAGCCCACTCTACCTTCCACCCAACACCTCCCCTATCCTACAGCCTGCTCTACCATCCACCCAACACCTCCCCTATCCTACAGCCTGCTCTACCATCCACCCAACACCTCCCCTATCCTACAGACCACTCTACCTTCCACCCAACACCTCCCCTATCCTACAGCCCACTCTACCTTCCACCCAACACCTCCCCTATCCTACAGCCCTCTCTACCTTCCACCCAACACCTCCCCTATCCTACAGCCCACTCTACCTTCCACCCAACACCTCCCCTATCCTACAGCCCACTCTACCTTCCACCCAACACCTCCCCTATCCTACAGCCCACTCTACCTTCCACCCAACACCTCCCCTATCCTACAGCCCACTCTACCTTCCACCCAACACCTCCCCTATCCTACAGCCCACTCTACCTTCCACCCAACACCTCCCCTATCCTACAGCCCACTCTACCTTCCACCCAACACCTCCCCTATCCTACAGCCTGCTCTACCTTCCACCCAACACCTCCCCTATCCTACAGCCCACTCTACCTTCCACCCAACACCTCCCCTATCCTACAGCCCACTCTACCTTCCACCCAACACCTCCCCTATCCTACAGCCCACTCTACCTTCCACCCAACACCTCCCCTATCCTACAGCCTGCTCTACCTTCCACCCAACACCTCCCCTATCCTACAGCCTGCTCTACCATCCACCCAACACCTCCCCTATCCTACAGCCCACTCTACCTTCCACCCAACACCTCCCCTATCCTACAGCCTGCTCTACCTTCCACCCAACACCTCCCCTATCCTACAGCCCACTCTACCTTCCACCCAACACCTCCCCTATCCTACAGCCCACTCTACCTTCCACCCAACACCTCCCCTATCCTACAGCCTGCTCTACCTTCCACCCAACACCTCCCCTATCCTACAGCCTGCTCTACCTTCCACCCAACACCTCCCCTATCCTACAGCCCACTCTACCTTCCACCCAACACCTCCCCTATCCTACAGCCCACTCTACCTTCCACCCAACACCTCCCCTATCCTACAGCCCACTCTACCTTCCACCCAACACCTCCCCTATCCTACAGCCTGCTCTACCTTCCACCCAACACCTCCCCTATCCTACAGCCTGCTCTACCATCCACCCAACACCTCCCCTATCCTACAGCCCACTCTACCTTCCACCCAACACCTCCCCTATCCTACAGCCTGCTCTACCTTCCACCCAACACCTCCCCTATCCTACAGCCCACTCTACCTTCCACCCAACACCTCCCCTATCCTACAGCCCACTCTACCTTCCACCCAACACCTCCCCTATCCTACAGCCTGCTCTACCTTCCACCCAACACCTCCCCTATCCTACAGCCTGCTCTACCTTCCACCCAACACCTCCCCTATCCTACAGCCCACTCTACCTTCCACCCAACACCTCCCCTATCCTACAGCCCACTCTACCTTCCACCCAACACCTCCCCTATCCTACAGCCCACTCTACCTTCCACCCAACACCTCCCCTATCCTACAGCCTGCTCTACCTTCCACCCAACACCTCCCCTATCCTACAGCCCACTCTACCTTCCACCCAACACCTCCCCTATCCTACAGCCCACTCTACCTTCCACCCAACACCTCCCCTATCCTACAGCCCACTCTACCTTCCACCCAACACCTCCCCTATCCTACAGCCTGCTCTACCTTCCACCCAACACCTCCCCTATCCTACAGCCTGCTCTACCATCCACCCAACACCTCCCCTATCCTACAGCCCACTCTACCTTCCACCCAACACCTCCCCTATCCTACAGCCTGCTCTACCTTCCACCCAACACCTCCCCTATCCTACAGCCCACTCTACCTTCCACCCAACACCTCCCCTATCCTACAGCCCACTCTACCTTCCACCCAACACCTCCCCTATCCTACAGCCCACTCTACCTTCCACCCAACACCTCCCCTATCCTACAGCCTGCTCTACCATCCACCCAACACCTCCCCTATCCTACAGCCCACTCTACCTTCCACCCAACACCTCCCCTATCCTACAGCCTGCTCTACCTTCCACCCAACACCTCCCCTATCCTACAGCCTGCTCTACCATCCACCCAACACCTCCCCTATCCTACAGCCCACTCTACCTTCCACCCAACACCTCCCCTATCCTACAGCCTGCTCTACCTTCCACCCAACACCTCCCCTATCCTACAGCCTGCTCTACCATCCACCCAACACCTCCCCTATCCTACAGCCCACTCTACCTTCCACCCAACACCTCCCCTATCCTACAGCCCACTCTACCTTCCACCCAACACCTCCCCTATCCTACAGCCCACTCTACCTTCCACCCAACACCTCCCCTATCCTACAGCCCACTCTACCTTCCACCCAACACCTCCCCTATCCTACAGCCCACTCTACCTTCCACCCAACACCTCCCCTATCCTACAGCCTGCTCTACCTTCCACCCAACACCTCCCCTATCCTACAGCCCACTCTACCTTCCACCCAACACCTCCCCTATCCTACAGCCTGCTCTACCTTCCACCCAACACCTCCCCTATCCTACAGCCCACTCTACCTTCCACCCAACACCTCCCCTATCCTACAGCCTGCTCTACCTTCCACCCAACACCTCCCCTATCCTACAGCCCACTCTACCTTCCACCCAACACCTCCCCTATCCTACAGCCCACTCTACCTTCCACCCAACACCTCCCCTATCCTACAGCCCACTCTACCTTCCACCCAACACCTCCCCTATCCTACAGCCCACTCTACCTTCCACCCAACACCTCCCCTATCCTACAGCCCACTCTACCTTCCACCCAACACCTCCCCTATCCTACAGCCCACTCTACCTTCCACCCAACACCTCCCCTATCCTACAGCCTGCTCTACCTTCCACCCAACACCTCCCCTATCCTACAGCCCACTCTACCTTCCACCCAACACCTCCCCTATCCTACAGCCTGCTCTACCATCCACCCAACACCTCCCCTATCCCACAGCCTGCTCTACCTTCCACCCAACACCTCCCCTATCCTACAGCCTGCTCTACCTTCCACCCAACACCTCCCCTATCCTACAGCCTGCTCTACCTTCCACCCAACACCTCCCCTATCCTACAGCCCACTCTACCTTCCACCCAACACCTCCCCTATCCTACAGCCCACTCTACCTTCCACCCAACACCTCCCCTATCCTACAGCCCACTCTACCTTCCACCCAACACCTCCCCTATCCTACAGCCTGCGCTACCTTCCACCCAACACCTCCCCTATCCTACAGCCCACTCTATCTTCCACCCAACACCTCCCCTATCCTACAGCCCACTCTACCTTCCACCCAACACCTCCCCTATCCTACAGCCTGCTCTACCTTCCACCCAACACCTCCCCTATCCTACAGCCTGCTCTACCTTCCACCCAACACCTCCCCTATCCTACAGCCCACTCTACCTTCCACCCAACACCTCCCCTATCCTACAGCCCACTCTACCTTCCACCCAACACCTCCCCTATCCTACAGCCCACTCTACCTTCCACCCAACACCTCCCCTATCCTACAGCCCACTCTACCTTCCACCCAACACCTCCCCTATCCTACAGCCCACTCTACCTTCCACCCAACACCTCCCCTATCCTACAGCCCTCTCTACCTTCCACCCAACACCTCCCCTATCCTACAGCCTGCTCTACCATCCACCCAACACCTCCCCTATCCTACAGCCCACTCTACCTTCCACCCAACACCCCCCCTATCCTACAGACCACTCTACCTTCCACCCAACACCTCCCCTATCCTACAGACCACTCTACCTTCCACCCAACACCTCCCCTATCCTACAGCCCACTCTACCTTCCACCCAACACCTCCCCTATCCTACAGCCTGCTCTACCATCCACCCAACACCTCCCCTATCCTACAGCCCACTCTACCATCCACCCAACACCTCCCCTATCCTACAGCCCACTCTACCTTCCACCCAACACCTCCCCTATCCTACAGCCTGCTCTACCTTCCACCCAACACCTCCCCTATCCTACAGCCTGCTCTACCTTCCACCCAACACCTCCCCTATCCTACAGCCCACTCTACCTTCCACCCAACACCTCCCCTATCCTACAGCCCACTCTACCTTCCACCCAACACCTCCCCTATCCTACAGCCTGCTCTACCATCCACCCAACACCTCCCCTATCCTACAGCCCACTCTACCATCCACCCAACACCTCCCCTATCCTACAGCCCACTCTACCTTCCACCCAACACCTCCCCTATCCTACAGCCCACTCTACCTTCCACCCAACACCTCCCCTATCCTACAGCCTGCTCTACCTTCCACCCAACACCTCCCCTATCCTACAGCCTGCTCTACCTTCCACCCAACACCTCCCCTATCCTACAGCCTGCTCTACCTTCCACCCAACACCTCCCCTATCCTACAGCCCACTCTACCTTCCACCCAACACCTTCCCTATCCTACAGCCTGCTCTACCTTCCACCCAACACCTCCCCTATCCTACAGCCCACTCTACCTTCCACCCAACACCTCCCCTATCCTACAGCCTGCTCTACCTTCCACCCAACACCTCCCCTATCCTACAGCCCACTCTACCTTCCACCCAACACCTCCCCTATCCTACAGCCCACTCTACCTTCCACCCAACACCTCCCCTATCCTACAGCCCACTCTACCTTCCACCCAACACCTTCCCTATCCTACAGCCTGCTCTACCTTCCACCCAACACCTTCCCTATCCTACAGCCTGCTCTACCTTCCACCCAACACCTTCCCTATCCTACAGCCCACTCTACCTTCCACCCAACACCTTCCCTATCCTACAGCCTGCTCTACCTTCCACCCAACACCTTCCCTATCCTACAGCCTGCTCTACCTTCCACCCAACACCTCCCCTATCCTACAGCCCACTCTACCTTCCACCCAACACCGCCCCTATCCTACAGCCCACTCTACCTTCCACCCAACACCTCCCCTATCCTACAGCCCACTCTACCTTCCACCCAACACCTCCCCTATCCTACAGCCCACTCTACCTTCCACCCAACACCGCCCCTATCCTACAGCCCACTCTACCTTCCACCCAACACCTCCCCTATCCTACAGCCCACTCTACCTTCCACCCAACACCTCCCCTATCCTACAGCCCACTCTACCTTCCACCCAACACCTCCCCTATCCTACAGCCCACTCTACCTTCCACCCAACACCTCCCCTATCCTACAGCCCACTCTACCTTCCACCCAACACCTCCCCTATCCTACAGCCCACTCTACCTTCCACCCAACACCTCCCCTATCCTACAGCCCACTCTACCTTCCACCCAACACCTCCCCTATCCTACAGCCCACTCTACCTTCCACCCAACACCTTCCCTATCCTACAGCCTGCTCTACCTTCCACCCAACACCTTCCCTATCCTACAGCCTGCTCTACCTTCCACCCAACACCTTCCCTATCCTACAGCCCACTCTACCTTCCACCCAACACCTTCCCTATCCTACAGCCTGCTCTACCTTCCACCCAACACCTTCCCTATCCTACAGCCTGCTCTACCTTCCACCCAACACCTTCCCTATCCTACAGCCTGCTCTACCTTCCACCCAACACCTTCCCTATCCTACAGCCTGCTCTACCTTCCACCCAACACCTCCCCTATCCTACAGCCCACTCTACCTTCCACCCAACACCGCCCCTATCCTACAGCCCACTCTACCTTCCACCCAACACCTTCCCTATCCTACAGCCTGCTCTACCTTCCACCCAACACCTTCCCTATCCTACAGCCTGCTCTACCTTCCACCCAACACCTTCCCTATCCTACAGCCCACTCTACCTTCCACCCAACACCTCCCCTATCCTACAGCCCACTCTACCTTCCACCCAACACCTTCCCTATCCTACAGCCTGCTCTACCTTCCACCCAACACCTTCCCTATCCTACAGCCTGCTCTACCTTCCACCCAACACCTTCCCTATCCTACAGCCCTCTCTACCTTCCACCCAACACCTCCCCTATCCTACAGCCCACTCTACCTTCCACCCAACACCTCCCCTATCCTACAGCCTGCTCTACCTTCCACCCAACACCTCCCCTATCCTACAGCCTGCTCTACCTTCCACCCAACACCTCCCCTATCCTACAGCCCACTCTACCTTCCACCCAACACCTCCCCTATCCTACAGCCTGCTCTACCTTCCACCCAACACCTTCCCTATCCTACAGCCTGCTCTACCTTCCACCCAACACCTTCCCTATCCTACAGCCTGCTCTACCTTCCACCCAACACCTCCCCTATCCTACAGCCTGCTCTACCTTCCACCCAACACCTCCCCTATCCTACAGCCCACTCTACCTTCCACCCAACACCTCCCCTATCCTACAGCCTGCTCTACCTTCCACCCAACACCTCCCCTATCCTACAGCCCACTCTACCTTCCACCCAACACCTCCCCTATCCTACAGCCTGCTCTACCTTCCACCCAACACCTTCCCTATCCTACAGCCTGCTCTACCTTCCACCCAACACCTCCCCTATCCTACAGCCTGCTCTACCTTCCACCCAACACCTCCCCTATCCTACAGCCTGCTCTACCTTCCACCCAACACCTTCCCTATCCTACAGCCCACTCTACCTTCCACCCAACACCTCCCCTATCCTACAGCCCACTCTACCTTCCACCCAACACCTCCCCTATCCTACAGCCCACTCTACCTTCCACCCAACACCTCCCCTATCCTACAGCCCTCTCTACCTTCCACCCAACACCTCCCCTATCCTACAGCCTGCTCTACCATCCACCCAACACCTCCCCTATCCTACAGCCCACTCTACCTTCCACCCAACACCCCCCCTATCCTACAGACCACTCTACCTTCCACCCAACACCTCCCCTATCCTACAGACCACTCTACCTTCCACCCAACACCTCCCCTATCCTACAGCCTGCTCTACCATCCACCCAACACCTCCCCTATCCTACAGCCCACTCTACCTTCCACCCAACACCTCCCCTATCCTACAGCCTGCTCTACCATCCACCCAACACCTCCCCTATCCTACAGCCCACTCTACCTTCCACCCAACACCTCCCCTATCCTACAGCCTGCTCTACCATCCACCCAACACCTCCCCTATCCTACAGCCCACTCTACCTTCCACCCAACACCTCCCCTATCCTACAGCCCTCTCTACCTTCCACCCAACACCTCCCCTATCCTACAGCCCACTCTACCTTCCACCCAACACCTCTCCTATCCTACAGACCACTCTACCTTCCACCCAACACCTCTCCTATCCTACAGCCCACTCTACCATCCACCCAACACCTCCCCTATCCTACAGACCACTCTACCTTCCACCCAACACCTCCCCTATCCTACAGCCTGCTCTACCATCCACCCAACTCCTCCCCTATCCTACAGCCCTCTCTACCTTCCACCCAACACCTCCCCTATCCTACAGCCCTCTCTACCTTCCACCCAACACCTCCCCTATCCTACAGCCCACTCTACCTTCCACCCAACACCTCCCCTATCCTACAGCCCTCTCTACCTTCCACCCAACACCTCCCCTATCCTACAGCCCACTCTACCTTCCACCCAACACCTCCCCTATCCTACAGCCCTCTCTACCTTCCACCTAACACCTCCCCTATCCTACAGCCCACTCTACCTTCCACCCAACACCTCCCCTATCCTACAGCCCACTCTACCTTCCACCCAACACCTCCCCTATCCTACAGCCTGCTCTACCTTCCACCCAACACCTCCCCTATCCTACAGCCTGCTCTACCATCCACCCAACACCTCCCCTATCCTACAGCCCACTCTACCTTCCACCCAACACCTCCCCTATCCTACAGCCTGCTCTACCATCCACCCAACACCTCCCCTATCCTACAGCCCTCTCTACCTTCCACCCAACACCTCCCCTATCCTACAGCCCTCTCTACCTTCCACCCAACACCTCCCCTATCCTACAGCCCACTCTACCTTCCACCCAACACCTCCCCTATCCTACAGCCTGCTCTACCATCCACCCAACACCTCCCCTATCCTACAGCCCACTCTACCTTCCACCCAACACCTCCCCTATCCTACAGCCTGCTCTACCATCCACCCAACACCTCCCCTATCCTACAGCCCACTCTACCTTCCACCCAACACCTCCCCTATCCTACAGCCCACTCTACCTTCCACCTAACACCTCCCCTATCCTACAGCCCACTCTACCTTCCAGCCAACACCCCCCCCCCCCATATCCCATGTATCAGTAGGTGATTTCTAATTTCAAGAAGCTTTTCACCAAGCACTTGTTCCGCCGAGAACACAAACCTCACCCTTCGAGAGTTCTGGAAGGACCACTATAACATAGTGATAAGCCTCAGAATTAGCGATATTACCTGGCAGGGTGTTACGAAGAGGACCTTGACCTCTGCGTGGAAGAAGCAGTGGCCTGAGGTTGTGTCTGAAATGGACCTTTAAAGACTCGAACCGGAAGCGGCAGTGGTGGAAGGGATTGTATCCCTCGGCAAGTCCATGGGCCCGGACATGGATGAAGGTGACATCAACGAGCTCATCATAGAGCACTACGAGGAACTGACAACGGAGGAGCTAAAGGAACTACAGACGCAGCAGCACACGGAGGTTTTGCAGGAAATAGGTGACGTAGACGAGGTTATCTCTATAGTGAGATAAAGGTAGTATTGGGAATGTGGGAGAAACTTTCACACTTTATTCAAAAGAAACACCCAGAAAAGTTGCAACTGGGTGTGCAACGGCGCTATTTAATCTCACTTGCCTAACTCATTTCAGAACCATTCTGAAGCGGAGGATAAAACAAACCTCATTGGACAGGTTTTTATCGAAAACTCCTGCAGATAAAAGTGAGGAAAGTGTGGCAAGAAGGGCAAAAATCAGCGAATAAGATTCAGTTAAGCCTTTCTCCTTCGTCAACATCCTCAAGTCGTCTGATATCCAAGATATATGCTGTACATTATCTATATATATATAAAACAGAGGATGTCTGTCTGTGTGTGTGTGTGTGTGTCTGTCTGTGAGTTTGAATCCCTAAAACTCGAGAAGTACCCAACCAATTTTTTTCAAACTTTACATGTGTATTACTTAAACTCATAAGTCAAGGTACCATTGTATATATATATATATATATATATACTTCCGGAATCTGGACAGCATGATCTATTAATTAAGAACCGACTGGATACGGTTTATAACTTGATTGTATGCTGAACCATCGTGAATCATACGATAGACACGTGTTCTATATATTGCGTCTCATGGATTATGTGAGCGAAGACAGCGGTACGGCTTTGCCTACGATACAATAAGGTTTATAGTATGTTGAAAGTTTGTGATATTTTGGTGTTTCCCTGCATCCGAGACTGTATATCATACAGATGTATGAGAATAAATGACTTAATAATTCAGCCCACATAATAAGATCGATTGCCTGCTTCAACTGCCTGACCCTGCAAATATCATTCTGACGCACTCTAATCATGTATAAATAAGACACGCGTGCATGCTACACGTGAGATTGTTTCATACACTGACTACTCTAAGCTTTCCTCTTGCTTTATCTTCATAGACTGCCAACGCTTCATGTTTATCTTTATTTTCATTCTTGCTTTTATTTTTATTTTTATTTTTATCCTGTAACATTTACATGTATATTGCCATGCTATATCATTTGATGAATGTCACCCCACTGTTGATCAATATGCGCATATGTTTTATGTGTCTCTTGGGTTGAAAAGGAGGTCAAGTATGTTATAGATCAGTAAATAGTTGCTCCGAAGAATCCAAACCTCGGTTTGGAGGAAACAATTGTAAGCAAATAAATGACTTAAACTGAACTTTGATTATTGTAATCTCTCTCTCTCTCTCTCTCTCTCTCTCTCTCTCTATATATATATATATATATATATATATATATACATATATTAGAAATAATATACAAAAATTAGAAATAAGAGGGATCAGATGTTGTTTACTCGAGAGAAGGCTACGTTGGTATGGTCACGTGATGCGCATGAAGGACGATAGCTGTATAACAAAGTGCAGGGCAATAAAGATAGACGGTAGCCACGAAATAGGCAGACCCAGAAAAACCTGGGACGAGCTGATAAATTCCGACCTCACACACTTACACCTCACCAAGACAATGTCACTGGACCGAGACCTTTGGCGGTACTCAGTAATAGAGAAGACCCGCCTTACCTAAATACAAAGTAAAACCTACTACAGTCAGTAGGCATCTCTAACAAAATACACCCCCGTCCCACCACCCCCACCCCATCCACACCGCCTCTTTCAATGTAAAGTTATGTTGGTGCCACAACATCTAGGCCGAAACAAATGAGATCGTGTAGGTGTCATGTCAAAAAAACACACAGTTCACGCTGTAATGTGGCCGTGTAGGCAACACGGTAAAAACCTCCCAGACCCACACTGTAAATGTGGTTGGTGTTAGGAAGGGCATCCAGCTGTAGAAAACCCGCCAGATAGTCCTATGCGAGCAAGATAACCACTCTTGCCTCAAGTGGGAAAACCCTCCGTCCAAACCCATGCAAGCATGGAACACGGACGTTAAACGATGATGATGATGATGATGATGATGATGACATATATATATATATATTATATATATATATCCGTAAACAATAACTCTCTACTTAAGTGGGCCATGGTGCCCAAATCCTGATTTGAAAGACTTCACCAGGTGGTGTTATTAAGTTAGACATGGCCTGGGCCAATACTTGCCGAAATCTATAAAAGTTATCAAAGTTATATATATTATATATATATATATGTATTATATCAATAATATTAATAAATGGAAAATATCTTTATAAAACCATATTTATTTTATTATATTGAGGTTATCGAACCCTATCAAGGTTTCTTCATACTCAGGAACTACCTATGTGTTCTAGTACTGTTTGGTATTCCTTCTTAAGCTTCCACACAGTTTTTTTTCCTCTCTTCTTTTATTTAAACATTGCCTTTCTCCCTTCCCTTCCCTTCCCCTAAAACTTTTCCTTACTTTCATTATTTAATTTTTTTCCCCTTTCTTTTTCTTTTTGTTATTGCAAACATTATATAACCGAATTGAAATTTGTCGAATAAATAAAAGTCTTTACGTTCTTTTATTATACGTATTTCAAGGGTACTAATATTTAATTACGCTTTCGTCAGATAAAATATAATAATTGGTGTTAAGATAGTGACATATCTTCATGTGAACTTAAGTCCAGTGAGGATAGTGAATAGAAAGGTTCAACATTCAGGGGAAATATGCTAATGAGGATAACGTTAAACCTGAAAAAAAATCGTTAATTTTAGACGCTAGATAAATTTTAAATACTTATTTACATTTTTTTAAGGGTTTGCTATTAAATTTGAAAAATGATTGTAGATTTATTTTAGAAGAATTTATAGAAATATACATATCTTTAAAACATATTTGCAACGAAACTTAAGTACCTCTTTATGTCACTGTTGTAATTATTTATACTAAACTCGTCTTATGGACTAAGTGCTCTTACCTTTGGATATTTCTACCAAACCTTTTCAACACAGGTAGAATGAGAAAAGGGACATAAACTGTGAATAAAATTGACTTTAATAATATTCAAGTGAAAATAAAAAACATTTTCCCAGTATAAATAAAATATAGGTTAAAACATATCTGAGGAGTTTCCGATTCTAGAGCCAGATTCGATCATTAATAGATTGTTCCTCACGCTGATTGAATAATATATATGATGCAACACAATGATTCTTTGCTCCCTTATATATATATATATTTTGAAGGCACTGTACTGTTTTTTCAGTACGTCCTCGTCAGATAAAATACATGAATTGATGTATGACATACCACAACTATCTTGATGGTTCAATTCCAGTATTGCCATACTGAAAAAACAGCACAGTACCTTCGAAATATATATAATAAAACATATATTTTGATTATGTGAATGTCTTCATTTATTAATATTTTGAATAATATTAATAACTCCAGAAAACTTCTTTGTAGAGTGCTTTTAATCTATTGTAAAACTATATTCATTGAGTAATCAATGAACCATATTAATCTTTGGTTATATATATATATATATATTCTTATGGTTTGTTGGTTCACCACTGGATAGAACTGGTCATTCCGTATGGTCAATCCTGGTGTAATATTGTGAAGAATACTCAACGCAGTGCAGTTCACCCATCTTCGTTTGTGTAGTTGGTGGTGCGAATACGGAGTTAATTATAAATGAAATAAAATAACAGGAGGCTGGACTGGTGTAAATCCTTGAAAGGTTTATTATACTATGATCATTTCAATGACCGGGTTCCATATGAATCCGGTGATATCATCAGGTATTGGAATATAACAAAGGAATATGTAAAAAGCCATGGGTCCGAGATCTCTGGTTTCTCGGACCCATGGCTTTTTACATATTCCTTTGTTATATTCCAATACCTGATGATATCACCGGATTCATATGGAACCCGGTCATTGAAATGATCATAGTATAATAAACCTTTCAAGGATTTACACCAGTCCAGCCTCCTGTTATTTCATTTATATATATATATATACAGATGTACAACAGAATACAACAGATGCCCTCTCTTGGTGAGACAATTACAAGAGAAATTCTTAGAGAAAAATAAGCCACTATACTTATCCTTTGTTGACCTAGAGAAGGCCTTTGATAGGGTACCCTGATCTGTCATCTGGTGGTCCCTAAGGAAACTAGGTGTTGAGGAATGGCTTGTGAGGACAATACAAACTTTGTACAGAGGTACTGTCAGTAAAGTCAGAGTAGGAATGGAGTTTAGTGAGGAATTCCAGATACAAGTAGGAGTACATGAAGGTTCCGGTGGATAGCTTCCAGTACCTAGATCAGATTAACATGGGAAGGGGGTGTTACGAGGCCATATTATCTAGAATACGGACGGGTTGGAAGAAGTTTAGGGAGCTGCTTCCTCTGCTGACGAAGAAGGGTTTCTCCCTGCGTACGAAAGGCCGGTTATATGATGCCTGTGTGAGGAGCGCGATGCTGCATGGTAGTGAGACATGGGCAGCTACTGCAGAGGATATGCAACGGCTGGAGAGAAATGAGGCAAGCATGCTCCGTTGGATGTGCATTGTAAATGTGCGTGAACGACCCAGCATAAATGTGTTGAGAGAGAAACTGTGTCTGAGAGGGATAGAATGTAGTGTGTGAGAGAGGAGACTGAGGTGTTATGGACATGTGATGCGTATGGAGGATGACCGATGGGTGAAGAAGTGCCAGGAAATGCCAGTTGAAGGAAGACGTGGTAGAGGTAGACCACAAAAAACATGGGCGGAGGTTGTGAGAACAGACCTCAGATCGCTGAAGCTCACGGTAGAGATGACGAAGGACCGTGACAAGTGGAGAGATGCTGTGCTGAATAAGACCCGTCCCACCCTTGCAAGCAGGGAAAAGTGATGATGATGATGATGATGATATATATATATAGGCGCATGGCTTAGTGGTTAGAGCATTGGGCTTGCATTCGAAAGGTTGTGAGTTCAATTCTCAGACCGGGTGATGTATTGTTTCCTTGAGCAAGAGACTTTATTTCACATTGCTCCAGTTTACTCAGCTGTAGAAATGAGATGATAGGGACTGGGTCCCTATCATTCCACTGCAAAGTGGTCTTTGAGGTGCCACGGCAAAAAAGCACCCAGCCCACACTGTAAAGTGGACGTGTAGGCGCCATGGAAAAAAAGCACCCAGCACTCACTGTAAATGAGGTTGGTGTTAGGAAGGGCATCCAGCTGTAGAAATCAAGCCAGAATCAGTTCCTGTCCCACCCTTGCAAACAGGGAAAAGCGGACGTAAAATGATGATGATGATGATGATGATGATATTTTATCTGATGAGAGTGTACTAACGTTTTGGTACCCTCGAAATATATATAATAGAATAAATATGGTTTTATATACATATACATACATATATATATAGATACATAACATACATATATGTATGTATATATATATACATACATATATATATATACATATACATATTTATATATATATACATACATATAAATATACATATATATATAAATATACATATATATATACACATATATATATACACATATATATATATATATATATATACATATATATATATACATATATATATATATAGGAGAGTATTGAAGTTTGCTTGAAGCATTGTGGAATGATAAGGTAAATTTCTTTAAGTCGTTTGGAAGCCTCGACAATGCAAATGGGTAAATCTCCGGGTAACAAGATCCGGTGGTGGAGAGAGAGATGTAAGTGAGTGTACGTTGAGATGCGTGAGTGTATAAGACGTGTAGAGGAATGAAGGAAAGAGCATAAAGGATAAAATTAAAATAACAACACGAGAGAGAGTTACCTTGGGAGAGATTTAATTGTCCCTATATATTTCGGATTCACATCCATCAACTGGGGGTTTTTTCCGGGGTGGGGGAAAGGTTGTCTGGGTATACATACATATATATATGAGGGCTGCCCCCTCGTTATCGAGTATGGCCATTGCACGATATACCATCATTAATAATTATTAATTAATTCCATCGTGCAATGCCTGTGCGTGAAGATATTTTTAAAAGTGAGGAAAGACTGTGCACTGAGCCAATCCCACTCTCTGAGCGACAGTAGCTATAACCCGAAAAGAAGAAAAGATCAACATCATCGGTAACTACTGAGCCGCAGGTTTTATATCGGAATTATCCCAGATTCCTGAGTTCTCTTATCCTCATACATACATATATATATAAATATATATCTAGTGACGAAACATAAGTCAATTGCATGAACTCATAATCCTTTATTTACTGCTATATATATTTCGATGATAGCCATTGAATGGCTATGACCTCATCAGGCAGTTAGTCAGTTCTTAGATATGCCAGCTCTGTGTTTATGGTGTTGATGGTATCAGAGCCTTGGGACATATATATATAAATATACATATATATATATATAAATATATAACATCATCATCTTCGTTTAACGTCCACTTTCCACGCTAGCATGGGTTAGATGGGAGTTGTCCCACTTGAGGCAAGGTTTGGTCGGGTGACCGTGTCTCGCTCATATAGGACTATCTGGCAGGTTTTCTACGGCTGGATGCCCTTCCTAACACCAACCACATTTACAGTGTGGAACTGGGAACTTTTTACCGTGTTACCTACACTGCCACATTACAGCGTGGACTGTGTGTTTTTTCTCGTGACACCTACACGATCTTGATCTCATTTATTTGGACTGGATGTTGTGGTACCAACTTTATAGAGAGAGGGTGGTGTTGGTGGGAGTTGGAGGATAGGGTAGGGGTAGTGGATTGGGGTGTATATTTGGTTAAGAGGTGCCTACTGACTGTAGGTTTCGCTTTGTACATAGGCAAAGTGGGTCTTCTGTATTACTGCGTAGCGCCAAAGATCTCGGTCCAGTGACATTGTCTTAGAGAGGTGCAAGTGTGTAAGGTCGGAATTTATATCGTCCCAGGTTTTTCTGGGTTTACCTACTCTGTAACTACCATCAATTTTGATCGCCCTGCACTTTTTTATACAGCTATCGTCTTTCAGGCGCATCACGTGGCCATACCAACGTAGGCTTCTCTCGAGTAAATAGCACCTGATCCCTCTTATTCCTCATTTCTCACTTAGTTCACTTATATATATATATAAATATACAATATGTTGAAAAGGTAACACACTAGAGATAGTGAGCCATCAATAAAACAGGGAAAACCACCAGTGTATGGAATCTATAACCCATGAAAGGCAGGGTAGACACACAATAATTAAAAATATAAATTAAAATGTATATACTCACCTCTGTAACTATATAACACACGCGTACAAATCCAAAGAGATCTGTTTCGCCAGGAAGTGCCTATGGTTTATCAACAACTTCCTGGCGAAACTATATACATATACATACATATATGGTGGCTGCCAACTCGTTTTCGAGTACAGCCACTACTTTATATCCATGTAGGAGAACCCCTACCGATGCGCTGAACGAGTGTGACTTTTTAGTCCAGCCAGCGACTTGAAAACTTTGGTACAAACACTACACTTGTGACAATTACTGATACATAGTGCTGGGCCCATGGTACCATGTGATAAAGCAATGCCTAGTGAGCAAAGGCACTGCACAAAGCCAGTCCCACTCTCTTAACCAAGATGATATTTACCAAAAAGAAGATCAAGTCAACATCATTGGATACCATCAGAGTTGCAGGTGTTATATCAGAGTTTTCCTTCTCCTAGTATTCTGCCTTGACAAAGGGTAAGGGGTCATCTCTCCTGGTGATTTTGTATGGCCATTGACTCTTAAGA
>OZ024753.1:13382070-13482070 GCA_964016885.1 Eledone cirrhosa | reverse complement strand
AATCAGGGGGAGTGCGCGTGTGTGTGTTAAAATCAGGGAGAGAGTGTGTATATGTTAAAATCAGGGAGAGAGAGTGTGTGTGTACTAAAATCAGGGAGAGAGTGTGTGTATATGTTAAAATCAGGGAGAGAGTGTGTATATGTTAAAATCAGGGAGAGAGTGTGTGTGTTCAAATCAGGGAGAGAGTGTGTGTACTAAAATCAGGGAGAGAGTGTGTGTGTGCTAAAATCAGGGAGAGAGTGTGTGTGTGTTAAAATCAGGGAGAGAGTGTGTGTGTGCTAAAATCAGGGAGAGAGTGTGTGTGTTTTAAAATCAGGAAGAGAGTGTGTATATGTTAAAATCAGGGAGAGAGTGTGTGTATGTTAAAATCAGGGAGAGAGTGTGTGTGTATGTTAAAATCAGGGAGAGAGTGTGTGTGTGTTAAAATCAGGGAGAGAGTGTGTGTGTGTGTGCTAAAATCAGGGAGAGAGAGTGTATGTGTGTGTGTGCTAAAATCAGGGGGAGTGCGCGTGTGTGTGTTAAAATCAGGGAGAGAGTGTGTATATGTTAAAATCAGGGAGAGAGAGTGTGTGTGTACTAAAATCAGGGAGAGAGTGTGTGTATATGTTAAAATCAGGGAGAGAGTGTGTATATGTTAAAATCAGGGAGAGAGTGTGTGTGTTCAAATCAGGGAGAGAGTGTGTGTACTAAAATCAGGGAGAGAGTGTGTGTGTGCTAAAATCAGGGAGAGAGTGTGTGTGTGTTAAAATCAGGGAGAGAGTGTGTGTGTGCTAAAATCAGGGAGAGAGTGTGTGTGTTTTAAAATCAGGAAGAGAGTGTGTATATGTTAAAATCAGGGAGAGAGTGTGTGTATGTTAAAATCAGGGAGAGAGTGTGTGTGTATGTTAAAATCAGGGAGAGAGTGTGTGTGTGTTAAAATCAGGGAGAGAGTGTGTGTATGTTAAAATCAGGGAGAGAGTGTGTGTGTGTTAAAATCAGGGAGAGAGTGTGTGTACTAAAATCAGGGAGAGAGTGTGTGTGTGGTAAAATCAGGGAGAGAGTGTGTGTGTGGTAAAATCAGGGAAAGAGTATGTGTGTGTGTGTGTGTGTGCTAAAATCAGGGAAAGAGTGTGTGTGTGTGTGTGTGCTAAAATCAGAGAGAGAGTGTGTGTGTGCTAAAATCAGGGAGAGAGTGTGTGTGTGCTAAAATCAGGGAGAGAATGTGTGTGTGCTAAAATCAGGGAAAGAGTGTGTGTGTGTGTGTTAAAATCAGGGAGAGAGTGTGTGTGTATGTTAAAATCAGGGAGAGAGTGTGTATATGTTAAAATCAGGGAGAGAGTGTGTGTGTGCTAAAATCAGGAAGAAAGTGTGTATGTTAAAATCAGGAAGAGAGTGTGTGTACTAAAATCAGGGAGAGAGTGTGTGTATGTTAAAATCAGGGAGAGAGTGTGTGTACTAAAATCAGAGAGAGAGTGTGTGTATGTTAAAATCAGGGAGAGAGTGGTGTGTATGTTAAAATCAGGGAGAGAGTGTGTGTACTAAAATCAGGAAGAGAGTGTGTGTACTAAAATCAGAGAGAGAGTGTGTGTATGTTAAAATCAGAGAGAGAGTGTGTATATGTTAAAATCATGGAGAGAGAGTGAGTGTGCTAAAATCTGTTTTAAAATCTCTGCTAACATAAAAAAATCTTTCGTTCAACTTCCTTTTTTAATTGATTGAAACGACGACAGTCGGTTAAAAGTTAGATTCCTGGTTAAATCTTTCATATAAGAAAACATGAGGTGTGGAAACGTTGTTAGATATATATCTTATATATATAAGATATATAATAAGATATATATAAGATATATAATAAGAGAACGTTTGATAAATAATATAGATCCACCTGCGATGTGAAATTAAATTGAATTGCTTTTCACGCGACTGAAAGACAAGACCACTTACAAACAGAGAGATAAGTACATGACGTCAAACATAAGGTTGTGTTTATATATATAATATATATGTATGTGTGTGTGTGTGTCTGCCAGCACGTCCGTGTGTTTATATGGATATGTGTGTTGTGTATGTGTGTCTGCCAGCACGTCCGTGTGTTTATATGAATATGTGTATGTGTGTGTGTGTGTCCGCACGCCCGTGTCTTTATATGAATATGTGTGTGTCTGCCAGCACGTCCGTGTGTTTATATGGATATGTGTGTTGTGTATGTGTGTCTGCCAGCACGTCCGTGTGTTTATATGAATGTGTATGTGTGTGTGTGTCCCCGCACGTCCGTGTCTTTATATGAATATGTGTGTATGTGTGTGTCTGCCAGCATGTCCGTGTGTTTATATTAATATGTGTATGCGTGTGTGTGTGTGTGTGTGTCTGCCACCACGTCCGTGTGTTTATATGAATATGTGTATGCGTGTGTGTGTGTGTCTGCCACCACGTCCGTGTGTTTATATGAATATGTGTATGTGCGTGTGTGTCTGCCAGTACGTCCGTGTGTTTATATGAATATGTGTATGCGTGTGTGTGTGTGTGTCTGCCACCACGTCCGCGTGTTTATATGAATATGTGCGTGTGTCTGCCAGCACGTCTGTGTGTTTATATGAATATGTGTATGTGTGCGCGCGCGCGCGTGTGTGTGCCTGCACGTCCGTGTGTTTATCTGAATATGTGTATGTGTGTGTGTGTCCGTCCGCACGTGCGTGTGTTTATATGTATTTGCGTATGTGTGTGTGTGTGCCTGCACCACTGTGTGTATATATATGTATGTGCACGTCGGTGTTTATATATATATAAATGAGTGTTGTGTGTGTGTATGCCTGCAGGTCCGTGTTTATATGTATGGATGTGCGAGGGTGTGTATGTGTGTGCCTGCACGTCTGAGTTTATATGTGTGCCTACACGTCCGTGTGTGCGCGTGCGAGCACTCCTGTGTGTGTGTGTGTAAGCCAGAACGTCTGTGTGTGTGTCAGCACGTATCTGTGCGTGCGAGCACTCCTGTGTGTGCGCCAGCACTTCAGTGTGCGCGCGTGCGATTACGTCAGTGAGTATGTATATGTGTGTACGTCTGTAAGTATATATATATATATATATATATATATATATATATATATATATATATATATATAGGAAAATGTATGACCCCGACGGCAGAGCACAAGCCGTTTCGACGGCTATTTCTGGACTAGCCGTCCAGAAATAGCCGTCGAAACGGCTTGAGCTCTGCCGTCGGCGTCATACATTTTCCTATTACCCACTCTACTACCCTAAGTATTGAGTACTCTGGTGCGTTATGGTCCATCTGGTTCCTTACCACAACTCCTTCGTTATATATATATATATATATATATATGTGTGTGTGTGTGTGCAATCACGCCTACGTACATCGACTTTATTTAAATAAATAAATAAAAAAATACATAAAACACACATGATCAGTTTAATAGTTTTATCAGCTTACACCACATTAAAAGTAACTTTCTAATTTTATTTTATTTCTCTCTCTCTCTTAATTTTGATTTGTTTTAAATTGGATGATCACTTCTTTGATTTAAAAACCTCGTTACCCCCAGATCCTGATGTACGCAGTAAAAACCTTGTTACCCCTTCTGCTACCTGGGTGACATGATCTGTGCTGGAGGTGGCTGTGAACGTGCTGTTGCTTCTCGCTGCTGCGTTGCATGGGGCAAATTCAGAAAGCTGTTGCCCATCCTTACTTCAAGGCACATCTCTCTCAAGGTTCGTGGTAAAGTGTTTTCTGCTTGCGTTTGCTCCGCCGTGCTTCATGGCAGCGAGACATGGGCTCTGATTGCCTCAGATCTGCAACGGCTCAGGCGAAATGATCGTGCCATGATTAGGTGGATCTGTGGCACCAAATTGAAGGAAGAGACCCCTTCGACCATGCTCCACCAGAAGCTGGGTGTGGATGAGATCACTGCTGTCTTTTGCACACAACGTCTCTGTTGGTACGGACATGTACAGCGAGCCACGTCATGCATCAACTCCATCACTCACTTGGCAATCCCTGGCACTAGAGATCACAGCAGACCAAGGAAGACGTGGTTGGAGTGCGTGATGAGTGATTTGTATAAATGGAACTTGGATGATGTCGATACTATGGACAGAAATTCATGGAGAGCGGCTGTGAGACATGGCCTGGTGTTGCCTACCTTGGAGTCCGGGACAACAGCAGCACCCTAAAGACCAAAACTGGATATGGATGGATTGATAGATGGACCCCAAATACTGATGTATGCAGTAAAAACCTCATAACCCCAGATCCTGATTTACGCAGTAAAACCCTTGTTACCCCAGATCCTGATGTATGCAGTAAAATCCTCGTTACCCCCAGATCCTGATGCATGCAGTAAAAACCTCGTTACCCCAGATGCTGACATATGCAGTAAAAAACACACTTAAATACAGTCATATAAAAAGTAATGTAAAAATATCCCACAAAAAAACAAGCCTCTATGTAAATTAACTGCATGCCTGCATGATCCCTTAACTCCTGAGGGAATCGTTGGGGTGCCGTATGGACTCACAGCATTTCTAGAGCATTTAAAAACCTGGCAGAGCCCATCTCCTCTCCAAATCTTAATACAACAGATTTCTTCCAGAGAAGGGTAGAGAAAGTGAGAGAGAGAGGGTGTGAGAAAGAGCTATAGAGGAAGAATCAACTCCAGTACTTGACTGGTACTTTTTTATCAACCTCGATGGAAGGCAAAGTTGACCTTGGCGGGATTTGAACTCAGGGAGCAGAGAGCCATAACGTATGCCATAAAGCATTCTATCCAATGTTCTAACAACTCTGCCAATTCACCGAGCAGTCATGGGAGATGTGCTGTTTTCTGACTTTGTAAGCATGTCCATGGGTGTTAGACATATGGAATTCAAAAAGATGCTCAGGGTTGTTGTTGGCAAAATGACTGATAATTTTGTGGGTGTTTACCAAGTCAGTTGCCAGATGTCGGAACTTCAATGTATCTGACTACCTTAATCAAGGTTTCTCAACCAGTGTTCCCCCAAAACCCTAGGGTTCTACAAGAAGTCACTAGAAGTTCTGTGAGAAACAGTAATAAACAATCTAATGCATTTTTTAGTAATTTTTGTTTAATTTTATATTTGTAATTTCACTAGACACATATGGAATATTGTTGGAAAATCCTTTGTTATTATAATAAAGGCTTCAACCTCTTATATTATTTAAAACTAGGTCGTTAACCGTAATAAAGGTATATAATAATTTTTATGTAGGGTTCCCTGAGACATGAAAACTACTTCGAGGGTTCCATAAAGGTTGAGAAACGCTGATCTAAATCATGCTAATTTGTAAAGTAAATATGCTTTGCTGAGGAGGTTTCATAAGATTGGTACATTGTTTTCATCAAGTTAGCTTACAGATAAGATCTACTGACTCCCACTGCATTATCTTAAATTGTTACAAAATGCTTGGATCAGCTATAGCAGTTACCTCCCTTGTTTGCTTTCCATGAAATGAACACTCCTCTAAAGAGAAGTTTGATCTTGAAATTGCAAGGATAGTCTGAAATGAGTCAAGTTTTTCCCCCACTCACCACACACACACGCACACACTACACACAGACTGACAGACACATAAATGCACAGACTGACACACACATATGTATACCTAAATGCATGTGTGTGACATCTACAAGATTGATCTTAGAAGTAAATATGCAGATTTTCTAATCTCAAACAGGACATGGATATATATATATATATATATAAAATTTGTTCCGAAATTATTGCCAGTGTCCGACGAACCTGCAGTTCTAGAATCAGACAGATCCATACAATGATCGTGTCTCGAGCTGTCTGCCGGCGAAACAATTGTAACACACAATAAATTGAGTCCAGATGCATCACTGATTTTTCATTTTATATTATATCACACTCTGCTCTGTAAGAACATAGAGTGCTCAACTGGCATACCGCCTATGGAAGCATCATAGCTACCATTAAACACACACACACACACACACATATATATATATATATATGTATAAAAGAAAAAGAAAATTTCGCTCTACATGGCTGAATACAATAAATGTATAAATGTAATCTGAGATCGAATGTTATTAATATTCGAAAAACTCAGATTACATTTATTATATATATATCATCATCATCATCATCATTTTACGTCCACTTTTCCTTGCTTGCAAGGGTGGGACGGGTCTTATTCAGCACAGCATCTCTCCACTCGTCACGGTCCCTCGTCATCTCCACCGTGAGCTTCAATGATCTGAGGTCTGTTCTCACCACCTCCGCCCATGTTTTTCGTGGTTTACCTCTACCACGTCTTCCTTCAACTGGCATTTCCTGGCACTTCTTCACCCATCGGTCATCCTCCATGCGCATCACATGTCCATACCACCTCAGTCTCCTCTCCCGTACACTACATTCTATCCCTCTCAGACACAGTTTCTCTCTCAACACATTTATGCTGGGTCGTTCATGCACATTTACACTGCACATCCAACGGAGCATGCTTGCCTCATTTCTCTCCAGCCGTCGCATATCTTCTGCGGTTGCTGCCCATGTCTCACTACCATGCAGCATCGCACTCCTCACACAGGCATCATACAACCGGCCTTTCATACGCAGGGAGAAACCCTTCTTCGTCAACAGAGGAAGCAGCTCCCTAAACTTCTTCCAACCCATCCTTATTCTAGATACTATGGCCTCGGAACACCCTCCTCCCATGCTAATCTGATCTCCTAGGTACCGGAAGCTATCCACCACTTCTATAGCGCCCTCTCGCATTTGAAAAATGTGTCTATCAGTGCGACTTCTACTGTCTAATTTCCCTGTACATCTACTGCATACATATTTCTCCCTACCTGTTAGTTTGCCTGCTATCCTGCTACATCTCTTGTGTACCCAGGACCTGCATTGTGTGCATTTTATAGAATTTATGCCAGTTCCTTTTCTGCATATCGAACATGGCCATTTCCCTGATGGAATCAGGGTTATATATATATATATATACGTTTAAATTTGGTGGTTTGTCACTGGGTAGAATTGGTCATTCTGCAATGTTAATGATGATGTAATATGAGAGAAAGCACTCAACATTATGCAACTCATCCATCCCTGATGTTGAATCATGTTGGTGGTGCGGGAACAGAGTAAATGTATTATAGAGGAATGGGGCAGCAAGGTGGCAGCATGCTACTACGTCCGTCTCTGGGTCAAAGAACATACACACACACTTTTCCCTCTCTGTCTTTTCTTTGCTTGTTTCCTTAAAGTTTACCATCATTCCATTGGTATACATCTATTATGCAATTTACACCTGATGAGGTCACCGGGTTCTTATGTAACCTGGCCACTGAAATGTGCATAGTGTTTGCAGGAATAAAGAATTAAGGAAATTCAACATATTTGGTCTCCTGTCATTTCACTTTATAATATATACATATTTATATATATATTATACTTGGGGAGGGTCATATTGTTGTAATAGTATTGCCAGAAATAAAAACAGAACACACTCACTGTTTGGTTGGTTTTCGCTTCTCTATCTTTTATATCTCCATAGTTAATTCATTTGTCAATAAACAGAAAAAATGAATGGAATAACAACAACAACCATACCCAAACAAACAATACTTACTTAAGGGAAATATAAATAAATAAATATATACACAAGTACAATAACAACAAACACATATAAACACACACTAGTAAACAAAGATAGAATACAAAAACAAAAACACGTACACTCAAATGCAAACACACACACCAAACATTATACACACACACAAACGCATGCACAGAGACGGAGACAAGAAGAAATAAATAAATAAATAAATAAATAAAAATAAAAATAAAAATGGCGTAGACATACAATACAATACAATAGGGGGAAACATAATAGTATCACTGATGATGTTGCAGATGTGCAACGAAAGAACTTTGATAGACTATATATATATATATTTTATATCTGTATTTTTAACTGTTGGTCAATCAATGATAAACATTGATTGCCAAATGAATTAACTATGGAGATATAAAAGATACAGAAGCGAAAACCAACCAAACAGTGAGTGTGTTCTGTTATTATTTCTGGCAATATTATTACAACAATATGACCCTCCCCAAGTATAACAATATTTGTTTCGACACACGATTTCATATCAAAAACCTTGCAAAACAAATTCATATATATATATGGTCGTGTAGGTGTCACGACAAAAAAACACACAGTCCATGCTGTAATGTGGCCATGTAGGTAACACAGTAAAACCTCCCAGTCCACACTGTAAACGTGGTTGGTGTTAGGAAGGGCATCCAGCCGTAGAAAACCCGCCAGACAGTCCTGAGCAAGACAACCAATCTTGCCTCAAGTGGGAAAATTCCCGTCCAGACCCATGCTAGTGTGGAAAATGGACGTTAAACGATGATGATGATGATGATATATATATATATATATATATATATGTGAAGACTAAAATCCGAAGAGGGCTCGATAAGGATTATATATATTTATTTATGTTGTGTGGTTCACCAAGGGATAGAAATGGTTATTCCATTTAGTTAACCACGATGTAATAGTAAGAAAGGCAATCTACATTATGCAACTTGTGGGTATGGTGTGGTGTGCGGTGGCCGGAAGCTGGGGAGTGCTCGACCGGAAGAGTGCTTGACCGGAAGGGTGCTTGGCCGGAAGGGTGCTCGACCGGAAGGGCCAGGCGGTCGGCCTCTCTCTAGCGGTGATCAGGAACGTGGTGGACGTCAGTTTTGCAGCTCCCGGTTTTAACGAGTTGGATTGTACGCACGTGGAAGAGGAGAAACCAGCCATGGGATCTAGCGGCGCCTGTGAAAAGTGGTAAGTGAGGTAGCTTTTTCTAACCACACAACTCATCTACCGTTGAATCCTGTGGCTGGTGCAGGACAGAGTTAAATATTTATTTGATTAAAATAACAGAAGGCTAGACTGGAGATATCCTTTTAAAGTTTTATTGTTGCAAAAACGACTATATATATTTCAATGGCTTCAATACGTAAGACCATGGAGACATCATCAGGTGGGGATTACATAATTAATTAATCAATAAAAGGAATTATAGCCGCACAGAAAACTGAGAACAGAGAATATATTTGATTCAAAGATGGCCCGTAAATTCAGTGTTATTGTTGCGACAGACCTTCACCAAATCAAATATATTCTCTGTTTGTGATCTTTTTTATTGATTAACTAATTATGTAACTGATTATGTGACCAGGGTCTTATGTAACCAGGCCATTGAAATATAACGTTTTTTTGCAACCATAAAACTTTAAAAGGATATCTCCAGTCCAACCTTCATCATCATCATCATCATCGTTTTGCGTCGATTTTCCCACGCTGGTATAGGTTAGACGAGTTGTTTTGTTGTGGGCAATGTTAGGTCAGGTGACCATGCCTTGCTCATGCATAACTGATTTAGGCCTGGTTTCTACAGCTTGATGCCAACCTCATTTGCAGTGAGCACTGGGTGCTTTTTTACCTTGTCACCATCACGACCACTTTACAGTGTTTCTACCTATCCTCATGAGAGATGTATGGAATGGTGGGATGGGGTGGTGTATACTATAAATATGCTTCAGCTTCGGTTTGTTCCTATGGGAAGTCGTGTTTTCTGTATTACCGCATAACACCAGAGGTGCAATTGGGTAAGGTTGGCTTTATCACTTCATCCCAAGTCTTCCTGGGTCACCCCACTCCAATGCTTCCATCAACTTTGAGCGTAACACTGCCAGGCCAGAGACCTCTGGAAGTTATCCATAGGCCCTGGATGGAAAGTCCTCCAGAACAGACTAGTCAGTTCGTCCTCCTCGATGCCTAGATTTCCTCCCAGAACGTTGTCGCACTTATCCTCCACTAATCCCCTATAGAATGTCGAAGTGGAGTCTCCGCTGATTGCACTCAGCCTACTTCTGGGTGAGTACAAACACCTTCACCGTGACCTTGTTCCAGTTCTTGTCCCCCTGGATATCTGGACCAAACCAGACCCCAAGCAATTTCACCAGTCCTTCCGTCCAGCATCCAACGCCACTGTCGGAAGGCATGGGTTTGCCTCTCCATGTGCTTAGTTGCAAATCGTCAGATTTGTTTGGATTTAGTCTTGCTCCTGTCAACGTTTCGTATTCCTGTAATAGGTTGCCGATTACCCCGATTTCCGAGGTTTTCGATACCATTATGGTTATGTCATCGGCATAGGCCGACGCTGCTTTCCGCAGTCCTGGTTCGATCGGTATGCCCTGCAACAGCTCCAACTTGTGCAGTAATGGCTCGAGAGTCAGTACATACAGAATGGAGGTGAGAGGGCATCCCTGACGGATGGAACGCATGATTTGGAATGGCGCCGATAGGTAGCCATTCACCTTGACTGTCGAGCAGATGCTGGTGTGCATGGCAGTGATCCAGCCTCTGAAGACGGGACCGAAGCCGGCCGCCTTGAGAACTGCTTCCAAGTATTGATGGCCAAACCTATCAAATGCCTTAGACTGATCTAGATTGATCAGAGCCCCACCGAAGCCATGTTTACACCCTACCTTCTCTATGATGTATCGCATGAGGTGGAGGTTGTCATGTATGGACCTGGTTGGGATTGCACACATTTGCGCTTCCCCTACCAGGTTCTCGACGACAAACGCCAGCCTCGTTGCTAACACCTTGGCCAAAACCTTTAACTCTGTGTTGAGCAGATTTATGGGCCTGAAATTGCTTATCTCACCCCCCTCGTTCTCATCTTACCTGATCAGCGTTACTATGCCTAGATAGACATACATACATACAGACAGACAGATAGAGATAGAGATAGAGAGATAGATAAATAGATAGACAGGCAGACAGATAGATAGAGAGATAGATAAATAGATAGATATGTTTCTTTATTAGCCACAGGGGCACAAAAGAAGGGGACAAATACAAAGGGGGAAGTTTACAGGCAGACAGATAGATAGAGAGAGAGATAGGTAGATAGACAGACAGATAGATAGGTAGGTAGACATGCAGAGAAGCATGCAAGCAGATAGAGAGAGAACTAGATCTAGATAGAAAGACAAATAAATAAGATAGAAAGATAGATAGACTGACAGACAGACAGATAGCTATGTAGAATTGCATTTCTTTTTTTTTGAGCGACATTAAAAATCCTTGAGTAATAATCTTTCTAGCAATAAGAATTCAGTTATAATTCTTTCTTTCTTTTCTCTGTATCAGACTTTCCCTATACACACCAGCTGACACATTTCTCAGTTATTAAAACTGTCACCCCACTACTACTTCTCACATCATATGACATTTGAATGTCTCTAGTATTTTCTTCACTTGCTTCCAAGGTTGATAAACCTCTTATGAAGCTTTTCTTTGCAGCCTTGAAACATTAATTCCTAGTTGCTTCTTCTTTTCTTTCACACTTTCTCAGTTTGTCTTTTCTTCTTCTTGTGAAGGTAAGATTAGTTACAAATAATAAGATTGTAAGCATAAGGGTATTACTCTTATAATTTTTGGAGGTGCAGGTATTCATAATTTTCTAATAAAAATATCTAATTTTTTGAAAAAAAACCGACTCACTTTTCAACAAAAATGTCTAATTTTTTGACAAAAATGACTAATTTTAGATAAAAATGACTAACTTTTTGACAAAAAGGACTAACTTTTCAACGAAAATGACTGATTTTTTCATAAAAATGACTAACTTTTCTGACAATTTATTGGGTGGTGTGCAGCTGCACCCCCACGCACCCCTAATAATGCACCACTGCTTGTAAGTTTGATTTCCAGTTAAGTATTGTGTCCCTGTCTTCTTGTGACACTAAACTCCACCAGTTGCAGACTGCGCATCAACATGTGATATCTCTTTCCACAAAGTTCAATCACCAACAGCAGAGTTCAAAGATCAAGTCCAGTCCATAAGTTGACATTGTCAAGCCATCGTTCTGGCTACTGACCTCTGCTTCTCTTACCAGCCAACCTTTCTTCCAGGCATAACCTACGCACACCACGAGTTGATCTTTTTATATGGCCGTATAGTTTGAGTACTTTTGACTTGACAATTGATCTAAGTCTGGTATTGTTGAGCAGCTCGCTGATGCAGATACGATCGCTGAGCCACTTGCCAGTCATAAGTCTCATGATGTGGTTCTGGAATGTAGAGAGCTTCTAAAGTGACCTTGTCGTCCAATTAACACAGTCAAGACCATATAACACAACTGGTACGATGTAAGTATCAAAGATCTTAGCCTTCAAATGATAAGAAACTCGTTTTGATGTTAGTACTTCCTTGTTCCTGTTGAAAGCTGCCCAACCTAGAGCGATGCGATACTGGGCAGCAACCATTCCATTGTGGTTTGATGATAGTTTGTGACCGAGATATACAAACTCTGTAACTTGAGCAATTTGCTGGTTGTAGATTGTGAGTTGGAGATTGGCATTGTTTTTATCGGGTGTCATACATTTTGTTTCGGAGATGTTGATTTGTCCCTGCATAAGACCCGTTATTTAACCACTTCAGTCTACTCACCTGGTAAAAAAAAAAAAAAATTGTACCTGTAATTAAAAGGACAGTCTTGTCACACAGCATGTTATGCTGAATCTCCCTGAGAACTATGTTGAGGATTCACTTCTATGTAGAATGCACATTATGTAATAACCCTTGTTAAGTTATGTTCCAAAAACCAACTTAATAACAAATTCTTAGGCAGTGTCTTTCATTATCTAAAATCCATCTGTCACAATTTTATGGAAGAAACTTTATTAAGTTATGTTCCAAACATCAGCTTAATAATGAGGGATTTAGTAAAACAACTAACCTTCTCTATATTAAACTGGTTTTTGAGACATAACTTAATAAAGGTTTAAATAAAAACATTTAAAAATAAACAGCTTTATATTGTAGATGCAGGGATAGTTTCAACAGTTTGATATCAAAAGGGTTAAGCTAGCATATTGTAGAGTACAAGGGTCGACTGAAATGTTCATAGGCTGACTATGAAAGGAGTGATGCTAGAGCTATGAAATCTTGCAAGCATTAATTTCAACTCTTCTTATCAATAACTTCATTGTTTCTTTCCAGGGACTATGTTGAAAGATAAACCTCATTTGGTAATTCCATGAGAGTATCTTGGTCAGACTATGAAGGAGCGATGCTAGAGCTGTGAAATTTTGCAAGCATTAATTTCAACTCTTCTTATCAATAACTTTATTGTTTCTTTCCAGGGACTATGTTGAAAGATAAACCTCATTTGGTCATTCCATGAGAGTATCTTGGTCAGACTATGAAGGAGCGATGCTAGAGCTATGAAATTTTGCAAGCATTAATTTCAAATCTTCTTATTAATAACTGCATTGTTTCTTTCCAGGGACTATGTTGAAAGATAAACCTCATTTGGTCATTCCATGAGAGTATCTTGGTCAGACTATGAAGGATTGATGCTAGAGCTGTGAAATTTTGCAAGCATTAATTTCAACTCTTCTTATAAATAACTGCATTGTTTCTTTCCAGGGACTATGTTGAAAGATAAACCTCATGTGGTCATTCCATGAGAGTATCTTGGTCAGACTATGAAGGAGCGATGCTAGAGCTGTGAAATTTTGCAAGCATTAATTTCAACTCTTCTTATTAATAACTGCATTGTTTCTTTCCAGGGACTATGTTGAAAGATAAACCTCATGTGGTCATTCCATGAGAGTATCTTGGTCAGACTATGAAGGAGCGATGCTAGAGCTGTGAAATTTTGCAAGCATTAATTTCAACTCTTCTTATTAATAACTGCATTGTTTCTTTCCAGGGACTATGTTGAAAGATAAACCTCATGTGGTCATTCCATGAGAGTATCTTGCTCAGCCTATCAACTGTTCAGACAACCCTCATATATCACTCCATAGAAGGAGGTTATCTCTGACTTGTTATATGTTTATGGAGGAGAAAGCACCTTCTTCAAGACTTCGCTGTCAAATTCTTTCACATGTGTGTAGTAGTGGCGCCCACACACATTATTAGCTATTTGAAAAGGTGATGGATTTCGCAACTGACTGCACCAGGGTTCCTGTTCCTCAGGGAGCCACACTATATGGGATACCTGTTGACATAGGTCCAGCCCCTGCTTTCCCGGGTCCTGTTTCTGATCATAATGATCTCTAGGGATACGGGAATCAGTAGACAGGGCCTGGGGGAAGCGATGGGGGACAGGGAATTCTGGGGCATGAGAGTGAGATCCATCATTTCGACAGTAGTCGAAGAATGATGATGATGATGATGGTTGACAGTTGTTCAACACTACAGTACAGTTTGGGTTGAGAAGATTGCAAACATCACATTCACAATATCTTCTTTATATTCCGATGAAGAAGAATATTCTTAAGTTTTAGTTTTAGTGTTTTTTATTTTTTATTACCATCACACCTAGTCTCTCTAATGAAAATTGGAGAGAGAGGGGGGTTCGGGGGAGACGGGGAGGGAGAGAGAGAGAGAGGGTAGAGAGAGATTAAGAGGGAGAGATAGATAGATAGATAGAAAGAGAGGGGGTGAGAGAGGATGAGAGATATTGAGAGGGTGAGAGGGAGATAGAGGGATTGAGAGGGGGAGAGAACGGGGGTGAGAGAGAAGAGAGAGATTGAGAGGGAGGGAGAGAGAGGGGGAGAGAAAGAGAGAGGAGGGGGAGAGAGGGGGGCAGGCGGATAGAGAGAGATTAATAGGGATAGATAGATAAATAGAAAGAGAGGGGGTGAGAGAGATTGAGAGGGAGAGATAGATAGATAAATAGAGAGAGAGGGGAAGAGAGAGAGAGGTGATGGTGGTAGTGGTGATGGTGTCTACAATCACCACCATCACCACCACCACCACCATCATCACAATCATCACTACTACCATCACCACCACCATCAATACCATCATCACTACCACCACCATCACCACAACCACTACCATCATCACCACCACTACCACCACCATCACCATCGTCACCACCATCACCACCACCACAACCACCACTACCACCACCATCACTATCACCATCATCGTCACCACCATCACCACCACCACCACCATCATCATCATCACCACTACCACCATCACCACCACCATCATCACCACTATCACCATCATCATCACCAACACCACCATCATCACCGCCTTCATCACCACTACCACCACAACCACCATCATCATCACCATCACCACCACCACCATCACCACTATCACTACCAACAGCACCATCACCATCACCACCACTATCACTACCAACAGCACCACCACCACCATCACCATTATCACTACCAACTCCACCACAATCATATCTCAAACCTTGTATTGTCTTCCATTTGAGTACCAAACACTGTAGACCCCAGTCTCTCACCATATTTACTTATATATATATATATATATATTGTTATACTTTGGGAGGGTCATGTTGCCAAATTCAGAAACGAAATATATATATATATATATACGATATATTAACAAATGGAAACTATATTTATAAAACCATATTTATTTCATTATACATATTTCAAGGACACCAAGTTAAATTATGGTGTGCTTTCATCAGATAAAATATAATATAGATCAGTTTTATAAATAAATATTGACATACCCTTAAAGAATGCAACCATTTCTGTTGGAAGCTCCCGGGAGCTTCCAACAGAAATGGTTGCATTCTTTAAGGGTATGTCAATATTTATTTATAAAACTGATCTATATTATATTTTATCTGATGAAAGCACACCATAATTTAACTTGGTGTCCTTGAAATATGTATAATGAAATAAATATGGTTTTATAAATATAGTTTCCATTTGTTAATATATTGTATTTTTATTCCAATAATTAGTTGAGTGCTTTATATCAGTTATAAAAATATTTGCTTGTTGTATCGCAACAATTTAAATAGAACTTCTACATATATATATATATATATATATATATATATATATATATATATATATATATATATATATATCACACAAATATATATATATATATATATACATCAATGATATTAATAAATGGAAACTATATTTATAAAACCATATATGACAGAGTGTCTGTTGTAAACACTAAATCCCTCCCCCATGAAGAATGCACCTCCCAACATAGACTGATAATTAGCGACCTCATAGTCAGGACGAGACGTACTCGACAACAGAAGAGGACTATCCTCAGGAGGAAAATATGGAAGCTAAAGGACCCCACAGCCAGGAATAAATTTCAAAGCATATTACTTGATGCTTTCGACAGTAAGGAAGAACATTTAGAGTCGGACAATATAGAGGGAGAGTGGGAATTTCTGAAAGCAAACCTGCTGTTGGCGACAGACGAAGTCTGTGGCTGGAGCAGGCCTGTAGGCAGGAGGAGAGTAACATGGTGGTGGAACAGTAAGGTGGAGGGGTCAATTAAGGCCAAAAAGCAGGCTTGGAAAGTATGGCGGGATGGGGGAAGTAGAGAGGACTATCAAGTGGCCAGGAGGGAAGCTAGGAGACAAGTGTACTTAGCAAGAAGGGAAGCTGAGGAAAGAAAGTTCAAGCATGTTCTACAACGCGATGACCAAAAACGTGAGGTGTTCAGGATTGCTAGGCAATGCGTCAAGGAAAACCGTGATATTGTCGGGGAGAAGTGTGTACTAAACGACGATGGCACACTTGCCATCACCGACGCTGATAAGAAGGTAGCTTGGAAGTGTCACTATGAAAGGCTACTAAATGAGGAGAATAATTGGGAGAAAGGCAGTCTCCCCCATATCGACCCAATAGAGGGACCAGCAGTGTTAGTCGAGGGGAGTATAATAAGTAAGGCAATCAAGGATATGAAGACGGGTAAGGCGGCTGGGCCTTCGGAAATAGTTGCTGAGATGCTGAAGGCATCTGGCACGGTGGGACACACCATGGTCACCCGCATAGTTAACCAAGTCGTACAGAATGGGGTTGTTCCGAAGGACTGGCATAGCAGCATCATCGTTAACTGTTATAAGGGTAAAGGAGACGCCCTAGATAGGAGTAACTATAGAGGCATTAAATTAATCGACCAGGTCATGAAGGTCACGGAAAAAGTAATAGCGCAACTAATCAGAGAGAGAATTGACCTAGATGAAATGCAGTTCGGGTTTGTGTCAGGCAAAAGTACCACAGACGCTCTTTTCATAGTACGACAACTACAGGAGAAGTACCTAGCTAAAGGTAAACCCCTCTACTTAGCTTTTGTCGACTTGGAGAAAGCCTTCGACAGAGTCCCCCACTCCATTATCTGGTGGGCTCTTAGAAAACTAGGCGTTGACGAATGGCTTGTGAGGGCTATACAAGCCATGTATAAAGAAACAGTCAGCAAGGTTAGAATTAACAACGAATATAGTGAAGAGTTTAGCGTAAAAGTTGGCGTCCATCAGGGCTCTGTTCTCAGCCCACTACTATTTATTATTGCCCTTCAGGCTATAACAGAGGAGTTCAAGACAGGCTGCCCATGGGAACTCCTATACGCAGACGACCTGACACTCATAGCGGAATCAATGGCCGAGCTAGAGAAGAAATTCCAAACATGGAAGCACGGCCTAGAGTCAAAAGGACTTAAAATTAACCTGGCTAAGACCAAAGTACTAGTTTGTAGGAAAGAAAACAAGGCGGCGGTCCCTTCTGGGAAATGGTCGTGCTCGGTGTGTAGGAAAGGCGTAGGTAGAAACTCCATTTTATGTCCTAAATGCAAAGTATGGGTGCATAAAAGATGTAGTGGGATCACAGGTAAGCTAACTAAGAACATAGATTTTACATGTGGCCGGTGCTCTGGTGCAATAAGTAACAGCAAGTGCCCACAAGCTACTAGCTCTTTCAATTGCGCAGAGGGTTCTATAGAAATAGTGGACAGCTTCCGTTACCTGGGCGATAAAATCAGCAGTGGGGGAGGGTGCTCTGAAAGTACTGTAGCTAGAGTCAGAACTGGTTGGAAAAAGTTCAGAGAGCTTATACCACTATTAGCTGCTAAAGGGTTCTCACTAAAAATGAAAGGCAGGTTGTACGATGCCTGCATACGAACAGCAATGCTGCATGGCAGTGAGACCTGGGCATTGTGTGCAGAGGATATACGCAGACTAGAGAGGAACGAAGCTTGCATGCTCCGCTGGATGTGTAACAGTAATATACGTGAACGGCAAAGCATAAACGAACTAAGGAAAAAATTAGAGATAAGAGGGATCAGATGTTGTTTACTCGAGAGAAGGCTACGTTGGTATGGACACGTGATGCGCATGAAAGTCGATAGCTGTATAACAAAGTGCAGGGCAATAAAGATAGACGGTAGTCACGGAATAGGCAGACCTAGAAAAACCTGGGACGAGCTGATAAACTCCGACATCACACACTTACACCTCTCCAAGACAATGTCACTGGACCGAGACCTTTGGCGGTACTCAGTAACAGAGAAGACCCGCCTTACCTAAATATATAGTAAAACCTGCTCCAGCCAGTAGGCATCCCTAACAAAATACACCCCGTCCCACCACCCCCACCCCTACCCCATCCACACCACCCCGTTCTATGTAAAGTTATGTTGGTGCCGCGCCATCGAGGCCGAAACAAATGAGATCGTGTAGGTGTCACGACAAAAAAACACACAGTCCACGCTGTAATGTGGCCGTGTAGGCAACACGGTAAAAACCTCCCAGACCCACACTGTAAATGTGGTTGGTGTTAGGAAGGGCATCCAACTGTAGAAAACCTGCCAGACAGTCCTATGTGAGCAAGACAATCACTCTTGCCTCAAGTGGGACTACCCCCGTCCAAACCCATGCAAGCGTGGAAAATGGACGTTAAACGTTGATGATGATGATGATGATGATGATATGTATTTTATTATATATATTTCAAGGGCACCAAAATATATAAAATATATAAATAAATATGGTTTTATAAATATAGTCTCCATTTATTAATATCATTGATATTATACTTCAGAAAAATCTGTAGAGTGCTTCGAATCTGTTATAAATAAATTTGTTGAATAACCAACAAATTAAATATCCCTTTGCTTATATATATATACATATAAATATAACATCTATGATCTGCAGTTAACAGCTGATGAAGGGGTTCTTCTCTTGTTTTGTCCATCTTACCATCTTAAACTATATATATATATGTATAATTGTTTCTACTTCTGGCTCAAGGCCAGCAATTATCCCAGTGTATTACTGGTACTTTATTTTATCGACCCCATAAGGATGAAAGGCAAAGTTAACCTTGCCAGGATTTCAACTCAGACTGTAAAGGGGCGTAACTCTATGCTGGAAAGCATGGCATCCAACCCTCTACTGATACTGCCAATCCATCTCCCTTATATACATATATATATAATAATTGTTTCTAATTTTTGGCACAAGGCCAGCAATTAACTCAGTGTATTACTGGTACTTTATTTTATCGACCCCGTAAGGATGAAAGGCAAAGTTAAACTTGGCGGGATTTGAACTCAGATCGTATAGGGCCGTAACTCTATGGTGCAAAGAATGGCGTCTGGCCCTCTACCGATACTGCCAATCCACCGAATGGTTACTCCTTCAACACGTTTATTGGTTGGTGACATATGTTTCGCTACTGATCAGCTCAGGTTCAATCTGTGTCGATCTGGCCTGACTCTGGAATCAAAAGCTCGTCGGACCTCTGTAGTAATGACATATATATCATCATCATCATCATGATCATTTTACGTCCGCTTTTCCCTGCTTGCAAGGGTGGGATGGAAACTGATTCTGGCTTGATTTCTACAGCTGGATGCCCTTCCTAACACCAACCTCATTTACAGTGAGTACCGGGTGCTTTTTTTTCCCTGGCACCTGCATGTCCACTTTACAGTGTGGGCTGGGTGCTTTTTTTGCCGTGGTACCTCCACGACCACTTTGCAGTGGAATGATAGAGACCCCAGTCCCTATCATCCCATTTCTACAGCTGAGTAAACTGGAGCAACGTGAAATAAAGTGCCTTGCTGAAGGAAACAACACATCGCCCGGTCTGAGAATTGAACTCACAACCTTTCGATTGCAAGGCCAATGCTCTAACCACTAAGCCATGTGCCTTCATATATATATAGTCTGTCTTAAGCCAGAAGGCTCATTTGACTGGTGCTTATCCCAGTTTCATGGCGTGAAGCGACTGAGAGTATAAGACTCCCCCCTGGACAGGATGCCTGTCCATCACAGGGTTAAACCTCCAGCTATTGCTGGTACTCATTTTCAGCTGAGTATACTGGGGCAATGTGAAATGAAGTGTTTTGCTCAAGAACACAAAACGTAACTCAGGAATCGAACCCACAACATTATGATCATAAGTCCAACACCCTTACCACTAGGCCACGTGCTTCCACACACACACACACACACATATATATATATATATTTATATACACACATACACAGCTGTTCCCCACTATTCGTGTGGTTTGCATTCCTAGAGCACCTGCAAAGAGTGAAAAACTGTGAATATTGGACATGGTTCATAAAAATGCCTATAAACGTCAAAATGAGTTGGACTTGTGTCAGTTGTAACTTCCTATGCAAGACATGCTTATTTCAAGATCTAATCCTCTATGACAGGGTTTTGTTTCAAACAGCAGTCTTGGTCCCTTAGTAGGTTGTGAAATAAATAAAATGGGTCATGACGTTAAGAAACAGTCTACAAAAATAAATAAGCAAGTGTGAATGACATGTAGGGATACTGGGTCACAATAGAGAGCATAGCACTTGCTGTGGGCCACAGTAAAAATAATTTGAAAAATACTGCACTATAGGATTTTTATGTGTAAAATACTTCATTTAAGTGGCCCATTTCTTTGTAAAAAATGCACAGAAGTCACTGAACAACATTTCTTCCCAATTATAAGCCTGAAAACTTTGTACCTACGTAAGAGAGGAATATTGTGTAAAAGTGAGTGGTAAAATCTCACAGACTTGTCTCTGTGTTAAAAAAAAAATCTGTGGGTTTTCCTGGGAATTCTTATATTGAACATGCAAGCAACCTAGATAGATGTACAAGTTGTTGAGACAAGTTGAAATAGTACAATATACAAAGAAAAAAACACACGCACACGCATAAACACATACACACACACATATGCATTTCATCACAGTCATCATCATCATCATTTAATGTCCATTTTCTTTCTCTACTAGCAAGGGAGTGTACATATATATATATATATATATATCATCATCATCAACGTTTAACGTCCGTGTTCCACGCTTGCATGGGTTTGGACGGGGGTTTTCCCACTTGAGGCAAGAGTGATTGTCTTGCTCGCATAGGACTGTCTGGCAGGTTTTCTACAGTTGGATGCCCTTCCTAACACCAACCACATTTACAGTGTGGGTCTGGGAGGTTTTTACCGTGTTGCCTACACGGCCACATTACAGCGTGGACTGTGTGTTTTTTTTGTCGTGACACCTACACGATCTCATTTATTTCGGCCTGGATGGTGTGGCACTAACATAACTTTACATAGAAGGGGGTGGTGTGGATGGGGTGGGGGTGGTGGGACGGGGTGTATTTTGTTAGAGATGCCTACTGACTGTAGTAGGTTTTACTATGTATTTAGGTAAGGCGGGTCTTCTCTATTACTGAGTACCGCCAAAGGTCTCGGTCCAGTGACATTGTCTTGGAGAGGTGTAAGTGTGTGAGGTCTGAGTTTATCAGCTCGTCCCAGATTTTTCTAGGTCTGCCTATTCCGTGGCTACCGTCTATCTTTATTGCCCTGCACTTTGTTATACAGCTATCGACTTTCATGCGCATCACGTGTCCATACCAACGTAGCCTTCTCTCGAGTAAACAACATCTGATCCCTCTTATTTCTAATTTTTTCTTTAGTTCGTTTATGCTTTGCCGTTCACGTATATTACTATTATACATCCAGCGGAGCATGCAAGCTTCGTTCCTCTCTAGTCTGCGTATATCCTCTGCACACAATGCCCAGGTCTCACTGCCATGCAACATTGCTGTTCGTATGCAGGCATCATACAACCTGCCTTTCGTTTTTAGGGAGAACCCTTTAGCGGCTAATAGTGGTATAAGCTCTCTGAACTTTTTCCATCCAGTTCTGACTCTAGCTACTGTACTTTCAGAGCACCCTCCCCCACTGCTGATTTTGTCACCCAGGTAACGGAAGCTGTCCACTATTTCTATAGAGCCCTCTGCGCAGTTGAAAGAGCTAGTATTTTTTGGGCACTTGCTGCTACTTATTGCACCAGAGCACCGGCCACATGTGAAATCTATGTTCTTAGTTAGCTTACCTGTGATCCCACTACATCTTTTATGCACCCATACTTTGCATTTCTGACACAAAATGGAGTTTCTACCTACGCCTTTCCTACACACTGAGCATGGCCACTTCCCGGAAGGGACCGCCGCCTTATTTTCTTTCCTACAAACTAGAACTTTGGTCTTAGCCAGATTAATTTTAAGGCCTTTTGATTCTAGGCCGTGCTTCCATATATATATATATATAATGGCTTGCCACCTGTAACTGTTGTTGAACAACTAACTAAAATATATATATATATATTTAAAGGTTAAACAATGTTCAATGAATAAATCAAAGAATGAGTTTTACAATAGATTGGAAGCACTCAACAAAAATGGTTTTCCAGAGTTATTAATATTGATTCAAAATATTAACAAAAATAGACATTCTTGTGATCAAGTATATTTTATTATACATATTTCAGAGGTACTAAGCTATCTTCAACAGTACTACCATGACTGAATCTTAACCATCTACTAAGTCAGGGTATGTCATGCATCATCTTATTTTACCTGATGAGGACGTACTGTTGAAGATAGCTTAGTACCTCTGAATTATGTATAATAAAATATACTTGATCACATGAATGTCTATTTTTTGTTAATATTTTGAATTAATATATATATATATATATATATATAGACAGTAATAATATATATATATATAGACAGTAATAATATATATATATATAGACAGTAATAATATATATATATATAGACAGTAATAATATATATATATATATAGACAGTAATAAATGAAATAAGATTTTGATTTTAATGAAGAGCAGTGTCGGCAGTAAGATTAACAATTAGAAATAGACAGGTATTTATACCTGTATACCTATTATATTAGTAAAATTACAGTTAGTAAAGTAGGTGGGACAATACAAATTATATTAGACTTTCTTTCATGAAAGTTTTAAGTTTGCTTAGTCACAAGTTTTCTTCTATACACTCCCAATGATGAGTTTGTATCTCAAAATGTCACAGAAAAAATGACGAAAGATCTAGATGAATGATGAGAGATCTAGATGAGTGATGAAAAAGATCTAGATGAGTGATGAAAAAGATCTAGATGAGTGATGAAAAAGATCTAGATGAGTGATGAAAAAGATCTAGATGAATGATGAAAAAGATCTAGAATAGTCATGGTTGTACTAGAAGTATAATAGAGTGTGGTGGTGGTGGGGAGTAGTCCCTCCAACAACCCCCTTCTGGGATCTAGCTTACTTTGGGCACAGATGTGAAGGAGTGCAAAATTTGTATATATATATATATATATATATATATGTCACTGGATCGAGATCTTTGACGCCATGCAGTAATACAGAAGACCTGCCTTCCCTACATACAGTAGGCCCCTCCTAACCAAATATACACCCCAAAATATTACCCCTACTTCATCCTCCCACTCCCACCCACATCACTCTTTCTCTGTAAAGTTATGTTGGCACCGCAACATCCAGTCCAAACTAAAGAGGTCGTGTAGGTGTCATGACAAAAAAACACACAGTCCACGCTGTAAAGTGGTCGTGTAGGAGTCACAGTAAAAAGGCTCCCAGTGTGGTTGGTGTTAGGAAGGGCATCCAACTGTAGAAAACTTGCCCGATACAGTCCTATATGAGCGAGACACGGTCACCCGATCAATCTTGCCTCAAGTGGGACAATTCCTGTCTAACCCATGCTAGCATGGAAGATAGACGTTAAACGATGATGATGATATGTATATATATATATACATATATATACACATAATATGAACTTACACTCATAGCGGAATCTATGGTGGAACTAGAGAAGAAATTCCAAACTTGGAAGCAGGGCCTAGAAAGAAGGGATCTTAAAGTCAACCTGACAAAGAGTAAGGTCCTCGCAAGTAGAAGAGAAAACAGTACCTTGTTCCTCTCATGGAAGTGGCCTTGCTCTGTTTATAGGAGAGGTGTAGGTAGGAATTCCATGCTCTGCCCCAAATGTAAACTATGGGTACACAAGAAATGCAGTGGGATCTCAGGAAGTTTAGCTAAGAATGTAGGCTTTACATTTAGCGGTTATACTGGACAGCAACAACTACAGGAAACAAATTCTGGGAAGAAACAGTAGACAGCTTCTGCTGACCAAATTAACAGCGGAGGTGGGTGTTCTGAAAGTACAGTAACCAAGGTAAAAACGGGATGGAAGAAGTTCAGGGAGCTACTACACCGCTAGCTACAAAAGGTCTTTCCTTCAAAATGAAAGGCAGATTGTATGATGCATGTATATGAACAGCAATGTTGCATGGTAGTGAGTCCTGGGTGCTGTGTGCAGAAGACTTACATAGATGAGAAAGAAATGAAGCTTGCATGCTCTGATGGATGTGTAATAGTAATATATCATCATCATCATCTTCGTTTAACGTCCATTTTCCACGCTAGCATGGGTTTAGACGGGAGTTGTCCCACTTGAGGCAAGGCTGGTCGGGTGACCGTGTCTCGCTCATATAGGACTATCTGGCAGGTTTTCTACGGCTGGATGCCCTTCCTAACACCAACCTCATTTACAGTGTGGAACTGGGAACTTTTTACCGTGTTACCTACACGGCCACATTACAGCGTGGACTGTGTGTGTTTTTTTGTCGTGACACCTACACGATCTCGATCTCATTATCTCGTGCTGTTGGTGGGAGTGGGAGGATAGGGTAGGGGTAGTGGATTGGGGTGAATATTTGGTTAAGAGGTGTCTACTGACTGTAGGTTTCGCTTTGTACATAGGCAAGGCGGGTCTTCTGTATTACTGCATAGCGCCAAAGATCTCGGTCCAGAGACATTGTCTTAGAGAAGTATGCGAATCGCAAAGCATAAATGAATTGAGAGAGAGACTAAGCATAAGAGGAATCAAATGCTGTGTGCAGGAGAAGAGATTGCATTGGTATGGACATGTGATGCGTATGAAGGGTGACAGCTGTATAAAAAGGTGCAGAGCGCTCAAAGTCAATGGCAGCTGTGGAGTGGGGAAACTCCGGAAGACCTGGGATGAGGTGATAAAAGCTGACCTTGCCCAATTGCACCTCTCAAAGACGATGACACAGAACCGATATCTCTGGCATTATGCAGTAATACAGAGAACCCAACTTCCCATGGGCATAAGCCATGTACCTGAAGCATATATATATTATGCACCACCCCACCCACTCCCATACACCTTCCATGAGGACAAACTGAAGTTATATCCAGTAAAGCCTCCAACCCATGCTGTAAAGTGGTCATGTCGGCGACAAGACAAAAAATGCCCAGACCACATTATAAAGTGGTCGTGTTGGCAACACAACAAAAAGCGCTCAGTCCACACCGTAAAGTGGTCGAGTAGGTGTCATGGCAAAAAGCACCCAGTCCACACTGTAAAGTAGTTGTGGAGGCGTCACAGCAAAAAAGCACCCAGTACTTACTGCAAATGAGGTTGGTGCTCGGAAGGGCATCCAGTCATAGAAACCAAGCCAAAATCGGTCCTGTATGAACATGACATGGACACCTACCATGACATTATTCATAACAGGATAACTTGTCCTAACCCAGCCAGTGCAGAAAAGTAGGTGTTAAACGGTGATGATGATGATGATATATATATATAGATAGATATAAATGTTTATCCCGAGTTCAATTAGGAATGTCTGTCAGTGTGTATGTGTTTGTCTATAAAACTTAGCGTGAATTTACTTTTGTCTTTGTATCACTATACATTTTTCTCTAAATATAGTTTTTTTAAAGAATCCCCATTCTTTAAATCCATCAGCCAATAACCTCCACCCATCCCAATCACCAAAAAATGTGTAAATACCACTATATTACATTGACAGTCATCTTTTCTGATGATTTCCTCCGAATGAAACAGTTCTAATCCTGTAGAAGCCATTTCTATAGTAAATGTATATATATGAAACACAAATTTAAATAATTTTGAAAACTAAACAATGCATAAGAAAGCAAATTAAATTGCTAAGATAACAAAAGAACCTGTATATAATAAAAAATGTATATACATACTGAAGTGGGTGTTTAAAATGACAGTGTACTTAAAGCATTCAATTCAAATATTAACAGACAGCATTAAATACCTATGAACAGAGTGTACAAAAATAAAATATAAAATAAAACAAGTGCTGTATCAGAGTACGGTGATTGAGAAAAATAGTAACCAACTTGCATAACTAGTACTAATTAATTAAAGAGAGAGAGACGTGACTAATCGATTGAAGCCTCGTTGTGATAAACGTGTATATGTGTCTGTACAGAAACTGTGGATGTTGATGCAATTGTATCTTCATTATTTTATCAATAATGTCTCATACTCGCTCTTTAACAAGACCAACCTATGTTTTCTCAACAGGATAGATATATAGGGTAAGTAAAATGTTATCTACGCTAATTTATACTTTGTCTATAGAAGTAGAAAGATCAACATCTTTCTTTGATAGGTATCTACGATCTGAGCTTACGTTCGTTCACCGATGTTAACGTCATTGTTTTCGTAGTATGCCATAAAGTCGGGGATCAAATTAACCCTTATTATAACGTTGAAACAAACACTCACTTTATAGCCAGCTTCGTGCTAGTTTTATTTTTCTTCTATTTTCTATATTAATTACCATTGCAAATATTTTTCTCGATGAACATTTAACTTAATTTATTTCCCAACGACGTCATTACGCAGTTTATATATAAATCTGTATCTATATTTATATTATAATCCACTTCTTATTTAAGTTCCAATGCCCACCATGATTCTCTCGTCTTTTCCCAGAAATATTTGTCCATTTATATTTACAATTTTAAATATATTTTCCTCATTGAGTCAACAATTTTCTCAAATGATTTAAAGTATTTTTGGGGACAGTAAAGACTATTAAAACAAAAGAAAATTGTATATAATTCAATATCTTCTTATCTGCCGGTGTGAAGTTTAAGTCTGTATATAAACATTCATTTATTTTGTGAATTGTCAGTATCGGTAGAGGGTCGGACGCCATGCTTTCCATCATAGTTACGTCCCTTTACGATCTAAGTTCAAATCCCGCCGAGGTTGACTTTGCCTTTCATCCTTACGGGGTCGATAAAATAAAGTACCAGTAATGCACTGGGTAATTGCTGGCCTTGTGCCTAAAGTAGAAACAATTAATTTATTTTTACTGGTTTCAGTCATTAGACCTCGACCATACTGGGGCACGGCCTTCAATTTTGTTTTTGTTATCAATTTCATTTGAGATCACAATCCCTGCATATGATTTTTAACTATGTACTTTTTCCACGAACCCTTTGAAACCCCCTCGCATATATATATATAAGTATTGAAGTTTCCGTTGAAAATTGGAAGAGTGAAGAGTGCTCCATGTAAGTTACAGAGCTAAATTTAATGTATAATAAACAATACAATATAATTACCTCATTACCAGAGGTTTCCCGAATAAGACGAATACAAGAAACGTCGCATTCGTTCGTCAGACAAGGCAATTCCTTGTCTGACGAACGAATGCGGACGTTTCTTGTATTCGTCTTATTCGGGAAACCTCTGGTAATGAGGTAATTATATTGTATTGTTTATTATACATTATGTATATATATATATATATATATATATATATATATATATATATATATATATATATATTCAGAATATTAATAAATGAAGACATTCACATAATCAAAATATGTTTTATTATATATATTTCGAAGGTACTGTGCTGTTTTTTCAGTACGTCCTCGTCAGATAAAATACATGAATTGATGTATGACATACCTCAACTGTCTTGATGGTTCAATTCCATTATCTGCCAATACTGGAATTGAACCATCAAGACAGTTGAGGTATGTCATACATCAATTCATGTATTTTATCTGACGAGGACGTACTGAAAAAACAGCACAGTACCTTCGAAATATATATAATAAAACATTTTGATTATGTGAATGTCTTCATTTATTAATATTCTGAATAATATTAATAACGCCAGAAAACTTACTGTAGAGTGCTTTAAATCTATTGTAAAACTATATTCATTGTGTAATCAATGAACCATATTAATCTTTGTTATATATATATATATATATATATATATATATATATATACATATATATACATATATATATATATATACATATATATACATATATATATATATATATATATATATATATACATATATATACATATATATATATATATATATATATATATATATATATATATATATATATATATATACATATATATATATATATATATATATATATATATATACATATATATATATATATATATATATATATATACATATATATATATATATATATATATATATACATATATATACATATATATATATATATATATATATATATATATACATATATATACATATATATATATATATACATATATATACATATATATATATATATACATATATATACACATATATATATATATATGAAGGAAATTGTAGTTTACTTGAAGCAGTGTAGTGAGGTATACACGTTTGAAGTTAGAAGGCTAGAACAATGCAGGTATGGATATAGAATATTAATACAAATGAAAAAGATAGCGCTAACTATATATATATATAACGAAGGAAATGTGGTAAGGAACCAGGTGGACCATAACGCACCAAAGTACTCAATACTTAGGGTAGTAGAGTGGGTAATAGGAACGAGTAGGAGCCTGACGGCTGAGCTCAAGCCGTTTCGACGGATAATTCTGGACTCAGAATTAGCCGTCGAAACGGCTTGAGCTCAGCCGTCGGGGTCCTACTCATTCCTATATATATATGTATGTATGTATGTATGTATGTATGTATGTATGTATGTGTATGTGTGTGTGTGTGTGTGTGAGGCACATGGCTTAGTGGTTAGAGCATTGGACTTGCAATCGAAAGGTTGTGAGTTCAATTCTCAGACCGGGTGATGTGTTGTTTCCTTGAGCAAGACACTTTATTTCACATTGCTCCAGTTTACTCAGCTGTAGAATGAGATGATAGGGACTGGGGTCCCTATCATTCCACTGTAAAGTGGATGTGTAGGTGCCACGGCAAAAAAAACACCCAGCACTCACTGTAAATGAGGTTAGTGTTAGGGAGGGCATCCAGCTGTAGAAATCAAGCCAGAATCGGTTCCCGTCCCACCCTTGCAAGCAGGGAAAAAGCGGACGTAAAATGGAATGATAATATAAATAAAAATAACAAAATAAGATGGTGAGGTCACATATATAGTTGTAGGGTTGCAAGGTAAATACGTCCGTAGGTGGTATGCCGGTTGAGATGATGCAACACTGTTCTTTATAATTATATATATATATATCATTATCATCAACATCAGTTAGCGTCCATCCATTTTCCATGCGTGCATGGGTTAGACGGCTGGATAAGTCAGGTGAACAGGTGTGAAGTGTGTTTGGTTTTCCATGCGTGGGGTGGATAGGAAAACTGGAAGGGAGAGAGAAGTTCATCATCGTTTAACACCTATTCCTCACCCCCCACATGCCAGATGGAGTGTCCTGCTCTGATACTAGACTGGACAGTAAGTAGGTCACCTTTAGTTTATACATTCTTTTTTTTTTTTTTTTTTTTTTTTTTTTATGTATGGCCTCCATGGCTGGATTTACCTTTCCGAATTGCAACTGTTTTATCGAGGTACAAGGTAGAGTGAGGGTGCGGGCATGTCTAGTTTTCCATGTTGGCTGGTGGAGCGGGGGACATCCATTTTTTTTGTATGTTGGAATGAAGGTGGTCATGCTGGTGACACGATGAAAAAGTACCCAGTCCAACCTGACAGTTGGGTCATTTTGGTGCAATGATAAAAAGTATCCAGTCTACACTATAATATGGTTGGTGTTAGGAAGGGCATCCAGCTGTAGAAACCAAGCCAGAAATAGCTCTGTATGAGCAAAACATGGCCACTTGATCTGACTTGTCTCACAATGGGACAACTCATCTAATCCATGCTAGTGTGCAAAAATGGACGTTAAATGGTGATGGTGATGATGAGAACTTTCAGATAAAATTGAATCTAACTGCTATCCTGGTATTTATTGTGACTCTCATTACAATATCTCTTATTGAGTTCTGTATGAGCAAGACATGGCCACCTGATCTGGCTTGTCTCACAATGGGACAAAATGGACCTTAAATGGTGATGAATAGGCTATCATCATCATCATCATCATTCTTACGTCCGCTTTTCCCTGCTTGCAAGGGTGGGACGGGAACTGATTCTGGCTTGATTTCTACAGCTGAGTAAACTGGAGCATCATCATCATCATCATCGTTTAACGTCCGTGTTCCATGCTTGCATGGGTTTGGACGGGAGTTTTCCCACTTGAGGCAAGAGTGGTTGTCTTGCTCGCATAGGACTGTCTGGCGGGTTTTCTACAGTTGGATGCCCTTCCTAACACCAACCACATTTACAGTGTGGGGCTGGGAGGTTTTTACCGTGTTGCCTACACGGCCACATTACAGCGTGGACTGTCTGGCAGGTTTTCTACAGCTGGATGCCCTTCCTAACACCAACCACATTTACAGTGTGGGACTGGGACGTTTTTACCGTGTTGCCTACACGGTCACATTTACAGCGTGGACTGTGTGTTTTTTTTGTTTTTTTTCGTGACACCTACACGATCTCATTTGTTTCGGCCTGGATTTTGTGGCACCAACATAACTTTGAAAGGGGCGGTGTGGATGGGGTGGGGGTGGTGGGACGGGGGTGTATTTTGTTAGAGATGCCTACTGACTGTAATAGGAGCAATGTGAAATAAAGTGTCTTGCTCAAGGAAACACATCATCCGGTCTGAGAATTGAACTCACAAAACCACTAAGCCATGTGCCCATAAACCCTAAAGTGATGCAACACACATCTCTATAGCGTTTCACCAGCCCCTTCCTTCTGTTGTCTGTATCTGTTTATGTATTTATGTGTAGATGTGTGTGTATGTAATTAAAGTGTAATTTAAGTTACGAATGGATGACTTAATGATTTTAACTTGTTTTTTAACAATTGATGGTGGAAAATATTTCAAATTGTCTTAACAATTGTCTTAACTCTGGCTGTAGCCCATGGTGTCTATCAGATAGATAGACCCTTCCTTTTTTAAACAACTCAGTGGTAATTGTAATTACATAACAGAATCCAAATCTTGTGTAAACATTTTGCTTGACTCTGATGTAATTAGTTCATTAGCTGCTTGCCTGAACATATTTAGTTGTATTCTACCTTCAGGAAGTTATCTTGATGTTGATATAAATTGCCTCATGATCCGTAGCAGCAAAATCATGGAATATATCAAATAAATACACAGTAAAGAATAAAAAATAATAAAAAAATAAGAGATAATAAAGGTAAAAGTCGAAATATAAAATATAAAGTTACAGTTTGTAAATAAATCAAATATAAGATAAAATAAAATAGAAAATACAATAAAAGTAAAAAAAAAAATTGTATTTTTTACTGTACAATGGTAGTTTAGGGCTAATTAAAAAAACCGTTCCATTCTGAGACCAAATGTCTGGATCTTATATAGAGATGCAGTGGAATTCATTTTGATGAAAGGTACCTACATGGACAGGTGCCAAGGGCATTTAGTGTTTCATTTGTTTGTTGACCTCAGTGAAATTCCGTCATAAATATTTGTCAGGAATCCAAGTGAAGCATAGAATACAGATGAAGTAAAAAGTAAAGAAGATGAAGATACAGAAGGTGAAACAGTCAATGTTATTATCATTAACAAAGTTAATACTCTATCATCATCATCATCGTTTAACGTTCATCTTCCACGCTAGCATGGGTTAGACGGTTTTGTTCCACTGGTTCTATAGAAATAGTGGACACCTTCCGTTACCTGGGTGACAAAATCAGCAGTGGGGGAGGGTGCTCTGAAAGTACAGTAGCTAGAGTCGGAACAGGATGGAAAAAGTTCAGAGAGCTTATACCACTATTGGCCGCTAAAGGTTTCTCTCTAAAAATGAAAGGCAGGCTGTATGATGCCTGCATACGAACAGCAATGTTACATGGCAGTGAGACTTGGGTATTGTGTGCAGAGGATATATGCAGACTGGAGAGGAACGAAGCTTGCATGCTCCGTTCGATGTGTAATAGTAATATACGTAAACGGCAAAGCATAAATGAACTAAGTGAGAAATTAGAAATAAGAGGGATCAGATGCTGTTTATCCGAGAATAAACAGCATCTGATCCCTCTTATTTGATATGGTCACATGATGTGCATGACGACAGCTGTATTTAAAAGTGCAGGGCGATCAAAATAGACGGTAGCCATGGAGTAGGCAGACCCAGAAAAACCTGGGACGACTTGATAAATTCCGACCTCACACTCTTACACCTCTCCAAGACAATGTCACTGGACCAAGATCTTTGGCGCTACGCAGTAATACAGAAGACCCGCCTTGCCTAAGTACAAAGCGAAACCTACAGTCAGTAGACACCTCTTAACCAAAATACACCCCGACCCCCGTCCCACTACTACCACACCTTTCGATGTAAAGTTATGTTGGTACCACAACATCCAGTCCTAAATAAATGAGGTCGTGTAGGTGTCACGACAAAAAAACACAGTCCACGCTGTAATGTGGTCGTGTAGGTAACACAGTAAAAACCTCCCAGTCCACACTGTAAATGGTTGGTGTTAGGAAGGGCATCCAGCCATAGAAAACCTGCCAGACAGTCCTATACGAGCAAGACAACCAATCTTGCCTCAAGTGGGAAAATTCCCGTCCAAACCCATGCTAGTGTGGAAGATGGACGTTAAATGATGATGATGATGATGATGAGGCAAGATTGGTCAGGAGACAGTCTCGCTCGTACAGAACTGTCTCTGGCAGGTTTTCTACGGCTGGATGCCCTTCCTAACACCAACCACATTTACAGTGTGGACTGGGAGTCTTTTTACCGCATCTCCTACACGACCACTTTACAGTGTGGACTGTATATACTTAAATATAAGCCGAGGAATATGTGACCCCCATGGTTCATGTTTGTTGTATTCCTATTATTGATTCCCAAATCTTTGCAATTTACACCCGATGACATCACGAAAGTCTTACGTCATGATCTGATGATATAACCAGGCCATAGAAATATTGATTGTGATTTTGCAACATTAAAAGAATATTTGGAGTCCAACCTTCTGTTGTCTTTTAAATATTTTACTCTGTTCCTGCACCAACCATGGAATACCACATTTACGATGGATTATTTGCATATCATCGAGTACTTTAGCTTATTGTTCCCAGCTGGTGAGGGATGGGCTCTGCTAGGTTTAAAATGCCCAAGACATGCAGTGTCAGGACAGCACATCTATGACTCCATTGGCGATTGAGGGCCCTTCCCTTTTATTTACTGTGCGTCACACACACACAGACATTTACATAATGTATAAATGGAGGCACATGGCTTAGTGGTTAGAGCATTGGGCTTGCAATCGAAAGGTTGTGAGTTCAATTCTCAGACCGGGTGATGTGTTGTTTCCTTGAGGAAGACACTTTATTTCACATTGCTCCAGTTTACTATGCTGTAGAAATGAGATGATAGGAACGGGGTCCATATCATTCCATTGTAAAGTGGTCGTGGAGGTGCCACGGCAAAAAAGCACCGAGCCCACACTTTAAAGTGGACGTGTAGGGGCCTGGAAAAAAAGCACCCAGCACTCACTGTAAATGAGGTTGGTGTTAGGAAGAGCATTCAGCTGTAGAAATCAAGCCAGAATCAGTTCCCATACCACCCTTGCAAGCAGGGAAAGGCGGACGTAAAATGATGATGATAAATATATTATATTTATTCTGATGTTGATGTTAAACTATATCTTTTTTCTCTTATTTTCTTATTTAGCCAACGCATGGATATTTCAAAGCATGGAAGACCTAATGCTGGCTTAGTTTCTGCTGAAGAAGCTGAAAAATATCAGGTATATTACAGTGTGTGTGTTCTCTAATCTAATTTAATCAGGCCGAGTTTACACTCGCAAATAAGAAGAACCAAGGCCGCCGCTCCTAGGAGCATTGGATTTGGTGTACTTCATATTTGTTTTGGTTGCTGAATACAATCAGGGGTTGCTGCTTCTCTTGAAGGTCAATAGTTCTCTTCTAACTCGAGCGGGAGCACCTTTCTATTGTCAATTTGCATTGAACATCTGTGTGTGTGTTATCGTTGTTCATTTACCGTTTTGATATCAAACCACCTGAAACCGGTCATTATCCTGGGATGCAGAGCTGTTTTAAAGTGTTTATATTTAAAAGCCTTCCATCGTAATTTTATGTAAAAACTTTTGTTATGTTCCAAACACCAAACTATGTTAGCAAGACATTCTTGAAAAAGAACATTACGACTGCTTCACATTAAAAAATAGACTACTCTACTACCGCTAATAAAGGTACAACAAACATCTGAATTAACAAACACAATTGAGAAAAGGTTCAGAAAAGATATATATGATATTGAGCAAGCATGTTAAAAATGTGGCCCGCCCAAGGTTTTTACAGCACAAGCATGTTTTATCTTTGTAATATAAAATAAAAAAAAAATGTGTTGTAATGTATGCAATTAGTTGTTGTGTGCGGCCCTCAGACAACACATATGTGACTCATGTGGCCCTCGGGGGAACCCTCAGTTTGACATGCCTGATATAGATGACAATTCGAAGTTCTTACATGACAACCTTCTGCAGGCTACTGACAAGACTTGCGGTTGGAGCAGAGCAAGAGTGACCTGGTGGTGGAACAGCATTGTGGATAGAACTGTTAAAGTCAAGAGACTGGTGTAGGACTAGAAAAATGTGAACAGATAGATTTTTACCAGGTAGCTAAATTAGAAGCTAGACGACAGGTATACAGGGCACACAGAGAAGCTGAAAGCAGGAGGTTTGCGAATGTCTTGCGATGTAATGATCAGAGATGTGAAGTTTTCTTCATCTCAAAGCTATCAGTGAAAACTAGGATGTTGTTGTGGAAAAGCGTGTTTAAAATGACATTGGTGACATCACTGACGCTGAAAAGAAGGAGGCCTTGAAATGCTATTATGACAGGTTGATGAATGTTGGGTCTGCCAGCTGACTCACCAGAGGGACCAGCTATCAAAATTGATAGTTATAGGGTGATACAAGCAATCATCATCATCATTGTTTAACGTCTATCTTCCACGCTAGCATGGGTTAGACAGGAATTGTCCCACTTGAGGCAAGATTTATCAGGTGATCGTGTCTCGCTCGTATAGGACTATCTGGCAGGTTTTCTATGGCTGGATGCTCTTCCTAACAACAACCACATTTACAGTGTGGACTGGGAGCCTTTTTACCGGGTCTCCTACACAACCACTTTACAGTGTGGACTGGGTGTTTTTTTGTCATGACACCTACACAACGTCTTTAGTTTGAACTGGATGTTGTGGTACCAACATAACTTTACAGAGAAAGGGTGGTGTTGGTGGGAGTCGGAGGATGGAGTGTGGGTCGGGGTGTATATTTGGTTAAGAGGTGCCTAATGACTGGGCAGTTAAGAGGTGCCTACTGACAAGCAGCGGTGACGCGGAGCTTGACATCAACTGTTGGATCGGCAAAGGAACCGCAGTTTCCCAGCGGCTGTGCCCAGTCTGGTCGTCTTCATGCATTAGCACCAAGACCAAAGCTCCGCCTGTACAAGAGCATCATGCTGCCGACAGTGCTTTATGCGAGCGAAACCTGGAAGAGTACGGCAAAAATAGAGAGGATGGCTGAATGCTTTCCACCAGCGGTGCCTGCGAAAGATCCTTCGTGTGTCCTGGCTCGACTGAGTGCGATACGAGGAGATCCTGAGGAGAGCCGAGTCGTGGACGCTACAGAGAGGGGTCACGGAGCATCGGTGTCGTCTGGCTGGCCGCCATATTCTGCGTCTGCCAAATGAACGGCATTCGAAAACAGCGATGAACTGGACTCCGCCTGGCAGTAAAAGGAGGCGGGGTTGTTCAAGGATCACCAGGCGACGAACGTTCCGGAAGGACCTAATGGCAGTCAATATCACCTGGCACGGTCTCGAAAAAGTTGCCCTTGATCGTGACCGTTGGCGAGTACTTACTGCTCGATGCGCCGAACAGGGCGGAAGAAACTAAGACTAAGAAGACTGACTGTAGGTTTAACTTTGTACGTATGGATGGCAGGTCTTCTGTATTACTGCGTAGCGCCAAAGGTCTCAATCCAGTGACATTCTCTTAGAGAGGTGTAAGTATGCAAGGTCAGATGTTATCAATTCGTCCCATGTTTTTCTGGGCCTACCTACTCCGTAACTTCCATCAATTTTGATCAAGGAGATAAAAGATAGTTAAGGTACAGGTTCATCAGAGATAGTGACTGAGATGCTGAAATATTTTGGGGAAGTAGGAGTCAAACTCATTACTCACATAATCAATCAGGTAACATATTAAGGGGTCGCAGTTCCTGATATAGCAGTATACTCTTTAAATGTTACGTCACTCCTTCATAGTCAGCTATGAACTGTTCAGCCCACCCTTGTATATTGGCTTGACCAAAACGTCTGTTCATTTATTTTAGTGAAAATAAGACACAAGTTTAAATACAAAACTATTCAATCTATGATATAATTACTATTTTGTTCCAGTATCTTCTGCCATTTTGTGGGTACAAATATCCTCTTAAACCATTTTGCAGTGGTTTTTACATATGTGTGTATGATTGGGAAAGAAAGATTGTTTCATGTTTTGTTCCCCTTTCTTTTCCAGATGGTACACATAGGTTTTGGTGTGTACATACATTCTGACCAATATTTTGAAGTGATTCGTAAGAAAACTGATGGTCAAGCAATGGTACGGATTTTAATGAACTTTTTGTTCAGCAAGGACCAGATGAAAAGTGGTACCTTGTCTCTGCGAGGGTGTGGAAGATTGTTAAATCCCTTGCTTACCAAAGCAATTATCTGTAAGTATCAACTTATCATCATTATCATCATCATTATTAATCCTGCCGAGGTTAACTTTGCCTTTCGTTATTATTATTATAAGGATTGGCAGTATCGGTAGAGGGTCGGACGCCATGCTTTGCAGCACAGTTACGGCCCTTGCCATTCTGAGTTCAAATCCCGCCAAGGTTAACTTTGCCTTTCACCCTTACAGGGTCGATAAAATAAAGTACCAGTAATGTACTGGGTCATTGCTGGCCTTGTGCCAAAAGTAGAAACAATTATTATTATTATTATAGTATAGGTAGAGCACCAGATACCATGCTTTGCAGCACAGAGTTATGGCCCTTTACGTACTGAGTTCAAATTTCACCGAGGTTAACTTTGCCTTTCATTCTTATGAGGTTGATAAAATAAAGTACCAGTTATGCACTGGGGTCGATTTAATTGACACCCCCCCCCCCACACACACACACAAAAGAAATAATTACTGGCCTTGTGCCTATACTAGAAATCACTATTATTATTGTATTGTCCCCATGTGAAGGCGCATGGCTTAGGGGTTAGAGCATTGGGTTTGCAATTGTAAGGATTCTCAGACCGGGTGATGCGTTGTGTCCTTGAGTAAGACACTTTATTTCACATTGCTCCAGTTTACTCAGCTGTAGAAATGAGTTGTGACGCTATTTCGAGCTCTATTGGCCTTAGCCTTTCCCTTGGACAACATCGGTAGTGTGGAGGCTGGTATGTATGGGCGACTGCTGGTCTTCCACAAACCTTGCTTGGAATTGTGCCTCGGAGGGTGCAAATCACACGGTCATTCGTGACCGAAGAGGGTCTTCAATTGTCCCCATTATGGTCAATAAAGAAATTATTATCATTATTGAGAAAGTGAGTGCCCTAGTTGGCAGGGTGTTGGACTTATGATTGTCAGGTTGTGGGTTTAGTACCTGGACCAGACAGCACATTGTGTTCTTAAGCAAGATGCTTCACTTCACACATCTTTTCAAAAAAGGACTGTTCATCAAGCATGTCATTTGGAGAAACTCTCATCATAATATAATAAAGGGAGGAGTGCGGGACTGTGCCCTGAATATATTCTTTTATCCTGTTAGTAAAATAAGTTAGATTACTTTGAATAAATAATGAATGAATATTACATAATTTTTGTACTAAATTTCATATATTTGCATCGTTATATAAGGTTTATATTTCCCTCACTAAATTTTCTCCTCTTTCGTTTTCATTACATTTCACCGTAATGCAGTTTATATAATGCAGTCCAAATAAATGAGATCGGGATCGTGTAGGTGTCACGACAAAAAAAAAACACAGTCCACGCTGTAATGTGGCCGTGTAGGTAACACTGTAAAAAGTTCCCAGTTCTACACTGTAAAACCTGCCAGATAGTCCTATATGAGCGAGACATGGTCACCCGACCACCTTGCCTCAGATGGGACAACTCCCGTCTAACCCATGCTAGCGTGGAAGATGGACGTTAAACGAAGATGATGATGAGATGATGATATAATATCGTCTTTTTTAAATGTATCATGGATTACTTTACTGATTACAGAAGACAGAGCAACACAGTCTCTCTTCAATTTCTGTGCATATTGTCAATTACGATTTTATTTGAGTATCATATCTACATGTATGTATATTTGCATATAATATCAATATGCACACCACACATACTAGCAGAAAAATCACCCAAAGGGTGGTTTTTCTGCTAGTTAATATAATGCAGCTGTATTCAGTGAAAGTTTTGTTGTTTTTCAGTATGGGTCCAAAAGAATCAAGATGGTAGCTGTTCTCCAGTTACTTTACGTCAAGCAATGTATAGAAAACTTTCATATCATAAATGGAGAGCTAAGAAAGAGGTAACATTTCATTGTATTTTATTAACTTTTAATATCCTCCATCACATGAAACAACATTCTGTGTTAATGTTTGTATGTGAGTGTGTGGATGTGTGTATGTTGGTGTGTGTGTGGGTGGATGGATGTGTATGTGTGTGTAGATGTATGTAGATGTGTGTGGATCTGAGTGTATGCAAGTGTGTGTTTGTGAGTGGATGTATGTGTGTGTGTGTATGGATGTGAGGACTGCAAAACATTAAACATTTTAGTCTTTAATCCAGCAGATTTCCGCAGCAGCCTGTCCACTATTAAAGGTACCATAAACCATGGGAAAACTGTGGCTTGTTTGGCTTTCTGGATGACACGACTAATTTCAAAATTGCTTTGAATTTTTTAGTAGTATGGCCTGCCTTTTGAAAAACCACATCCTGTGTGGCTCACTTCTTTGTTATTTGATGCACTTGCAATCATCATCATCATCATTTTACGTCCACTTTTCCCTGCCTGCAAGGGTGGGACGGGAACTGATTTTGGCTTCATATCTACAGCTGAATGCTCTTCCTAACACCAACCTCATTTACAGTGAGTGCTGGGTGCTTTTTTTGCCATGGCACCTCCACGACCACTTTGCAGTGGAATGATAGGGACCCCAGTCTCTATCATCTCATTTCTACAGCTGAGTAAACTGGAGCAATGTGAAATAAAGTGTCTTGCTCAAGGAAACAACACATCACCTGGTCTGAGAATTGAACTCACAACCTTACGATTGCAAGGCCAATGCTCTAACCACTAAGCCATGTGCCTCCATACAATACTTTTTTAAATCTTATTTGTGTTATTTGCCTAAAGGCTCACCTTGTCTATACCTGTTTTATTATGTGGATTGGCAGTATCAGTAGAGGGTCGGACGCCGTGCTTTGACGCATAGAGTTACGGCCCTTGCCATTCCGAGTTCAAATCCCACCGAGGTTAACTTTGCCTTTCATCCTTACGGAGTCAATAAAATAAAGTACCAGTAATGCACTGAGTAATTGCTGGCCTTGTGCCTAAAGTAGAAACAACTATGTCCTAATGTGCATTGGACTGAAAGGTATCAACCTTCATCATCATCATTTTATGTCTGCTTTTCCCTGCTTGCAAGGGTGGGACAGGTCCTATTCAGCACAGCATCTCTCCACTTGTCACGGTCCTTCCTCATCTCCACCATGAGTTTCAGCAATCTAAAGTCTGCTTTCACCACCTCCGCCCATGTTTATTTGTGGTCTTCCTTCTACTGGCATTTCTTGGCACTTCTTTACCCAGCGATCATCCTCCATGCGCATCATCACATGTCCATACCATCGCAGTCTTCTCTCCCGCACACTACAACTTATCCCTCTCAGACACAGTTTCTCTCTCAACACATCCATGCTCGGCCGTTCACGTACATTAACATTGCACATCCAACGGAGCATGCTTGCTTCATTTCTCTCCAGCCGTCGCATATCCTCTGCAGTTGTTGCCCATGTCTCACTACCATGCAGCATCGCGCCTCGGCATCATATAACCGGCCTTTCGTACGCAGGGAGAAATCCTTCTTTCTTCTTTGTCAGCAGAGGAAGCAGCTTCCTAAACTTCTTCCAACTTGTCCTTATTCTAGATACTATGCCCTCGGAACCCCCCCCCCCCCCCCCCCCATGCTAATCTGATCACCTAGGTTCTGGAAGCTATCAGCCACTTCTATAGAACCCACCTGCATTTGAAAAATGCGTCTACCACTGCGACTTCTACTGTCAAATTTCCCTGTACATCTACTGCATATGTATTTTTCCCTACCTGTTAGTTTGCTTAATCTACCAAAACTAGTGATTTCCAGAGGTTGACTGAGGAGATAGGACTGTCTGTCTTTCCGTTGTTTTTTCCATTGTCTTTGTTCTGTGCACCCCCTATTTTAAATATGTGTGTGTGAAGACGCATGGCTTAATGTTTATGTTAGAAAAGACTGAAACAAGTAAAAGAGTAATTGAATACCGTAGGTGTTGAGTGAACATGTCATAATAGCTAGTTAGAGCAGCATGAGTTATCTCCCATGTTAGAAGTTAAAGCCATCGGTGTAGATCAGAGAGTGTAGTAGCCCAAGCTTGAAATTACTTCATGAAATATTACAACTTTTATCTACATTTTAAGTTAAGGGTTAAGAATTTCCAGCTAAATCTGCATAGGTGTGAGGTGTAGCCACAACATTTTAGTGAGTTGGTCCCAGGGTTACTTACTCCAGTAAGCACCACCGGATCCCAACTACTAAATTTAATAGAAATAAGATATAGTAGAATTTTTCATACAATTTCTTTTTGTGAGAATTATCTCTCACTACATTTGAAGTAATAACTGAGGCATGAAGAGTTTCTCAAAACGAGTATCAAAATAACTTGCGTTTATTGTAGTCCGTGTATTACAAATATGGTAACCAAATGTGCCTCGTGGCATGACAAGCTATAATCCTGAATTATAAGATGGGGGCCTATCATTAAAACACCCAACAAATCTCCTATGTGATACAACCTTATAGGAAGCCAGCTAAACCTTTATAGGTGTTGAGCTTTAACCACATGATATGACTAGGGACTCTATCATTAAAACACCCAACAAACCTATGAAATACACCCTTGTAGAAGGCCAGCTAAACCTTTATAGGTGTTGAACTGTAAATTTCATTTTCTTTTTCCATTTTAATTTGTAATTGTTGTTTAGAATGGAGGCACATGGCTTAGTGGTTAGAGCATTGGCCTTGCAATCGATAGGTTGTGAGTTCAATTCTCAGACCGGGTGATGTGTTGTTTCTTTGAGCAAGACATTTTATTTTACATTGCTCCAGTTTACTCAGCTGTAGAAATGAGATGATAGGACTGGAGGTGTCACGGCAAAAAAGCACCCAGCCCACACTATAAAGTGGACGTGTAGGCGCCACAAAAAATAAGCACCCAGCCTTCACTGTAAATGAGGTTGGTGTTAGGAAGGGCATCCAGCTGTAGAAATCAAGCCAGAATCAGTTCCCTTGCAAGCAGGGAAAAGCAGACGTAAAATGATGTTGATGATATTTCTAATGTTTTACTTGTCTGTCAATGAAAAGTCTTCCTTCTCCGCAGTTAACCATTTTGTCTTGTTTATTTATTTAATTTTTAATTTTGTTTCAGCACGTGATGCAGGCATTTTCTCTGAAGAGTGACCCGAGTGTGATGACAATCATTAAAGAAGAAAGTGACGAGAATAACTTTTTAGAACCTCCGGTGTCTGTAACTTCTGCTTCAGTCAACTCCATGTCGATGTTAAGAGGCTTCAGTAGCACAACTGTCCCTTCAAACAGTTCCACAGCAAACCTCAACGTTATTTCTGCCAACAACAACAACGACATGAATTTATCAAACATCACAGCTATCAAGCAGCAAATCCACCAGTTAAACCAACAGGAAGCCCTCAATCGGATCACACTACACCAGCAACAGTCTGCACAGTCGTTATTACCGTTTGAACTGTTACCACAGAATAACGAGGTGCCATCGTCGATGTTGACACCAGGTTCTGGCACCGGTTCCAGTAGTATATTGACCCCGCTAGAACTAATAGCTAAAGAGAAAGGCGGCATCACCGTAAATATGGACTGTCTTAACACGCTCCTGTCGTTTGTGTGTTGTCCCGCTTGTCACTCTCCTGTCAACCACAAAGAAACCATTCAGGGTTTTAAAACAGGAATTCTTTATTCTTTGCAGTTGTTCTGCATAAACGGACACCTTATTGAGAATCCCTCATAACTCAAACACATTCTCAGAACAAAAAAAAAAACGTAAAAAAAAAACCGAAAAAAGTCTATTTTTCATTTGATTTGTTAATGTTCTATAGTTTTTCTTTATAAAGTTGTTTTAATAATTTCTATTTTTACCCCCCAAATCCCTGGCCCCCCCTCCCCCCATCGCCATCTTATATTCCTTCTTTCTTTTTGGACAGGTGCCTATCAGATGCTAATCTGAATATCAGCTTCATTGCTCGGTGCTTACATAAAATTATGATGGAAGGTGTTTAGAATAATATCAACAATTTAACTTTCTTATCATATTTCTAATAAAGGAAACTAGCCAGGATTTTCAAATAATAGGAGAGATTTAGTAATATAACTAATGTTTTCATTATTAAGCTGGTGTTTGGAACATAACAAAAGTTTTGACATAAAATTATGATGGTGGGGTTTTAGATTGATGAAAACACTTGAAAATATGTAGCTTTGTATTGTAGAACCAAGGGCGGTTTCAGGTATCAAAAGTGTTAAGCTAATGTTTGGAACATAACTTAAGAAAGGTTCTTACATCAAATTATGAGGGAAAATTTTTAGATAGATATCATCATCATCATTTTACGTCCGCTTTTCCCTGCTTGCAAGGGCGGGATGGGAACTGATTCTGGCTTGATTTCTACAGCTGGATGCCCTTCCTAACACCAACCTCATTTACAGTGAGTGCTGAGTGCTTTTTTGCCGTGGCACCTCCACGACCACTTTGCAGTGGAATGATAGGGACCCCAGTCCCTATCATCTCATTTCTACAGCTGAGTAAACTGGAGCAATGTGAAATAAAGTGTCTTGCTCAAGGAAAGAACACATCACCCGGTCTGAGAATTGAACTCACAACCTTTCGATTGCAAGGCCAATGCTCTAACCACTAAGCCATGTGCCTCCATAAACACTTTAAAATAAACAGCTATATATTATGGAAGCAGGGATGGTTTCAAGCAGATTAGTATTAAAAAAAGTTAATATTGCTTTATAATATATATCAAATAAAAAAAATGGAGTTAAAGACTCTCATTAATCCCCCATAATTTAATGAGCTCAAGGAATAGATTCCGGGCTCTTTATAAATCAGCATATAGAGAGAAGTACACAGAGATATGTGTTAAATCATAAGGGATCAAAACCCACCAGATTGACAAACATTAACTACAGAAGGAATGGTGAATACAAATCAATTTAAAAAAATATATTATATGGTTATAATTAGATGGTTTGGACACTTCAATATATCTTTTTAATTGATTTGTATTCACCATTTCTTCCGTAGTTAATGTTTGTCAATCTGGTGGTTTTTGATCCCCTATGATTTAACACATATCTCTGTGTGTACTTCTCTCTGTATGCTAATATATATACATATATATATATATATATATCTCCAGGGGGTGTAACGCAAAGTTTCTGTAGGTTCACCCAGGTGAACACTCGATGTTTAGATTCACGTCTGTAGCGAGGTGTAAAGCTAAATAGAGTGTAAATATAATAATACAAGGACGATTTTTATGCCTTCATTACATTCATTGATTGGTGACGCACGTTTCGCTATTGATCAGCTCACGGTTCGATCTGTATCGATCTGGTCCAATAGCGAAATGTACATCACCAATCAATAAACGTAATGAAGGCATAACAAATCGTCCTTGTATTATATATATATATATATATATATATATATATATAGATATGTTTCTTTATTAGCCACAGGGGCACAAAAGAAGGGGACAAATACAAAGGGGGGAGTTTACATACAATAATAAAAACGTGTAAAAATATTATCACAAATGCAATTTAAAAATTAGTCGATTTTTTTTTTTTTTTTTTTTTTTTTTTTTTTTTTTTTTTTTTCTTTTCCCCCCAATATGGGGAGACAGTTCATATGGGCAAAAATGTGCAACCCTCACCTCCAGGAGTACGAAGAGTTTGTACTCCTTTCCTCTCCTCCTTTTCTTCAACCTACAGGCTGATATAGAGAGAAGGCCCATTCACTCGGGCCATTCTTGCCACTTTCATCCACCTTTCATAAAACTTGCTGGGGTACAGCACCTCTCTCTCCATCCTGATTCTTCTTCCAAAGTGGTATTTGAAAAAAAGAATCATATATGGATAGATAGATACACACACACACAGATATATATATATATATATATATATATATATACATCATACTACACCTCTCCACTGAATTTATTAACTGCTCTACATGAATTTATTAAAGCATCTCGATTATTCAGGAAATCTAAATGGTTAAATTTCACTACATGTGTGACATTATACATGGTTTAACATCCTGACTTTACTACATGTAGGGCATTATACATGGTTTAACATCCTGACTTTACTACATGTAGGGCATTATACATGGTTTAAATTCCTGACATTACTACATGTGTAACATGACATTACACTGAAGTGTGTGTCATTTTAGGTTGAAAGCTGAGTCGTTGAAACACCAGATAGAATTGTTTGTGGTATTTGTCCCAACATCCTGCGCTTTCAGTTCATATCCTGTAAATATGGTACCAGTCCAGTACTCGATTCTTCCTCCCTCTTATCTTCATTTAATGTTTGTTTTCCTTGTTAGCAAGGGATGAATAGATCGTCACAGACCAGGTCAGCACCTAGTGAGTGTTTAGGGCTGCATCTCGCTTACATACAATCCCACACACTCCAGAGTGTACTGAGTGCATTTTATCATGCACCAGTACTAAGGAGGTTTACATGTATAGTATTATACATGGCTTAACCTTCTGATTTCACTACATGTAGGGCATTATGCATGGTTTACAGAGTGTACTGGGTGTGTTTTATTGTGCCACTAACACTAGAAATGGTGTTGTTATCTCAATGCAACTAAAGTGTCCTCTCATCCAGTTTTTTCTTTCTCTAGAAGAAATTGTGTTCCAACCTTGAGCTAAACGGTCTCCACTAGGTTTAAAATACTAAAGATGATGTATCCTGAAGGCTTCTCTATGACTCCAAGAATTTTGTGCTCCTTGATGGATGTAATATCCTAGTAACCTAGAGTTTTCTCCTCCTGAATTCCACCCTTTAGCTGACAACTGTTGCTCCCCCTATACTACACTTAGCAATCATTTCAAAGCTAGTCATTCTTGGTCATTTTTAAAAATTAAAACCCCCAAATTCTATTAATTTTAATTTTCTAATCTAGTTGTGTTATAATATCCCTCCTTGAATGAAAAATATGACATTAGAACTTTGTCAATCCACTCAAAGCATCATCATCATCATTTAACGTCCATTTTTCCACACTAGCATGGGTTAGCCGAGTTGCCCCATTGTAAGACAAGTCAGAGCAGGTGACTGTGTCTTGCTCATACACTACTGTTTCTGGCTAGTTTCTACAGCCGGATGCTTTTCCTAATGCCAACCATATTTACAGCGTGGAATGGATGCTTTTTATAGCACCAACACAACCACTTTACAAGGTGGACCAAGTGCTTTTTGTTGTGTCATCAACATGATCACTTTACAGTGTGGACTGGGTGTTTTTTGTCATGACCAACATGACCACCTTACAGGGTGGACCTGGTGCTTTTTGTCATGACACCACTACAACCACCTTACATGTTGGGCTAGGTGTTTTTTGTCGTGTCACTCGTAATTGTAAATATTGATTTTTATTATAGTTCATATGTGATTCTGTTATTGAAATCAGATTGATAAGATATTCAGAGATACTTATTTTTGCTCCCCTCCCCCACTCGTCCCACCATTTCATATTTGTAAAGGCTTAGTAATCAGTGTGTTGGACTCGTAATCATAAAGTCTTTGTTTCAATTCTCAGACCTCATGGTATGTTGGCTTCTTGAGCAAAATACTTTATTTCATGTGGCACCTTGCCAGGAGTTGCAACCAGCAGATAGTACCAGCAATGGAAAAAGCCAATGGAAAATTGGCTGATTAGCATCTTTCCTTTTCTCTACCAGGAGTTGCGACCAACAGATAGTATTGGCTCTCTTCATCTGCCAGGAGTTATGACTGACATTAAATTGATCCTTATATTTGACTTGTAATGTATTTGATCAACCCAGAAACACTGAAGGTTGACCTCAGGAGGAATTGAAATCGGAACAGAAGTCCTAACTAAAACCCTGTATTGTATTTTGTCTGATGCTCTAACGATTTTGCCAACCTTTATAATGATTCCATAATTGGCTTGGAATATTGGTTAAGTGAAAAAAGAGAAGAAAATAAAAATCAAAATGTCTAAAATTAGATAATGTCAGCAATGGAATGACCAATAGAAATATTATTTCTTTGGTTTCATCTGGAGGGGGTATGGCCTAGTAATAAAGGTATTGGACTTATGATTATAATGTTGTGCGGTCAATTCCTTGATTGGGTTGCGTGTTGTGTTCTTGAGCAAAACACTATTTCACTTTGCTTCAGTATATTCAGCTGAAAATGAGTACCAGCAATAGCTGAGGGTTTAACTCTGCGATGGACTGGTGTCATGTCCATGGGGTAGTCATGTACTCTCAGTTACTTCACTAAACTGGGATAAGCACCGGACTTCGGGATTGAGACATACTTTAACCCTGCAATGGACTGGCATCCTGTCCAAGGGGAAGTCATGTACTCTCAGTTGCTTCACGCCATGAAACCGGGATAAACACTGGCCTGACAAGCCTCTGGGCTCGAGACAGACTTCAACCCTGCAATGGACTGGTGTCCTATCCAGGAGGAAGTCATGTACTCTCAGTTGCTTCACGCCATGAAACCGGGATAAACACTGGCTGACAAGCCTCTGGGCTCGAGACAGACTTCAACCCTGCAAAGGACTGGTGTCCTATCCAGGGGGAAGTCATGTACTCTGTCAGTTGCTTCACGCTACAAAACCGGGATAAACACTGGCCTGACAAGCCTCTGGGCTCGAGACAGACTTTAACCCCGCAATGGACTGGTGTCCTGTCCAGGGTTAAGTCATGTACTCTCAGTTTGTCAGTTGCTTCACGCCATGAAACCGGGATAAACACTGGCCTGACAAGCCTCTAAGCTCGAGACAGACTTTAACCCTGCAATGGACTGGTGTCTTGTCCAGGGGGAAGTCATGTACTCTCAGTTTGTCAGTTGCTTCACGCTACGAAACCGGGATAAACACTGGCCTGACAAGCCTCTGGGCTCGAGACAGACTTCAACCCTGCAATGGACTGGTGTCCTGTCCAGGGGGAAGTCATGTACTCTCAGTTTGTCAGTTGCTTCACGCTACGAAACCAGGATAAACACTGGCCTGACAAGCCTCTGGGCTCGAGACAGACTTCAACCCTGCAAAGGACTGGTGTCCTGTCCAGGGGGAAGTCATGTACTCTCAGTTTGTCAGTTGCTTCACGCTACGAAACCGGGGTAAACACTGGCCTGAAAAGCCTCTGGGCTCGAGACAGACTTCAACCCTGCAAAGGACTGGTGTCCTGTCCAGGGTTGAGTCATGTAGTCTCAGTTTGTCAGTTGCTTCACGCTACGAAACCGGGATAAACACTGGCCTGACAAGCCTCTGGGCTCGAGACAGACTTTAACCCTGCAATGGACTGGTGTCCTGTCCAGGGTTAAGTCATGTACTCTCAGTTTGTCAGTTGCTTCACGCCATGAAACCGGGATAAACACTGGCCTGACAAGCCTCTAAGCTCGAGACAGACTTTAACCCTGCAATGGACTGGTGTCCTGTCCAGGGGGAAGTCATGTACTCTCAGTTTGTCAGTTGCTTCACGCTACGAAACCGGGATAAACACTGGCCTGACAAGCCTCTGGGCTCGAGACAGACTTCAACCCTGCAATGGACTGGTGTCCTGTCCAGGGGGAAGTCATGTACTCTCAGTTTGTCAGTTGCTTCACGCTACGAAACCAGGATAAACACTGGCCTGACAAGCCTCTGGGCTCGAGACAGACTTCAACCCTGCAAAGGACTGGTGTCCTGTCCAGGGGGAAGTCATGTACTCTGTCAGTTGCTTCACGCTACAAAACCGGGATAAACACTGGCCTGACAAGCCTCTGGGCTCGAGACAGACTTCAACCCTGCAAAGGACTGGTGTCCTGTCCAGGGGGAAGTCATGTACTCTGTCAGTTGCTTCACGCTACAAAACCGGGATAAACACTGGCCTGACAAGCCTCTGGGCTCGAGACAGACTTCAACCCTGCAAAGGACTGGTGTCCTATCCAGGGGGAAGTCATGTACTCTGTCAGTTGCTTCACGCTACAAAACCGGGATAAACACTGGCCTGACAAGCCTCTGGGCTCGAGACAGACTTCAACCCTGCAATGGACTGGTGTCCTATCCAGGAGGAAGTCATGTACTCTCAGTTGCTTCACGCCATGAAACCGGGATAAACACTGGCCTGACAAGCCTCTGGGCTCGAGACAGACTTCAACCCTGCAAAGGACTGGTGTCCTATCCAGGGGGAAGTCATGTACTCTGTCAGTTGCTTCACGCTACAAAACCGGGATAAACACTGGCCTGACAAGCCTCTGGGCTCGAGACAGACTTCAACCCTGCAATGGACTGGTGTCCTGTCCAGGGTTAAGTCATGTACTCTCAGTTTGTCAGTTGCTTCACGCTACGAAACCGGGATAAACACTGGCCTGACAAGCCTCTGGGCTCGAGACAGACTTTAACCCCGCAATGGACTGGTGTCCTGTCCAGGGTTAAGTCATGTACTCTCAGTTTGTCAGTTGCTTCACGCCATGAAACCGGGATAAACACTGGCCTGACAAGCCTCTAAGCTCGAGACAGACTTTAACCCTGCAATGGACTGGTGTCTTGTCCAGGGGGAAGTCATGTACTCTCAGTTTGTCAGTTGCTTCACGCTACGAAACCGGGATAAACACTGGCCTGACAAGCCTCTGGGCTCGAGACAGACTTCAACCCTGCAATGGACTGGTGTCCTGTCCAGGGGGAAGTCATGTACTCTCAGTTTGTCAGTTGCTTCACGCTACGAAACCAGGATAAACACTGGCCTGACAAGCCTCTGGGCTCGAGACAGACTTCAACCCTGCAAAGGACTGGTGTCCTGTCCAGGGGGAAGTCATGTACTCTCAGTTTGTCAGTTGCTTCACGCTACGAAACCGGGATAAACACTGGCCTGACAAGCCTCTGGGCTCGAGACAGACTTTAACCCTGCAATGGACTGGTGTCCTGTCCAGGGTTAAGTCATGTACTCTCAGTTTGTCAGTTGCTTCACGCCATGAAACCGGGATAAACACTGGCCTGACAAGCCTCTAAGCTCGAGACAGACTTTAACCCTGCAATGGACTGGTGTCCTGTCCAGGGGGAAGTCATGTACTCTCAGTTTGTCAGTTGCTTCACGCTACGAAACCGGGATAAACACTGGCCTGACAAGCCTCTGGGCTCGAGACAGACTTCAACCCTGCAATGGACTGGTGTCCTGTCCAGGGGGAAGTCATGTACTCTCAGTTTGTCAGTTGCTTCACGCTACGAAACCAGGATAAACACTGGCCTGACAAGCCTCTGGGCTCGAGACAGACTTCAACCCTGCAAAGGACTGGTGTCCTGTCCAGGGGGAAGTCATGTACTCTCAGTTTGTCAGTTGCTTCACGCTACGAAACCGGGGTAAACACTGGCCTGAAAAGCCTCTGGGCTCGAGACAGACTTCAACCCTGCAAAGGACTGGTGTCCTGTCCAGGGTTGAGTCATGTAGTCTCAGTTTGTCAGTTGCTTCACGCTACGAAACCGGGATAAACACTGGCCTGACAAGCCTCTGGGCTCGAGACAGACTTTAACCCTGCAATGGACTGGTGTCCTGTCCAGGGTTAAGTCATGTACTCTCAGTTTGTCAGTTGCTTCACGCCATGAAACCGGGATAAACACTGGCCTGACAAGCCTCTAAGCTCGAGACAGACTTTAACCCTGCAATGGACTGGTGTCCTGTCCAGGGGGAAGTCATGTACTCTCAGTTTGTCAGTTGCTTCACGCTACGAAACCGGGATAAACACTGGCCTGACAAGCCTCTGGGCTCGAGACAGACTTCAACCCTGCAATGGACTGGTGTCCTGTCCAGGGGGAAGTCATGTACTCTCAGTTTGTCAGTTGCTTCACGCTACGAAACCAGGATAAACACTGGCCTGACAAGCCTCTGGGCTCGAGACAGACTTCAACCCTGCAAAGGACTGGTGTCCTGTCCAGGGGGAAGTCATGTACTCTGTCAGTTGCTTCACGCTACAAAACCGGGATAAACACTGGCCTGACAAGCCTCTGGGCTCGAGACAGACTTCAACCCTGCAAAGGACTGGTGTCCTGTCCAGGGGGAAGTCATGTACTCTGTCAGTTGCTTCACGCTACAAAACCGGGATAAACACTGGCCTGACAAGCCTCTGGGCTCGAGACAGACTTCAACCCTGCAAAGGACTGGTGTCCTGTCCAGGGGGAAGTCATGTACTCTCAGTTTGTCAGTTGCTTCACGCTACGAAACCGGGGTAAACACTGGCCTGAAAAGCCTCTGGGCTCGAGACAGACTTTAACCCCGCAATGGACTGGTGTCCTGTCCAGGGTTAAGTCATGTACTCTCAGTTTGTCAGTTGCTTCACGCCATGAAACCGGGATAAACACTGGCCTGACAAGCCTCTAAGCTCGAGACAGACTTTAACCCTGCAATGGACTGGTGTCTTGTCCAGGGGGAAGTCATGTACTCTCAGTTTGTCAGTTGCTTCACGCTACGAAACCGGGATAAACACTGGCCTGACAAGCCTCTGGGCTCGAGACAGACTTCAACCCTGCAATGGACTGGTGTCCTGTCCAGGGGGAAGTCATGTACTCTCAGTTTGTCAGTTGCTTCACGCTACGAAACCAGGATAAACACTGGCCTGACAAGCCTCTGGGCTCGAGACAGACTTCAACCCTGCAAAGGACTGGTGTCCTGTCCAGGGGGAAGTCATGTACTCTCAGTTTGTCAGTTGCTTCACGCTACGAAACCGGGGTAAACACTGGCCTGAAAAGCCTCTGGGCTCGAGACAGACTTCAACCCTGCAAAGGACTGGTGTCCTGTCCAGGGTTGAGTCATGTAGTCTCAGTTTGTCAGTTGCTTCACGCTACGAAACCGGGATAAACACTGGCCTGACAAGCCTCTGGGCTCGAGACAGACTTTAACCCTGCAATGGACTGGTGTCCTGTCCAGGGTTAAGTCATGTACTCTCAGTTTGTCAGTTGCTTCACGCCATAAAACTGGGATAAACACTGGCCTGACAAGCCTCTAAGCTCGAGACAGACTTTAACCCTGCAATGGACTGGTGTCCTGTCCAGGGGGAAGTCATGTACTCTCAGTTTGTCAGTTGCTTCACGCTACGAAACCGGGATAAACACTGGCCTGACAAGCCTCTGGGCTCGAGACAGACTTCAACCCTGGAATGGACTGGTGTCCTGTCCAGGGGGAAGTCATGTACTCTCAGTTTGTCAGTTGCTTCACGCTACGAAACCAGGATAAACACTGGCCTGACAAGCCTCTGGGCTCGAGACAGACTTCAACCCTGCAAAGGACTGGTGTCCTGTCCAGGGGGAAGTCATGTACTCTGTCAGTTGCTTCACGCTACAAAACCGGGATAAACACTGGCCTGACAAGCCTCTGGGCTCGAGACAGACTTCAACCCTGCAAAGGACTGGTGTCCTGTCCAGGGGGAAGTCATGTACTCTGTCAGTTGCTTCACGCTACAAAACCGGGATAAACACTGGCCTGACAAGCCTCTGGGCTCGAGACAGACTTCAACCCTGCAAAGGACTGGTGTCCTATCCAGAGGGAAGTCATGTACTCTGTCAGTTGCTTCACGCTACAAAACCGGGATAAACACTGGCCTGACAAGCCTCTGGGCTCGAGACAGACTTCAACCCTGCAATGGACTGGTGTCCTATCCAGGAGGAAGTCATGTACTCTCAGTTGCTTCACGCCATGAAACCGGGATAAACACTGGCCTGACAAGCCTCTAAGCTCGAGACAGACTTTAACCCTGCAATGGACTGGTGTCTTGTCCAGGGGGAAGTCATGTACTCTCAGTTTGTCAGTTGCTTCACGCTACGAAACCGGGATAAACACTGGCCTGACAAGCCTCTGGGCTCGAGACAGACTTCAACCCTGCAATGGACTGGTGTCCTGTCCAGGGGGAAGTCATGTACTCTCAGTTTGTCAGTTGCTTCACGCTACGAAACCAGGATAAACACTGGCCTGACAAGCCTCTGGGCTCGAGACAGACTTCAACCCTGCAAAGGACTGGTGTCCTGTCCAGGGGGAAGTCATGTACTCTCAGTTTGTCAGTTGCTTCACGCTACGAAACCGGGATAAACACTGGCCTGACAAGCCTCTGGGCTCGAGACAGACTTTAACCCTGCAATGGACTGGTGTCCTGTCCAGGGTTAAGTCATGTACTCTCAGTTTGTCAGTTGCTTCACGCCATGAAACCGGGATAAACACTGGCCTGACAAGCCTCTAAGCTCGAGACAGACTTTAACCCTGCAATGGACTGGTGTCCTGTCCAGGGGGAAGTCATGTACTCTCAGTTTGTCAGTTGCTTCACGCTACGAAACCGGGATAAACACTGGCCTGACAAGCCTCTGGGCTCGAGACACACTTCAACCCTGCAATGGACTGGTGTCCTGTCCAGGGGGAAGTCATGTACTCTCAGTTTGTCAGTTGCTTCACGCTACGAAACCAGGATAAACACTGGCCTGACAAGCCTCTGGGCTCGAGACAGACTTCAACCCTGCAAAGGACTGGTGTCCTGTCCAGGGGGAAGTCATGTACTCTCAGTTTGTCAGTTGCTTCACGCTACGAAACCGGGGTAAACACTGGCCTGAAAAGCCTCTGGGCTCGAGACAGACTTCAACCCTGCAAAGGACTGGTGTCCTGTCCAGGGTTGAGTCATGTAGTCTCAGTTTGTCAGTTGCTTCACGCTACGAAACCGGGATAAACACTGGCCTGACAAGCCTCTGGGCTCGAGACAGACTTTAACCCTGCAATGGACTGGTGTCCTGTCCAGGGTTAAGTCATGTACTCTCAGTTTGTCAGTTGCTTCACGCCATGAAACCGGGATAAACACTGGCCTGACAAGCCTCTAAGCTCGAGACAGACTTTAACCCTGCAATGGACTGGTGTCCTGTCCAGGGGGAAGTCATGTACTCTCAGTTTGTCAGTTGCTTCACGCTACGAAACCGGGATAAACACTGGCCTGACAAGCCTCTGGGCTCGAGACAGACTTCAACCCTGCAATGGACTGGTGTCCTGTCCAGGGGGAAGTCATGTACTCTCAGTTTGTCAGTTGCTTCACGCTACGAAACCAGGATAAACACTGGCCTGACAAGCCTCTGGGCTCGAGACAGACTTCAACCCTGCAAAGGACTGGTGTCCTGTCCAGGGGGAAGTCATGTACTCTGTCAGTTGCTTCACGCTACAAAACCGGGATAAACACTGGCCTGACAAGCCTCTGGGCTCGAGACAGACTTCAACCCTGCAAAGGACTGGTGTCCTGTCCAGGGGGAAGTCATGTACTCTGTCAGTTGCTTCACGCTACAAAACCGGGATAAACACTGGCCTGACAAGCCTCTGGGCTCGAGACAGACTTCAACCCTGCAAAGGACTGGTGTCCTGTCCAGGGGGAAGTCATGTACTCTCAGTTTGTCAGTTGCTTCACGCTACGAAACCGGGGTAAACACTGGCCTGAAAAGCCTCTGGGCTCGAGACAGACTTTAACCCCGCAATGGACTGGTGTCCTGTCCAGGGTTAAGTCATGTACTCTCAGTTTGTCAGTTGCTTCACGCCATGAAACCGGGATAAACACTGGCCTGACAAGCCTCTAAGCTCGAGACAGACTTTAACCCTGCAATGGACTGGTGTCTTGTCCAGGGGGAAGTCATGTACTCTCAGTTTGTCAGTTGCTTCACGCTACGAAACCGGGATAAACACTGGCCTGACAAGCCTCTGGGCTCGAGACAGACTTCAACCCTGCAATGGACTGGTGTCCTGTCCAGGGGGAAGTCATGTACTCTCAGTTTGTCAGTTGCTTCACGCTACGAAACCAGGATAAACACTGGCCTGACAAGCCTCTGGGCTCGAGACAGACTTCAACCCTGCAAAGGACTGGTGTCCTGTCCAGGGGGAAGTCATGTACTCTCAGTTTGTCAGTTGCTTCACGCTACGAAACCGGGGTAAACACTGGCCTGAAAAGCCTCTGGGCTCGAGACAGACTTCAACCCTGCAAAGGACTGGTGTCCTGTCCAGGGTTGAGTCATGTAGTCTCAGTTTGTCAGTTGCTTCACGCTACGAAACCGGGATAAACACTGGCCTGACAAGCCTCTGGGCTCGAGACAGACTTTAACCCTGCAATGGACTGGTGTCCTGTCCAGGGTTAAGTCATGTACTCTCAGTTTGTCAGTTGCTTCACGCCATAAAACTGGGATAAACACTGGCCTGACAAGCCTCTAAGCTCGAGACAGACTTTAACCCTGCAATGGACTGGTGTCCTGTCCAGGGGGAAGTCATGTACTCTCAGTTTGTCAGTTGCTTCACGCTACGAAACCGGGATAAACACTGGCCTGACAAGCCTCTGGGCTCGAGACAGACTTCAACCCTGCAATGGACTGGTGTCCTGTCCAGGGGGAAGTCATGTACTCTCAGTTTGTCAGTTGCTTCACGCTACGAAACCAGGATAAACACTGGCCTGACAAGCCTCTGGGCTCGAGACAGACTTCAACCCTGCAAAGGACTGGTGTCCTGTCCAGGGGGAAGTCATGTACTCTGTCAGTTGCTTCACGCTACAAAACCGGGATAAACACTGGCCTGACAAGCCTCTGGGCTCGAGACAGACTTCAACCCTGCAAAGGACTGGTGTCCTGTCCAGGGGGAAGTCATGTACTCTGTCAGTTGCTTCACGCTACAAAACCGGGATAAACACTGGCCTGACAAGCCTCTGGGCTCGAGACAGACTTCAACCCTGCAAAGGACTGGTGTCCTATCCAGGGGGAAGTCATGTACTCTGTCAGTTGCTTCACGCTACAAAACCGGGATAAACACTGGCCTGACAAGCCTCTGGGCTCGAGACAGACTTCAACCCTGCAATGGACTGGTGTCCTATCCAGGAGGAAGTCATGTACTCTCAGTTGCTTCACGCCATGAAACCGGGATAAACACTGGCCTGACAAGCCTCTGGGCTCGAGACAGACTTCAACCCTGCAAAGGACTGGTGTCCTATCCAGGGGGAAGTCATGTACTCTGTCAGTTGCTTCACGCTACAAAACCGGGATAAACACTGGCCTGACAAGCCTCTGGGCTCGAGACAGACTTCAACCCTGCAATGGACTGGTGTCCTGTCCAGGGTTAAGTCATGTACTCTCAGTTTGTCAGTTGCTTCACGCTACGAAACCGGGATAAACACTGGCCTGACAAGCCTCTGGGCTCGAGACAGACTTTAACCCCGCAATGGACTGGTGTCCTGTCCAGGGTTAAGTCATGTACTCTCAGTTTGTCAGTTGCTTCACGCCATGAAACCGGGATAAACACTGGCCTGACAAGCCTCTGGGCTCGAGACAGACTTCAACCCTGCAAAGGACTGGTGTCCTGTCCAGGGGGAAGTCATGTACTCTGTCAGTTGCTTCACGCTACAAAACCGGGATAAACACTGGCCTGACAAGCCTCTGGGCTCGAGACAGACTTCAACCCTGCAAAGGACTGGTGTCCTGTCCAGGGGGAAGTCATGTACTCTGTCAGTTGCTTCACGCTACAAAACCGGGATAAACACTGGCCTGACAAGCCTCTGGGCTCGAGACAGACTTCAACCCTGCAAAGGACTGGTGTCCTGTCCAGGGGGAAGTCATGTACTCTCAGTTTGTCAGTTGCTTCACGCTACGAAACCGGGGTAAACACTGGCCTGAAAAGCCTCTGGGCTCGAGACAGACTTTAACCCCGCAATGGACTGGTGTCCTGTCCAGGGTTAAGTCATGTACTCTCAGTTTGTCAGTTGCTTCACGCCATGAAACCGGGATAAACACTGGCCTGACAAGCCTCTAAGCTCGAGACAGACTTTAACCCTGCAATGGACTGGTGTCTTGTCCAGGGGGAAGTCATGTACTCTCAGTTTGTCAGTTGCTTCACGCTACGAAACCGGGATAAACACTGGCCTGACAAGCCTCTGGGCTCGAGACAGACTTCAACCCTGCAATGGACTGGTGTCCTGTCCAGGGGGAAGTCATGTACTCTCAGTTTGTCAGTTGCTTCACGCTACGAAACCAGGATAAACACTGGCCTGACAAGCCTCTGGGCTCGAGACAGACTTCAACCCTGCAAAGGACTGGTGTCCTGTCCAGGGGGAAGTCATGTACTCTCAGTTTGTCAGTTGCTTCACGCTACGAAACCGGGGTAAACACTGGCCTGAAAAGCCTCTGGGCTCGAGACAGACTTCAACCCTGCAAAGGACTGGTGTCCTGTCCAGGGTTGAGTCATGTAGTCTCAGTTTGTCAGTTGCTTCACGCTACGAAACCGGGATAAACACTGGCCTGACAAGCCTCTGGGCTCGAGACAGACTTTAACCCTGCAATGGACTGGTGTCCTGTCCAGGGTTAAGTCATGTACTCTCAGTTTGTCAGTTGCTTCACGCCATAAAACTGGGATAAACACTGGCCTGACAAGCCTCTAAGCTCGAGACAGACTTTAACCCTGCAATGGACTGGTGTCCTGTCCAGGGGGAAGTCATGTACTCTCAGTTTGTCAGTTGCTTCACGCTACGAAACCGGGATAAACACTGGCCTGACAAGCCTCTGGGCTCGAGACAGACTTCAACCCTGCAATGGACTGGTGTCCTGTCCAGGGGGAAGTCATGTACTCTCAGTTTGTCAGTTGCTTCACGCTACGAAACCAGGATAAACACTGGCCTGACAAGCCTCTGGGCTCGAGACAGACTTCAACCCTGCAAAGGACTGGTGTCCTGTCCAGGGGGAAGTCATGTACTCTGTCAGTTGCTTCACGCTACAAAACCGGGATAAACACTGGCCTGACAAGCCTCTGGGCTCGAGACAGACTTCAACCCTGCAAAGGACTGGTGTCCTGTCCAGGGGGAAGTCATGTACTCTGTCAGTTGCTTCACGCTACAAAACCGGGATAAACACTGGCCTGACAAGCCTCTGGGCTCGAGACAGACTTCAACCCTGCAAAGGACTGGTGTCCTATCCAGGGGGAAGTCATGTACTCTGTCAGTTGCTTCACGCTACAAAACCGGGATAAACACTGGCCTGACAAGCCTCTGGGCTCGAGACAGACTTCAACCCTGCAATGGACTGGTGTCCTATCCAGGAGGAAGTCATGTACTCTCAGTTGCTTCACGCCATGAAACCGGGATAAACACTGGCCTGACAAGCCTCTGGGCTCGAGACAGACTTCAACCCTGCAAAGGACTGGTGTCCTATCCAGGGGGAAGTCATGTACTCTGTCAGTTGCTTCACGCTACAAAACCGGGATAAACACTGGCCTGACAAGCCTCTGGGCTCGAGACAGACTTCAACCCTGCAATGGACTGGTGTCCTGTCCAGGGTTAAGTCATGTACTCTCAGTTTGTCAGTTGCTTCACGCTACGAAACCGGGATAAACACTGGCCTGACAAGCCTCTGGGCTCGAGACAGACTTTAACCCCGCAATGGACTGGTGTCCTGTCCAGGGTTAAGTCATGTACTCTCAGTTTGTCAGTTGCTTCACGCCATGAAACCGGGATAAACACTGGCCTGACAAGCCTCTAAGCTCGAGACAGACTTTAACCCTGCAATGGACTGGTGTCTTGTCCAGGGGGAAGTCATGTACTCTCAGTTTGTCAGTTGCTTCACGCTACGAAACCGGGATAAACACTGGCCTGACAAGCCTCTGGGCTCGAGACAGACTTCAACCCTGCAATGGACTGGTGTCCTGTCCAGGGGGAAGTCATGTACTCTCAGTTTGTCAGTTGCTTCACGCTACGAAACCAGGATAAACACTGGCCTGACAAGCCTCTGGGCTCGAGACAGACTTCAACCCTGCAAAGGACTGGTGTCCTGTCCAGGGGGAAGTCATGTACTCTCAGTTTGTCAGTTGCTTCACGCTACGAAACCGGGGTAAACACTGGCCTGAAAAGCCTCTGGGCTCGAGACAGACTTCAACCCTGCAAAGGACTGGTGTCCTGTCCAGGGTTGAGTCATGTAGTCTCAGTTTGTCAGTTGCTTCACGCTACGAAACCGGGATAAACACTGGCCTGACAAGCCTCTGGGCTCGAGACAGACTTTAACCCTGCAATGGACTGGTGTCCTGTCCAGGGTTAAGTCATGTACTCTCAGTTTGTCAGTTGCTTCACGCCATGAAACCGGGATAAACACTGGCCTGACAAGCCTCTAAGCTCGAGACAGACTTTAACCCTGCAATGGACTGGTGTCCTGTCCAGGGGGAAGTCATGTACTCTCAGTTTGTCAGTTGCTTCACGCTACGAAACCGGGATAAACACTGGCCTGACAAGCCTCTGGGCTCGAGACAGACTTCAACCCTGCAATGGACTGGTGTCCTGTCCAGGGGGAAGTCATGTACTCTCAGTTTGTCAGTTGCTTCACGCTACGAAACCAGGATAAACACTGGCCTGACAAGCCTCTGGGCTCGAGACAGACTTCAACCCTGCAAAGGACTGGTGTCCTGTCCAGGGGGAAGTCATGTACTCTCAGTTTGTCAGTTGCTTCACGCTACGAAACCGGGGTAAACACTGGCCTGAAAAGCCTCTGGGCTCGAGACAGACTTCAACCCTGCAAAGGACTGGTGTCCTGTCCAGGGTTGAGTCATGTAGTCTCAGTTTGTCAGTTGCTTCACGCTACGAAACCGGGATAAACACTGGCCTGACAAGCCTCTGGGCTCGAGACAGACTTTAACCCTGCAATGGACTGGTGTCCTGTCCAGGGTTAAGTCATGTACTCTCAGTTTGTCAGTTGCTTCACGCCATGAAACCGGGATAAACACTGGCCTGACAAGCCTCTAAGCTCGAGACAGACTTTAACCCTGCAATGGACTGGTGTCCTGTCCAGGGGGAAGTCATGTACTCTCAGTTTGTCAGTTGCTTCACGCTACGAAACCAGGATAAACACTGGCCTGACAAGCCTCTGGGCTTGAGACAGACTTCAACCCTGCAAAGGACTGGTGTCCTGTCCAGGGGGAAGTCATGTACTCTGTCAGTTGCTTCACGCTACAAAACCGGGATAAACACTGGCCTGACAAGCCTCTGGGCTCGAGACAGACTTCAACCCTGCAAAGGACTGGTGTCCTGTCCAGGGGGAAGTCATGTACTCTGTCAGTTGCTTCACGCTACAAAACCGGGATAAACACTGGCCTGACAAGCCTCTGGGCTCGAGACAGACTTCAACCCTGCGAAGGACTGGTGTCCTGTCCAGGGGGAAGTCATGTACTCTCAGTTTGTCAGTTGCTTCACGCTACGAAACCGGGGTAAACACTGGCCTGAAAAGCCTCTGGGCTCGAGACAGACTTCAACCCTGCAATGGACTGGTGTCCTGTCCAGGGTTGAGTCATGTAGTCTCAGTTTGTCAGTTGCTTCACGCTACGAAACCGGGATAAACACTGGCCTGACAAGCCTCTGGGCTCGAGACAGACTTCAACTCTGCAAAGGACTGGTGTCCTGTCCAGGGGGAAGTCATGTACTCTCAGTTTGTCAGTTGCTTCACGCTACGAAACCGGGATAAACACTGGCCTGATGTGCCTCCTGGCTTGAGACAAACTTTAGACATCTGATGACCATCTTCTCTTCACTATCCTCTTCTGATGCCTAAACAGCTAGTTCTGCTTGGTGCATCACAATTCCTTTAAGACTGTGTTGAAACAGTTGTTAATATGTTATATTTGGTTCTATTTTTGGCACTGTTTTATCTATTTTAGTCTTTTGTAAATGCTTCTCATTTCCTAAAGATGTTAGGCATGTGTACATCTTTGTAATTGGCAGATATTTCAGATATAACCCTTTTTATTTATTTATTTAATTTCATGATATATTATGAAGTGCCAGCCCATCTTTGCGTGTATATTTACAGTAATATTTAAAAAAAAGAAAAAATGAAAATATCTTGAATGATATTAAAAAAAAAACAAATATGAGATTTTGCTTTTATTTTTATTTTGTTTTGTTTCTTGTTACAAATAATTGTTTCTACCTTTGGCACAAGGCCAGCAATTACCCCAGTGCATTACTGGTACTTTATTTTATCGACCCCGTAAGGATGAAAGGCAAAGTTAACCTCAGCGGGATTTGAACTCGGACCATAAACGGCCGTAATTCTATGCTGTAAAGCATGACGTCCGACCCTCTACCGATACTGCCAATCTGATGGAGTGAGGTTTAAGGTTCATAGGTTCAATTCCTGAACTGGTTGGTGTATTGTGTTCTTGAGCAAGAACCTTTATTTCATATTGCTCCTTCTGTTAGCAGTTGCAAATAGCATCAGCAGTGCAAAAAACCAGGGTTTAATAAAATAAAGTACCAGTTATATACTTAGGTTAGAAACTATTATTATACAACACGATTAATTTCTCTTCTCCTTTGCACACATACTCCTGGGAGGGTCATAGGGGAAGAGTCCTCAAGCATGCCTTTTCCAGTGGGTCTTCTCAGAAGCAACCATCTCCAATTGATTCGGCTGGATTTCCAAGTGTGACCAGTTGGGATCATGGATGTTATCTAACGTTGCTCGGGGTCTCCTGCCAGTTGCTTTTGCCCATAAAATTTGTTCTGTGATTCTTTCCTCAGACATTCTAATGATATATCCTTAGTATCTTGGCTGTGATCTCTCAATTAAACTTCACCAGCTTCAGTGGAACTCCACTCACACGTAGATTGCAATGTGTGGCTTCCTTGAGAGGACGATTGCCTCAGTCTTCACAACACTGATTTTCATTCCATTCCAGCCATGCAGCACTCACCAACAGACCTATCAATGTGCATATTGGAGATTCCCTTGTGACGAGTTAAGTAATATGTCATCTGAAAATTTTAGTTGACTGATCCTACATCTGCCAGTCTTGGTACCATTTCAAGCCTGGCTGGGCATGTCAAAACTATTCATGAAGATTATGAACAGGAGAAGTGATAACACTCTTCCCTTGGCAGAGTCTGACACTCACATTGAATGGTTTTGACTTAACATCACTTATCAAAACATGGGGCATTCTTGTAGAAAGTTAATGTGTGAGAACGGCAAAGCATGGATGGGATATATACCTTATAAATTGATTAATCAATTTATAAGGTATCTATTTTTGAAGTTCTAGTTAAACTTTAATTAGTTACCTACCTAGCTATGTGTGCTTACACACTTTTACAAATTATTCCCTGTGATTGTTTCATATGTTTATTTTATATATATATATATATATACGTTATTCCGGGTTGAATCGGAGGTAACCACAGTAAGTAAGGTACTCAATACATAGCAGAGTATAAAAGTTTTAATATAGATGAGATTCTACAGGACTAGATGAGATTCTAGTCCTGTAGAATCTCATCTATATTAAAACTTATATATATATATATATGTCAATCAATTTCTAGTTGACATAAAATGCTTGGAGCATATTCTACAGTGGATATGGCGCATGTCTCTCTGACATGACACCCTTAATTTAATTTTGGATATATATATATATATATATATCTAGATATTTAATATAGAAAAGCTTCTACAGGAATAGAACTGTTTCATTCGTGAGAAATCATCAGGAAGCTGTGGTTACCCCCGTTTGAACCCAAAACAACTTTATATATATTTAAAAAGTGGGAGAAGACCCTCACACATAACATGAGATGCTAGATTTTCCTCTCAAATAATTATTGAGGCAAGTCGATACTCTTGCAGGATTGCTGTGATAGCGAGGTAAGATACTGGAATAACCAAGTACCCTTGTTGGCATCTGATATATTGGTAAGGGGAGCAGTCAACAACGACAGGGGCCCACTCAGTATCTCAAATACCACATCTGATATATTGGTAAGGGGAGCAGTCAACAACGACAGGGGCCCACTCAGTATCTCAAATACCACATCTGATATATTGGTAAGGGGAGCAGTCAACAACGACAGGGGCCCACTCAGTATCTCAAATACCACATCTGATATATTGGTAAGGGGAGCAGTCAACAACGACAGGGGCCCACCCAGTATCTCAAATACCACATCTGATATATTGGTAAGGGCAGCAGTCAACAACGACAGGGGCCCACTCAGTATCTCAAATACCACATCTGATATATTGGTAAGGGGAGCAGTCAACAACGACAGGGGCCCACTCAGTATCTCAAATACCACATCTGATATATTGGTAAGGGGAGCAGTCAACAACGACAGGGGCCCACTCAGTATCTCAAATACCACATCTGATATATTGGTAAGGGGAGCAGTCAACAACGACAGGGGCCCACCCAGTATCTCAAATACCACATCTGATATATTGGTAAGGGCAGCAGTCAACAACGACAGGGGCCCACTCAGTATCTCAAATACCACATCTGATATATTGGTAAAGGCAGCAGTCAACAACGACAGGGGCCCAGTATCTCAAATACCACATCTGATATATTGGTAAGGGGAGCAGTCAACAACGACAGGGGCCCACTCAGTATCTCAAATACCACATCTGATATATTGGTAAGGGGAGCAGTCAACAACGACAGGGGCCCACTCAGTATCTCAAATACCACATCTGATATATTGGTAAAGGCAGCAGTCAACAACGACAGGGGCCCAGTATCTCAAATACCACATCTGATATATTGGTAAGGGGAGCAGTCAACAACGACAGGGGCCCACTCAGTATCTCAAATACCACATCTGATATATTGGTAAGGGGAGCAGTCAACAACGACAGGGGCCCACTCAGTATCTCAAATACCACATCTGATATATTGGTAAAGGCAGCAGTCAACAACGACAGGGGACCAGTATCTCAAATACCACATCTGATATATTGGTAAGGGGAGCAGTCAACAACGACAGGGGCCCACTCAGTATCTCAAATACCACATCTGATATATTGGTAAGGGCAGCAGTCAACAACGACAGGGGCCCACTCAGTATCTCAAATACCACATCTGATATATTGGTAAGGGCAGCAGTCAACAACGACAGGGGCCCACTCAGTATCTCAAATACCACATCTGATATATTGGTAAGGGGAGCAGTCAACAACGACAGGGGCCCACCCAGTATCTCAAATACCACATCTGATATATTGGTAAGGGCAGCAGTCAACAACGACAGGGGCCCACTCAGTATCTCAAATACCACATCTGATATATTGGTAAAGGCAGCAGTCAACAACGACAGGGGACCAGTATCTCAAATACCATATCATTTTCACCATTTAACATCCATTTTCCACGTTAGCATGGGTTAGATAAGTTGTGCTGTTGTTAGACAAGTCAGAGCTGAAGACTGTCTTGCTCACGCAGGTTTGGTTTCTACAACTGGATGCCCTTCTTTATGCCAACCAGATTTACACTATGGAATGGGTGCCTTTTATTGAAGTACCAAAACGACCACTTTACAGTGTGGACTGGGTGCCTTTTATCGTGGCACCAAAATTACCACTTTACAGTGTCTACTGGGTGCCTTTCATCGTAGCACCAAAACGACCACTTTATAGTGTGGACTGTGTACCTTTTATCGTGGCACCAAAACGACCACTTTGGTGCTTTTTATCGTGGCATCTACACGAACACTTTACAGTGTGGACTGGGTGCCTTTTATCGTGGCACCGAACACTGTTGTGTTTGTGATTCTAACGTATATGCCTAGAAGCTTCTACGTTTGTATGGATTACTGAATACTGAAATTTTAACATTGACCTCTACTTCCACACCTAGCGTTTTTCAACCGGTGTTCCCTTGAAACGCCGAACCCTAGCATTCCGCAAGTGTAACACCGGTTGAGAAACGGTGTATTTGGAATGTATGTAATCTGACATTCAGCTAAAGTCCTCTGTGGAAAACTGTTACTCGCCTCGTGTGTAATATAATATCCGGTCGGATTATTTTGATTTTTACCGCTAACATTTGATAAATTGTTGTAAGTATATATTTATAGAAATATATTTTCATCAATATTACTAATATTTATTAATTCTGTAATTTAAATATATTAATATCAGGTATTCCAATAAACCTTTTGTCATAAGTACAGTTTAGTGATTCTTCTAAATTTATTTCCTTCTAACTTTCTTACCTTAATAAATGTTTTTATTCTGAAATAGATCTTTTGTCGAGATACATTTTCGAATGTGTGGATTAAGGTTTTTAACTTAAAAAAAAGGTTTTTTTTGCAGATAATAGTTATAGAAATAATATTAGGTTCCTAAAAGAAAGAAAAAAATTGTATGACATAGTAATTGATATTTATTCATTATCAGCATGATATTAGAAGGCGTGGTGATAAAATGAAATAGAGTGTATTAAGTAATATATATATATATATATAAATAACATTTCAAATTGCTCACAATACTTTCAGAATAACATTACAAATATAATTGTTTCTACTTTTGCCACAAGGCCAGCAATTACCCAGTACATTACTGGTACTTTATTTTATTGACCAGGTAAGGATGAAAGGCAAAGTTAACCTCGGCGGGATTTGAACTCATACCATAAAAGGTCGTAACTATGCTAGAAAGCATGGCGTCCGACCCTCTACTGATACTGCCAATTAATGTCGTTGATAAACACAAATATAAACATATTTAATAAAAACAATTAAGCTATTGTTCGGAACATCACCAAAACAACACCAAAATATATGGCCAGAGCGAGAGAAAGAAAAAAAAAAGGGAAAGCAAAAACAAAACCCAAACCATCATCAATTCACCACCAAGTGCGACGAACGGCCACACATCACAGCATAAGGGGCAATGGAATATTTTGAGGCAAGCCAATACGCTCGCAGCATTACCAAGGGTGATGGCGAGGCTAAGGTGCTGAAACAACCAAGCACCCTCATGGGCATTACCTGACACCTCAGTAAGGCCAGGTGATGGCGTGGCTAAGGTGCTGAAACAACCAAGCACCCTCATGGGCATTACCTGACACCTCAGTAAGGCCAGGTGATGGCGTGGCTAAGGTGCTGAAACAACCAAGCACTCTCATGGGCATTACCTGACACATTCAGTAAGGCCAGATGATGGCGTGGCTAAGGTGCTGAAACAACCAAGCACCCTCATGGGCATTATCTGACACCTCAGTAAGGCCAGGTGATGGCGTGGCTAAGGTGCTGAAACAACCAAGCACCCTGATTGGCATTACCTGACACATTCAGTAAGGCCAGGTGATGGCGAGGCTAAGGTGCTGAAACAACCAAGCACCATCATGGGCATTACCTGACACCTCAGTAAGGCCAGGTGATGGCGTGGCTAAGGTGCTGAAACAACCAAGCACTCTCATGGGCATTACCTGACACCTCAGTAAGGCCAGGTGATGGCGTGGCTAAGGTGCTGAAACAACCAAGCACCATCATGGGCATTACCTGACACCTCAGTATCAGATCTGCCAACCTCTAAAATCCCAAATGGAGTGTACCATGAAAAAAAGGTCCCCAAAATGGGGAGATTTTACATAATGAAAGCTATACCCATTTTCACAAGAGAAGACATCTTTCAGCCACCTCAAAGTGGGTGGGAGATCTCCCCATCAGATGGGGAGAGTTGACAGGTCTGCAGTAAGGAGAACTGCCAGCGATGACAAGAACTTTGCTGTCAGCGGTCCAACTCCACCAAACGTCTCAAACATCACAGGTTGGAAAATAATAATTATTAGATAAATAATACCTGAGTTAATGTTTAGCTATATTACAAACAGATCAAAACTCGTACTCTCAGTCGCTTCACTCCATGAAACCGGGATAAGTACCAGCAATAGCTGGAGGTTTAACCCTGCGATGGACTGGTGTCTTGTCCAGGGGGGGGGGGGAGTCTCATACTCTCAGTCGCTTCACACCATGAAACCGGGATAAGTACCAGCAATAGCTGGAGGTTTAACCCTGCGATGGACTGTTGTCCTGTCCAGGGGGGAGTCTTGTACTCTCAGTCGCTTCACGCCATGAAACCGGGATATGTACCAGCCTAACGAGCCTTTTAGCTTAAGACAGACTTTAGAATTAGATTTAATGATAGATCATCATCATTGTTTAACGTCTATTTTTCCATGCTTGCATATATATTATTACTATCCCTTCATTATCCAAGGAAAACTTGAACCGTTAAGGTATTTTCCTTGGTTATGTCAAAATTTATAAAACACACTTTGTATTTTATCTGATGAAAGCGTACCAAAGTTTTGGTACCCTTGAAATATATATAATAGAATAAATATGGTTTTATAAATATAGTTTCCATTTATTTAATATCATTGAATATTATTACTAAAGATATATTTTTGTTCACTTTGTCTTTTCTGACATCTAGATATCCATTATGGCAGAACCAGCCATTGAGTTTAAGTTGAAGAATCCACCTACTGATGGTATTTCAGCTGTAAAATTTGGCCCAAATTCTAATCAGTTTTTACTTGTGTCATCGTGGGATACCAGTGTACGTCTTTACGATGTTGTGACTAACAACATGAGAATGATGTATAATCATAGTTGTGCTGTTTTGGATTGTTGCTTCCATGTGAGTCAAATATTAAAATCACTGTTTAAATTTATTTTGATACCAAAACTGCCTGAAATTGTCTCTGGGTTCATCATCATCATCATCATCATCATTTTACGTCCGCTTTTCCCTGCTTGCAAGGGTGGGATGGGAACTGATTCTGGCTTGATTTCTACAGCTGGATGCCCTTCCTAACACCAACCTCATTTACTGTGAGTGCTGGATGCTTTTTTTTTTTTCCGTGGCACCTACACGTCCACTTTACAGTGTGGACTGGGTGCTTTTTTTGCCGTGGCACCTCCACGACCACTTTGCAGTGGAATGATATGGACCCCAGTCCTATCATCCTCATTTCTACAGCTGAGTAAACTGGAGCAATGTGAAATAAAGTGTCTTCTCAAGGAAACAACACATCACCCGGTCTGAAGATTCTGCATTACTGCACTAGCTCCTGCAATTCTTGCACTTAATTCAGCTTACCTTCCATCATTTGTGAACAAGGGCCCTGAGATACTTGAACTTCTCCAGCTGCTTCAGTGGAACTCCATTCTAAAATTATTAATTATTTCATTATCAAAATAGTATTCATAGCATAACTTTAATCCTTTAGTATTCACATTACTCTATATTTACTATTATATTTTCATGGTAAAGGCTTTACCTCACATAATATCGAATCTATGAGATTTTGAAAGTATTTATTTTGAGAAAAATACCGTAACATCAGTTTGAGTGACCAGTTACAGCCAGTTTCAACAGAAAAAGGTAGAGAATTCTGGCCGGTTTTGGCCAGTTTGAACATTAAAGGGTTAACAAAAGATATTTATATAAAATTAGGTTGGGAGATTTTAATAAAACAAAACCTCTTTAAAATGTGTGGAATTGTTTCATATGGCTAAAGTCAGTTTTGGCCAGGTTGGTATCAAAAGGGTTAATACTAATAAGGGTTGGATTTAGACCTCGGTGGGCCCAGGCATTTCAAGTTTGGAGGGGCTCCTCATACACAAAAAATTAGAATACACAACAAACCCCCTAATTTTACATATCAAAGTAAGCTTGGTGCAAGTAATTGGAATTGAAAAGTTATATATACAGGTATCAAATAAAAAAATTCTAACCATCTTAAAACTAAAAAGCTCAGCTGAGGGCACAAATAAATTGCTATGGTTGTCACTGGTGGGGCCCTCACTACAGGGGGCATGGGGCAATTGTTCCCATTATATATGGCCTAATAATACATTTGTACCATTATACCATTCAATTCTCAGACCGAGTGATGTGTTGTTTCCTTGAGCAAGACACTTTATTTCACATTGCTCCAGTTTACTCAGCTGTAGAAATGAGATGATAGGGACTGGGGTCCCTATCATTCCACTGCAAAGTGGTCGTGGAGGTGCCATGGCAAAAAAAGCACCCAGCACTCACTGTAAATGAGGTTGGTGTTAGGAAGGGCATCCAGCTGTAGAAATCAAGCCAGAATCAGTTCCTGTCCCACCCTTGCAAGCAGGGAAAGGCGGACGTAAAATGATGATGATGATGATGATATATGGTTTGGCAGGAGTGATGAGTACATGTTGGTGTTCGGTTTGGGTTAGGGTTGGCTGAGTGTTTGTGGACAGACTGGAGCAATGATGGTCTTATTTATACATATTTACATATCATCATCATCATCTTCATCACCGTTTTACGTCCATTCTTCCATGTTAGCATGGGTTAGACAGGTTGTCCTGTTGTGACCATGCCTTGCTCATATGGAACTGATTTTGGCTTGATTTCTACAGCAACCTCATTTTCAGTGAGTACTGGGTGCCTTTTTACAGTGGCACCTACAGAACAACTTTACAGTGTGGACTAGGTGCTTTTTGTCATGACACCTACATGACCACTTTACAGTGAGGACTGGATGCTTTTGTCATGACACCTACATGACCACTTTACAGTGTGGACTAGGTGCTTTTTGTCATGACACCTACATGACCACTTTACAGTGAGTACTGGATGCTTTTGTCATGACACCTACATGACCACTTTACAGTGTGGACTGGGTGCTTTTTGTCATGACACCTACATGACCACTTTACAGTGAGTACTGGATGCTTTTGTCATGACACCTACATGACCATTTTACAGCGTGGACTAGGTGCTTTTTGTCATGACACCTACATGACCACTTTACAGTGAGTACTGGCTGCTTTTGTCATGACACCTACACGACCATTTTACAGTGTGGACTAGGTGCTTTTTGTCATGACACCTACATGACCACTTTACAGCGTGGACTAGGTGCTTTTTGTCATGACACCTACATGACCACTTTACAGTGAGTACTGGATGCTTTTGTCATGACACCTACATGACCACTTTACAGTGTGGACTGGGTGCTTTTTGTCATGACACCTACATGACCATTTTACAGCGTGGACTAGGTGCTTTTTGTCATGACACCTACATGACCACTCTACAGCGTGGACTAGGTGCTTTTTGTCATGACACCTACATGACCACTTTACAGCGTGGACTAGGTGCTTTTTGTCATGACACCTACATGACCACTTTACAGTGTGGACTAGGTGCTTTTTGTCATGACACCTACATGACCACTTTACAGTGAGGACTGGATGCTTTTGTCATGACACCTACATGACCACTTTACAGCGTGGACTAGGTGCTTTTTGTCATGACACCTACATGACCACTTTACAGTGAGTACTGGATGCTTTTGTCATGACACCTACATGACCACTTTACAGTGTGGACTGGGTGCTTTTTGTCATGACACCTACATGACCACTTTACAGTGTGGACTAGGTGCTTTTTGTCATGACACCTACATGACCACTTTACAGTGAGGACTGGATGCTTTTGTCATGACACCTACATGACCACTTTACAGTGTGGACTGGGTGCTTTTTGTCATGACACCTACATGACCATTTTACAGTGTGGACTGAGTGCTTTTTGTCATGACACGTAGATGACCACTTTACAGTGTGGGCTGGGTACTTTTTGTCATGACACCTACACGACCACTTTACAGTGTGGACTTGGTGCTTTTTGTCATGACACCTACACATGGCTACTTTACAGTGTGGACTGGGTGCTTTTCGTTGTGACACCTACACGAGCACTTTACAGTGAGTACTGGCTGCTTTTTGTCATGACCAGTGAGTACTGGGTGCTTTTGTCATGACCAGTGAGTACTAGGTGCTTTTGTCATGACACCTACATGACCACTTTACAATGTGGACTGGGTGCTTTTTGTTGTGACACCTACATGACCACTTTACAGTGGGAGGGGACTAGGTGCTTTTTATCATGACACCTACATGACCACTTTACAGTGGGAGGGGACTAGGTGCTTTTTATCATGACACCTACATGACCACTTTACAGTGGGAGGGGACTAGGTGCTTTTTATCATGACACCTACATGACCACTTTACAGTGGGAGGGGACTAGGTGCTTTTTGTCATGACACCTACATGACCACTTTACAGTGGGAGGGGACTAGGTGCTTTTTATCATGACGACTTACACGACCACTTTACAGTGGTAGGGGCGTGGGGGCATTGTGAAATCTCTAAACCTGTTTAGGTATCTAACAGTTAATGCTATCTTCTCTAGAAATAAATATTTTTTATGAAAGCAACAGATGCAGTTGGTTTGATTCTAATGTCAAGTTTCTTTTCCCTCCTAGGACTCAGCACATGTTTACAGTGGTGGCATTGATGATACTTTGAAGTCCTTTGACTTCAATGCTAATGCAGGTGGGTAATAATTTTTGTTGAATATGGCAAGACTTACCGTATATACTTGAATATAAGTCTCCACTCCCCATTTTATGTCTGAGAAATAGACAAAAATCTAAACCCTGTTTATAAACTAAGGCAGCTAATCAACACATTGTTTAGATGGTGTACATAAACCAACCTCCCATTTTACCATTTTTTTTGTCACATAATCCTTGTCTTATATTCTAGTATATACATTGGGTCACATATTCCTTGTCTTATATTCCAGTATATACACTGGGTCACATATTCCATGTCTTATATTCCAGTATATACACTGTGTCACATCTACCTTGACTTATATTCCAGTATATACATTGGGTCACATATTCCTTGTCTTATATTCCAGTATATACACTGGGTCACATATTCCATGTCTTATATTCCAGTATATACACTGTGTCACATCTACCTTGACTTATATTCCAGTATATATATTGGGTCACATATTCCTTGTCTTATATTCCAGTATATACACTGGGTCACATTTACCTTGACTTATATTCCAGTATATACACTGGGTCACATCTACCTTGACTTATATTCCAGTATATATATATTGGGTCACATATTCCTTGTCTTATATTCCAGTATATACACTGGGTCACATCTACCTTGTCTTATATTCCAGTATATACACTGGGTCACATCTACCTTGTCTTATATTCCAGTATATACACTGGGTCACATCTACCTTGTCTTATATTCCAGTATATACACTGGGTCACATCTACCTTGTCTTATATTCCAGTATATACACTGGGTCACATCTACCTTGTCTTATATTCCAGTATATACACTGGGTCACATCTACCTTGTCTTATATTCCAGTATATACAGTAACATCTTGACTGTCAATAATATTTATTATATTATTACACTTAATGTATCTTCACTATTTCATATTTGATTTATTTTTTATTTTAGCTCTATTTATAATGCTTGTCTTGTCCTACTACTTACTGCTATATATGGTATAGTATGATCCTGTAACTCCTGAAGGAGTCATAGGAGCGCCATATTGACATATGGTGTTTCTGGGGCATTGTTTTAAACCTGGTGGAGCCCATCTCCTCTCCAGGTCTGAACACAGCAGATTTCTTCCATAGAAGGATAGAAAGTGGGAAAGATATATAGAGCAAAAATTGACCTTCAGTACTAGACTGGTACTTTTTTTTTTATTGACCTCAAAAGGACGAAAGGCAAAGTTGACCTTAGTGGGATTTGAACTCAGAGAGCAGAGAGTCTGAATGTACTGGCCAAACATTCTCTGGAGGCTGGCTTACACATCAACATCTCCAAAACAAAGTGTATGACAACTGATAAAAACAATGTCAATCTCCAACTCACAATCTACAACCAGCAAATTGCTCAAGTTACGGAGTTTGTATATCTCGGTCACAAACTATCATCAAACCACAATGGAATGGTTGCTGCGCAGTATCGCATCACTCTAGGTTGGGCAGCTTTCAACAAGAACAAGGAAGTACTAACATCAAAATGAGTTTCCTATCATTTAAAGGCTAAGATCCTCGATACTTACATCCTACCAGTTGTGTTATATGGTCTTGACTGTGTTAATTGGACGAGAAGGTCACTTCAGAAGCTCTCTACATTCCAGAACCACATCATGGGACTTATGACTGGCAAGTGGCTCAGCGACCGTATCTGCATCAGTGAGCTGCTCAACATTACCAGACTTAGACCAATTACATCAATTGTCAAGTCAAGAGTACTCAAATTATACAGTCATATAAAAGATCAACTCGTGGTGTGAGTAGGTTATGCCTGGAAGGAAGGTTGGCTGGTAAGAGAAGCAGAGGTCAGCAGCCAAAACGATGGCTTGATAATGTCAACTTATGGACTGGACTTGATCTTTGCTCCTTAAACTCTGCTGTTGGTGATCCAACTTTGTGGACAAAAATATCTCATAAAAATAATAATGAAAATATTGTGTACAGTGCTCAGGTGCACTACAACTCATCAAAAGTGTATGTATAGTACATAGGGTAATGTACAAACGTCAGGAAAATGAACAGTGCATGAGTCATGATATACACGTGTGTGCATGTGTATGGTAGGGAGACATCAGGTGTAGTTTTGGCGAATTTCGGGAAGCATGAAGGTTTTAAAGGATGCAGTGTCTCGGCAGCTAACAACTGATGCAGACAGTTTGTTCCATGGAAGTTTTAAAGGAAGCAGTGTCTCGACAGCTAACAACTGATGCAGGCAGTTTGTTCCATGCTTCAGCAACTCTAAGCGTGAAAAAATGTTTCCAAAAGTCATAGGAGCTGTGCTGTTTTCTGACTTTGTAGGCATGTCCACGTGTGTTAGACACATGGAGATCAAAAAGGTGCTCAGGGTTGTTGTTGGCGAGATGGTTAATAACTTTGTGGGTGTTTACCAAGTCCATTGCCAGACCTCGGAGCTTCAATGAATCCATGTCCAGGGAAGCAAGGCGTTCAGAGTATGGTAGGTGTCTGATGGAGGGTATGCGCTTGGTTGCACGTCTGTGAACAGTTTCCAGGAGGTTAATGTTCTGAGCAAGATAGGGGTTCCAGACTGATGATGTGAATTCCAAGTGTGGCCGTACCATAGCTGTATACAGCTTTAAATAGATGGCTGGAGAGCGGCTAACAAAGGTCTTGCTGAGTGATGCCAAGATACCCTCGGCCTTCTTGACAATTTTAGAGATGTGCTTTGTCCTACGCAAATCGCTGCTGACATTAATGCCCAGGTCACGTTCACAAGAGGACTTCTTGATATCAGTGTTGTGGAGGGAGTATGTGGACGCTGGATTTTTCCTCCCAAAATACATGGTAGTACACTTGTCCACAGCCAGCTTCAGTTGCCAGTCTGTGATCCATTACTGCAATGTGTCCAGGTCTGATTGTAGGAAAGAGTTATAGATTTCAGGATCTGTCCTTTTGATTTCAAGGTACAGCTTGATGTCATCTGCATATTTCAGTACTGTGGCATTCTTTAAGTTGGCATCTATGTCATTAATGTATGTTGATGCTTAGTCTGCAACTGGCGGTGTTTAGCGTCAAAGTCTTAGTACAGAGTCGGAACACATGCTGCAAAGCATTCCCTTGAACATTCTATCTGACGTTCTAATGATTCTGCCAATTCACCGCCTACTGCTGTATATATCTGCTCATATTAGTGTGCATGAACGACAGAGCGAGAATGAAAAGCTGGGTATAAGCGGAATTAGATGCAGTATGCAGAAGAGGAGAGAAGACTGCACTGGTATGGACTTGATGCATATGGACAATAAACGCTGGGATGAAGAAGTGCCAGAGTGAGGCAACTGGAAGGAAGCTGAGTTAAAGGAAGATCAAGAAAACCTGAGTAGAGGTGGTTAGAACTGATCTCAAAATGCTGAACTTCACAGGGGAGTGAGGCTGTTCTGGAAAGGGTAGTCTTTCTCTACTACACCTTCTTCCCGCTATCATCTTCTGGCACTTCTTCAGTCTAAATAAAAAGTGGTTTTTATTTGTATGCTGTGTTCCTTGTTTGATGAATTGATTTTACTTTTACACATAAACGATGATGATGGTAATGATATTTATACTTTGCTTTATTCCAGAGACTATTGTTGGTAAACATGATGCTCCGATACGTTGCGTAGAGTATTGTTCCAGTGTGAATGTTATTGTAACTGGAAGTTGGGATCACAGCGTCAAACTCTGGGATCCTCGATCTCCAGGAAGTTCTGGGGGACTTGCCCAACCAGATAAAGTAAGTTGATTATTTTAGAATCTTGTACTTTGGTTACTGCCAAAATTGAAGGTCCATGTATTGTTAATGTTTTTTTTTTAACTCTTTCATTTGTTTTAGTTTTTAAACTGCTGCGCCATCTTGATTTAGTTTATCATGTTCACCCTGGTACTTATTTTATCAATCTCTTTCTTGTCGAACTGCTAAGTTACAGGATCTAAACACAACCACAGGCATGTGGTACAGGACCTAAACACAGACATGTGCTACAAGACCTAAACACAAACATGTGGTACAAGACCTAAACACATACATGTGCTACAGGACCTAAACACAAACATGTGGTACAGGACCTAAACACAAACGTGATACAGGACCTAAACACAGACATGTGCTACAGGATCTAAACACAAACATGTGGTACAGGACCTAAACACAAACATGTGGCACATGGCCTAAACACAGACATGTGGTACAGGACCTAAACACAAACATGCGGTACAGGACCTAAACATAAACATGTGCTACAGGACCTAAACACAGACATGTGGTACAGGACCTAAACACAAACATGTGCTACAGGACCTAAACACAAACATGTGCTACAGGACCTAAACACAGACATGTGGTACAGGACCTAAACACAAACATGTGTTACAGGACCTAAACACAGACATGTGCTACAGGACCTAAACACAAACATGTGCTACAGGACCTAAACACAAACATGTGCTACAGGACCTAAACACAAACACAGACATGTGGTACAGGACCTAAACAGGCATGTGGTACAGGACCTAAACACAGACATGTGGTACAGGACCTAAACACAGACATGTGGTACAAGACATTAAGAGTTAATGTTTTGATAAAGGTGTCCTGTAGTGATTTAGTAGAAAATATCTAAAACAGGTTTGTTAATTCAAATGTTTATAGTATCTTTACTAGTGGACAGATCATTGTGAACATTTACTGTGTTAGATTAATGACTTTAATTTTTAATGTGACACAATAAAAAGGCTCCCAGTCCACACTGTAAATGTGGTTGGTGTTAGGAAGGGCGTCCAGCCATAGAAAACCTGCCAGAGGCATTCTGTACGAGTGAGACACGGTCTCCCGACCAATTCCGCATCAAGTCTAACCCATGCTAGCGTGGAAGAAAGACGTTAAACGATGATGATGATGATGATGATGATGATGATGATGATACACTCACAGTGCTATTTTTGTACGTGTCAGGAATGTCTTGCTAATGTGGTATCATCACTCCTTACCCTTCAACAACCCCCTTACCTTTTAGTGGCTCTTTTGAGATTCTCAGCTCCTTTGAGGAAGAGGAATATCATCCATTATGGGAATCTCTGCTCTAGCCCTTTTCATTGCTAATTAGAGATACTGCCTTTGTATTTCAATTACTTTTGAAAATAATACAAAATTTAGAGGAATTTAATAAAATAATTAACTGTTTCATTATTAAGCAGATATTTGGAACATTACTTAATTACTGTATTTCCCTGCACTGTAGACGCTTTGTCCTCGAGGACACACCCTAATTTTGACAACCAAAAATTTGAAATAAAATAATAAACAACCTTCAGCCTCCAAGATGCATGGTAGATTTTTGAGACTTATTTTAGGAAAAAAAGTAGCGTCTTTGACGCTGGGAATTACAGTACTTTAGATTTAGATTTGATAGAAATAAACGAAAGACGTCATTTTGGGGGGATGTTAGGCCATTATTGTTCAGAATTCAGGGCTTGAACTTCCGTTTCTTCTCGTAGAATGCTGAGTGGCAGGGATGTCTCCAAAGTCCAACAGTAATCAGCCATTATGACAGCATCCCATCGTCCCTGATACCTGGTCTACATCTCTTTCATGTCCTCATACAATTTCTCCCCTCGCTAATTGATCCCAGATTCTCAGGAAACTGATCCATATGTGAGAATAAGTAATGAATTTTGATGATCCTGTTGCATCTGAGGTTTCTGAAAGTAGTCAGCATATTGGTGACACATTCTGCATATACCCACCCTACCACACTAGTTACCTCATATATTGAGACTTATTTTAGGAAAAAAGTTGCGTCTTCGAGGCCGGGAAATACGGTAATTGGCGAATATTTCTGACATAAAATAAGGGAATGTTTTAATATCGAGAAGTACAAATATTTTAAAATGTTGTAGTTTTATATCATAAAAGTTCAGCAGTTTCAAGTGGATTGATATTAAATGGGTTAGATTCTAAAAATGTATACAAATGTTATATACGTTACATTTTTAGGTGTACACCTTAGCTGTATGTGGTGACAGGTTGGTTGTTGGCACTGCTGGAAGAAGAGTTCTTGTTTGGGATTTGCGAAACATTGGCTACGTACAACAAAGAAGAGAATCAAGTTTAAAATTTCAAACTCGGTGTATTCGATGTTTTCCAAACAAACAAGGATATGTCTTAAGCTCAATTGAAGGTCAGCTTTCTTTTCCTTCTTTTTCTTCTCTACTATAGTCCATATTTCAATAGTGTGGTGGTCAGATAGTCCATATTTCAATAATGTGGTGGTAAGATAGTCCATATTTCAGTCGTGTGGTGGTAAGATAGTCCATATTTCAATAGTGTGGAGGTAAGGTAGTCCATATTTCAGTAGTGTGGAGGTAAGTTAGTCCATATTTCAGTAGTGTGGTGGTAAGATAGTCCATATTTCAGTAGTGTGGAGGTCAGATAGTCCATATTTCAGTAGTGTGGAGGTCAGATAGTTCATATTTCAATAATGTGGTGGTAAGATAGTCCATATTTCAGTAGTGTGGTGGTAAGTTAGTCCATATTTCAGTAGTGTGGTGGTAAGATATTTCATATTTCAATAGTATGGAGGTAAGTTAGTCCATATTTCAGTAGTGTGGAGGTAAGATAGTCCATATTTCAGTAGTGTGGAGGTAAGATAGTCCATATTTCAGTCGTGTGGTGGTAAGTTAGTCCATATTTCAGTAGTGTGGAGGTAAGATAGTCCATATTTCAGTCGTGTGGTGGTAAGTTAGTCCATATTTCAGTAGTGTGGAGGTAAGATAGTCCATATTTCAGTCGTGTGGTGGTAAGTTAGTCCATATTTCAGTAGTGTGGAGGTAAGATAGTCCATATTTCAGTCGTGTGGTGGTAAGATAGTCCATATTTCAGTAGTGTGGAGGTAAGATAGTCCATATTTCAGTCGTGTGGTGGTAAGTTAGTCCATATTTCAGTAGTGTGGTGGTAAGTTAGTCCATATTTCAGTAGTGTGGAAGTAAGATAGTCCATATTTCAGTAGTGTGGAAGTAAGATAGTCCATATTTCAGTCGTGTGGTGGTAAGTTAGTCCATATTTCAATAGTGTGGAAGTAAGATATTTCATATTTCAGTAGTGTGGTGGTAAGTTAGTCCATATTTCAGTCGTGTGGAAGTAAGATAGTCCATATTTCAATAGTGTGGTGGTAAGTTAGTCCATATTTCAGTAGTGTGGAGGTAAGATAGTCCATATTTCAGTAGTGTGGTGGTAAGTTAGTCCATATTTCAGTAGTGTGGAGGTAAGATAGTCCATATTTCAGTAGTGTGGTGGTAAGTTAGTCCATATTTCAATAGTGTGGAGGTAAGATAGTCCATATTTCAGTAGTGTGGTGGTAAGATAGTCCATATTTCAGTAGTGTGGAAGTAAGATAGTCCATATTTCAGTAGTGTGGAGGTAAGGTAGTCCATATTTCAATAGTGTGGAGGTAAGATAGTCCATATTTCAGTAGTGTGGTGGTAAGATAGTCCATATTTCAGTAGTGTGGTGGTAAGTTAGTCCATATTTCAGTAGTGTGGTGGTAAGTTAGTCCATATTTCAGTAGTGTGGTGGTAAGTTAGTCCATATTTCAGTAGTGTGGAAGTAAGATAGTCCATATTTCAGTAGTGTGGTGGTAAGTTAGTCCATATTTCAGTAGTGTGGAAGTAAGATAGTTCATATTTCAGTAGTGTGGAAGTAAGATATTTCATATTTCAGTAGTGTGGTGGTAAGTTAGTCCATATTTCAGTAGTGTGGAAGTAAGATAGTTCATATTTCAGTAGTGTGGAAGTAAGATATTTCATATTTCAGTAGTGTGGTGGTAAGTTAGTCCATATTTCAGTAGTGTGGAAGTAAGATAGTCCATATTTCAGTAGTGTGGTGGTAAGTTAGTCCATATTTCAATAGTGTGGAAGTAAGATAGTCCATATTTCAGTAGTGTGGTGGTAAGTTAGTCCATATTTCAGTAGTGTGGAAGTAAGATAGTCCATATTTCAGTCGTGTGGTGGTAAGTTAGTCCATATTTCAATAGTGTGGAAGTAAGATAGTCCATATTTCAGTAGTGTGGAAGTAAGATAGTCCATATTTCAGTAATGTGGTGGTAAGTTAGTCCATATTTCAGTAGTGTGGAGGTAAGATAGTCCATATTTCAGTAGTGTGGTGGTAAGATAGTCCATATTTCAGTAGTGTGGAAGTAAGTTAGTCCATATTTCAATAGTGTGGAAGTAAGATAATCCATATTTCAGTAGTGTGGAAGTAAGATAGTCCATATTTCAGTAGTGTGGAAGTAAGATAGTCCATATTTCAGTAATGTGGTGGTAAGTTAGTCCATATTTCAGTAGTGTGGAGGTAAGATAGTCCATATTTCAGTAGTGTGGTGGTAAGATAGTCCATATTTCAGTAGTGTGGAAGTAAGATAGTCCATATTTCAGTAGTGTGGTGGTAAGTTAGTCCATATTTAAGTAGTGTGGAAGTAAGATAGTCCATATTTCAGTAGTGTGGAAGTAAGATAGTCCATATTTCAGTAGTGTGGAAGTAAGATAGTCCATATTTCAGTAATGTGGTGGTAAGTTAGTCCATATTTCAGTAGTGTGGAGGTAAGATAGTCCATATTTCAGTAGTGTGGTGGTAAGATAGTCCATATTTCAGTAGTGTGGAAGTAAGATAGTCCATATTTCATTAGTGTGGTGGTAAGTTAGTCCATATTTCAGTAGTGTGGAAGTAAGATAGTCCATATTTCAGTAGTGTGGAAGTAAGATAGTCCATATTTCAGTAGTGTGGAAGTAAGATATTTCATATTTCAGTAGTGTGGAAGTAAGATAGTCCATATTTCAGTAGTGTGGTGGTAAGTTAGTCCATATTTCAGTAGTGTGGAGGTAAGATAGTCCATATTTCAGTAGTGTGGTGGTAAGATAGTCCATATTTCAATAGTGTGGTGGTAAGTTAGTCCATATTTCAATAGTGTGGAGGTAAGAGAGTCCATATTTCAATAGTGTGGAGGTAAGTTAGTCCATATTTCAATAGTGTGGAGGTAAGTTAGTCCATATTTCAGTAGTGTGGAGGTAAGATAGATTCGATATTATGTGAGATAAAACCTTTACTGTGAAAATACAATAATAAATATAGAGTAATGTAAATGCTAAGGGGTTAACTGACCAACATGTCTGAAATAACGTATGCGTGAAATTTAATTCTGTTTCAGTGAGTTTTGTTAGTAACTGGTTAATACATATTTTTTAACATAAACTTTACCTGATCTTTTTGTTAGGCCGAGTCGCTGTAGAATACCTTGATCCTAGTCCTGAAGTCCAGAAGAAGAAATATGCTTTCAAGTGCCATCGAATTAAAGAAAATGGCGTTGAGAAAATTTATCCTGTGAATTCCATTGCATTCCACAACACTCATAACACATTTGCAACTGGTGGGTCTGATGGGTTTGTAAATATCTGGGATGGCTTCCACAAGAAAAGACTCTGTCAGTTTCATAAGTAAGTTCTTACAAAATTTTATGCAGATTGCCATTTTAAATAATTCTACTTTTAGTTTACAGGTTAAAACATAAAACTATTATACGAGGTCAGCTGAAAAGTTCATAGGCTGACCAAGATACTCTCATGGAATGACCAAATGAGGTTGAAATTAATGCATGCAAAATTTCACATCTCTAGCATCAATCCTTCCTAGTCAATCTATGAACTTTTTCATCCTACATTTGTAGATCAAATTTTCAAGACTAGTTAATAGATTAATAGCTGTGCTTTGGACTACTGATAGTTCTCACTATATAAGTGCATGACAGCAAAAGCTTGTATAAATGAATTCAAATGCTTAACTCTTTAGCATTTACATTATTCTATATATACTATTGTATTTTCACAGTAAAGGCTTTACCTCACATAATATCTCACATAACATTTACATTACTCTATATATACTATTGTATTTTCACAGTAAAGGCTTTACTTCATATAATTATCTCACATAATATCGAAGCTATGAGATTTTGTGGATTGGCAGTATCGGTAGAAGGTCGGACGCCTTGCTTTGCAGCATAGAGTTATGGCCCTTTACGATCTGAGTTCAAATCCCACCAAGGTTAATTTTGCCTTTCATCCTTACGAGGTCGGTAAAATGAAGCACCAGTAATGTACTGGGGTAATTGCTGGTCTTGTGCCAAAAAGTAAAAACAATTATTGATATATATTTTATAATGTATTGATATAGAGAGAGCTAGGTAGATAGCTAGCCTTGTGCTAAAAGTAGAATTAATTATTTATTTTGAGAACAATACCCTAACATAAGTATGAGCAGCTGGTTACAGCCGATTTGAATAGAAAGAGGTAAGAAGATTCTGGCCAGATACGGCCGGTTTAAATGTTAAAGGGTTAAACAAAAAATCTAAAGTAAATATTTTTATTGTTTTTCAGATATCCAACAAGTATATCTTCATTGGCTTTCAGTCATGATGGTAGCACCCTTGCCATAGCCTCTTCATATATGTTTGAATCTGATGAAATGAAGGAATACCTTGAAGACGCTGTATTCATCCGTAATGTCACTGATCAAGAAACAAAACCAAAATCCTGAGATGCATATTTTTTTCACTTTTTTTTACAATTTTAATTATATTAAATTAACAAAACATCTATTGTTGTTGAGATTTTTTGCTTCTTTTTTTTGGAGAGAGAAAGATTTTATAAGCTGAGACTGTTGAAAAAATATTTAGGAAGCTGTATAAAAAAGTGCAGGGTGATCAAAATTGATGGAAGTTACGGAGTAGGTAGACCCAGAAAAACCTTGGACGACATGATAAAATCCGACCTTGCACACTTACACCTCTCTAAGACAATGTCATTGGATCGAGATCTTTGGTGCTATGCAGTAATACAGAAGACCCGCCTTCTCTTAAGTACAAAGTTAAACCTACAGTCAGTAGGCACCTCTTAACCAAATATACACCCCAACCCACTACCCCTACTCCATCCTCCCACTCCCACCCACACCACCCTTTCTCTGTAAAGTTATGTTGGTACCACAACATCCAGTCCACACTAATGAGGTCGTGTAGGTGTCACGACAAAAAAGACACAGTCCACGCTGTAAAGTGGTCGTGTAGGTAACACGGTAAAAAGGCTCCCAGTCCAACCTGTAATGTGGTCATGTAGGTAATAATGTAAAAAGCTCCCAGTCCACGCTGTAAAGTGGTCGTGTAGGTAACGGTAAAAAGGCTCCCAGTCCACACTGTAAATGTGGTTGGTGTTAGGAAGGGCATCCATCTTTAGAAAACCTGCCAGACAGTCCTATATGAGCGAGACATGGTCACCTAATCAATCTTGCCTCAAGTGAGACAATTCCTGTCTAACCCATGCTAGTGTGGAAGATAGTTGTTAAACAATGACAAAACAAAACTGACTTCATCACTATCATCATCATCAACATCATCATCATTTAACGTCCATTTTCCACACTAGCATGGGTTAGACAAGCCAGGTCAAAGAACTGTGTTTTATTCACACAGAACTGATTTTGGCTTGGTTTCTATGGCACGTGTATTTAAGACATAGATCAGTTAAAGAAGAACAAATCGATTATTTGATTTTGTTTTGAACCATTTCTGTTTTACATTTGAAAAGAGTTGTTACCCAGTATTTCAACATGATATTTCAGGACTATAGCCCTGAAATATCATGTTGAAATACTTGGTAACAACATTACTTTGTTTGTCATCCATTGCATATTTTTCCAGCATTGTACCACCTTTTTGAAACTCTGTCTTTTATTAAATATTGTAGTTTGTTTGAAGCATTGTGGAAAATGAGCCACACAAAAGCCTAGAAAGGTTCCTCATTCTCCAACACTCCCATTGGATCCTCTCATAATGGACCATACTTTGGAAATATATTGGCTCTAATAAATATTTTTCTAATGTAACATCTCTGGTTCTTGTTTGTCTTCCTCAACTTACTTCCTCTCCACTCAACTTCACCTCTCTCTCTACTTCACTCAACCTCATCTCTCACTACTCCACTCAACTTCACCTCTTACTTCACCTAATTTTCTTGCCTTCAAAAGTGACTTCCAAAACATAACCAAAAAATAGACAATAACCTGCTGGCATCATCATCATCATCATCATCATTTTACGTCCGCTTTTCCCTGCTTGCAAGGGTGGGACGGGAACTGATTCTGGCTTGATTTCTACAGCTGGATGCCCTCCCTAACACCAACCTCATTTACAGTGAGTGCTGGGTGCTTTTTTTCCGTGGTGCCTACACGTCCACTTTGCAGTGTGGGCTGGGTGCCTTTTTGCCGTGGCACCTCCACGACCACTTTGCAGTGGAATGATAGGGACCCCAGTCCCTATCATCTCATTTCTACAGCTGAGCAAACTGGAGCAATGTGAAATAAAGTGTCTTGCTCAAGGAAACAACACATCAGCCGGTCTGAGAATTGAACTCACAACCTTTCGATTGCAAGGCCAATGCTCTAACCACTAAGCCATGTGCCTCCACTGGAAATCCATTCATCATCATCATCATCATCATTTTATGTCTGCTTTTCCCTGCTTGTAAGGGTGGGACGGGTCCTATTCAGCACAGCATCTCTCCATTCGTCACGGACGGTCCTTCATCATCTCCTCTGTGAGCTTCAGCAATCTGATGTCAGCTCTCTGCCCATCTCTGCCCATGTTTTTTGTGGTCTTCCTCTACTGCGATTTCCTTCCACCAGGATTTCTTGGCACTTCTTTACCCAACAGTTATCTTCTATGAGCATCCATTAGTATTACTAATGTCAGAAGTTAGTAATAATGACCTGCTCACTACAAGGCCCATAAGCTAGGGTCTTAGGGTCCTGGGAAGAATAACAGGAGGACTCCGACTATATTCCATCCTGCTTGTGGTAGCACTCAAGCCCTACAGGTATGAGAGCCAAGCCCTACAGGTATGAGAGCCAAGCCCTACAGGTATGAGATCCAACCCTACAGGTATGAGAGCCAACCCTACAGGTATGAGATCCAACCCTACAGGTATGAGAGCCAAGCCCTACAGGTATGAGATCCAACCCTACAGGTATGAGAGCCAAGCCCTACAGGTATGAGATCCAACCCTACAGGTATGAGAGCCAACCCTACAGGTATGAAACCCAAGCCCTACAGGTATAAAATCCAAGCACAAGTGTGATTTAGGACTCAGTCAATCCATACTGTTGCACTAAGGTAAATATTTAAAGTATTAGGCAAATGCTGGTTTAGAGACAGTACGACCCTCTGTAACTGGTAGACAACAAGCCTCTCATGCATCCTTCAACGGTGATGCCAGCCACAACACCACATCCCATTACTGGGTAATCAAGCTTTTAAACCACAACAGTCACACTTACACCCACCATTTAGCCGTGCTTGGTTGAATTTCTACACTTTGACATTCAGAATACTGGACAGAAATCATATCGTTCCTATGTCGCTCGGTCAGCTTTGCAATGTGTTTTAATTAGACAGTCAGACTCATAGTTCAGAGTCGACTGTACATCGTCTGTCACATGTCATGGCAACACCACCTCTGAGAGAGGCAGCAGGGAGGAAAAACCGACGGGCCAGCGAGGAGCCCAAAGCTGTTGTTCCAGGTGTGGTGCCATGGTGTTTGCTCCAACTACGAGCTGAATGTCGTAAAAGAAATCACTGCCATTGCTTCCACTCTGCTCTGCCCTTTGATGGGAAAACTGTGAGTGGCTGCCGCCGACACGAGAGACTGGACGACGAAAAGAAACAGTCGAGCGAGAAAGGGGAATGCCGCACGCACGCGCACGCGCACAAATCTCCACCCCCCCTTTCTACGCCTGCGCGAACGAGACGAGAAGGAAGAAGAAGAAGAAGAAGCCTGAAGTGTGTGGCAACCCTACCACCTCATTTACTGTCAAAACTACCGTTCACCGACGACTGGCCGTGTATAGGATTTTTGTTATTCATAAATATTTCTTTATCGTGGAGTTTTAACCCTAGGCCAAACCTCATTAAACAAACTTATGATGAAAGACATTCCAGCCGTGACTATCCGACTTTTTAGTATATCTACGACGACATTTTTCAATGGAGTTTTCCTGTTTTTAATATGGTAGGTATCGCTTCATTTAACGGTTGGTCTGTATTTCTTTTTATCAGCTAGTTTGCATTGTTGTTCATCTGAAGACTTAAATGTCAAACTGGTCAAAGTAATTTTAACATTTCAATAAAAGTCGCCTGCATTGAAAATGGTGGTGTCGTGTGTTTACATTCGATTAAATCAACCTGAGTGTGTTACTGGTACTTTATTTTATCGACCCCGTAAAGATGGAAAATAAAGCTCACTTCAACGGCATTTAGATCGATAATTTAAAGGGACTAAACTCAATATGATTTGCAGCAAAGAGTTACATCCCTTTAGAGTCTGAGTTTCAATCCTGCCGAGGTTAGCTTTGTCTTTCATCCTTACCAGGTCAATAAAATAAAATACCAGTAACGCACTGAGTTGATTTAATGACCTTTACTCTCCCCCCAAATTGCTGGCCTTGTGCCTAAACCAGAAACCATTCTTAACGGTCTTGTCAATATGACCAGAATTCAAACAGACCTAAAGTGGAGAAAACATTTGGTTTTCCATGTAAGATATTGTTCAGAAGGTTAACGACGATAAAATAATAGTTTATTTTGGTGAACGAGACAGTGTTAAAGGTTTGTGTAACTTTATTCAATACATTTAGTTATATACACCTGATTAAATCGTTGTCTTTCATTATCTACTCTGCGATCAAATTTATATTGTACACAATGTAAATTTTACTCCAGATTACACTCTAACCCTCTGGGGGGTGCGAAATAGCATTCCAGGGGGTGCGAGATAACTATGATAATTTAATTCTTTTTTTAGGATTTATTAAAATTTTAATTTGTTACAATTTTTTTTCTTTTCCATATATTTCGTTTTTGTTTACATATTATTAAAAAATTAGATTATATAAATTTGTTGCTCAAATTTAGTATCAATTCGTCTTCTTTATCCTAAGATAAATTATTACTTCATCCTTCAAAACTTCCATGTTTCCAGAAATTCGCAAACACTACACCCGATATTCCTCCTCCATACACACGGACTATGTGTGTGTATGTGTCAGCGTGTCTCATGACTCATACACTGTGTTCACTTTCCTGACATTGTATATTATTCTAGGTACTATACATACACTTTTGATGAGTTGTAGTGCACCTGAACACAATTTTCATTATCATTGTTTTCAAAATCTAAATTTTGTAAAAATCAAATCACTATGTACTAATCATCTAAAAATCGAAAAAAAAAAAAAATTGACGCTAACTACGTTTTAATGATTTTGTTGTGACTGCATGTTGAAGGAAAGTATTTTGATATTTGGATGCAACATGATCCGAAGTTTCAACTGAGCCTCGAGATGAGCATCCGCCATTTGTAATGTCAAAGTTGTTTTGATTTTGGTTAGGTAAGAGAAGGTAAATTCACAGCAATGAAATGGTTGAAAAGCAAGATAGTATTTTTCTGAAGTTACGGGTATTCTCCAACAAAGCCTTTTGGAAAAGACTCGGTTATTTTAGAAAACATGTGTGTGTGTATCTAGGGAAACAAGTGCCCGCGTGCGTGTGTGTGTCGTGGGAACGCTAAAAGAAGCTTACAACACTCGGTGCTTTTTTTTTTTTTACAATATTTATTTATTTATTGTGTGTTTTCAACGAAATTAGTGAAAATATCAGAAAATAATACATATAAAGCTGAAACTGTTAATGGCGGCGTTGAAACGGACTCCTTTTAAATCAAAGTTAGCACGACCCCACAAACATAACGGCATCACTGGTGACGTCAGTTTATTTTCTGTTAAAACATCACAACTCTTTATACAAAGGAAAATCTCCTTTAACCGTTTAATGTTCAAACCGGCCAGAATTCTCTACCTCTTTCTGTTGAAACTGGTTGTAACTGGTCGCTCAAACTGATGTTAAGGTATTGTTCTCAAAATAGATACTTTCAAAATCTCATGGATTCGATATTATGAGAGATAATTATGCGAGGTAAAGCATTTACCATGAAAATATAATAGTATATATAGAGTAATGTGAATGTTATGTGAGATAATTGTGAGGGAAAGCCTTTACCATGAGATATAATAGTATATATAGAGTAATGTGAATGTTATGCGAGATATTATGTGAGGTAAAGCCTTTACCATGAGATATAATAGTATATATAGAGTAATGTGAATGTTATGTGAGATAATTGTGAGGGAAAGCCTTTACCATGAAAATATAATAGTATATATAGAGTAATGTAAATGTTATGTGAGATATTATGAGGTAAAGCCTTTACCATGAAAATATAATAGTATATATAGAGTAATATGAATGTTAAAGGGTTAAAAATACAAAAACATTAGCTAAGATGTATTTTCATTTTCATTCATTTCATATTCATCAAGTTAATGCATCTAGAAATAGCTGAAGTGTTATATTGTTTAAATAGGATATGTTTCATTGTACACCCTTTAAGTAGAAATTTCTGGATCTGTACGGTTATGAGGTGGACACTACTAATAGTTTGGTGAAGTTTCTTTATCTGTGCAGCTATGAATTGGATGACTGCTAATAGTTTGGTGAAGATTCTTTATCTGTACAGCTGTGAGGTGGACCAGTGCTAGTAGTTTGGTGAAGTTTCTTTATCTGTACAGCTGTGAGGTGGACCAGTGCTAATAGTTTGGTGAAGTCTCTTTATCTGTACAGCTGTGAGGTGGACCACTGCTAATAGTTTGGTGTAGTTTCTTTATCTGTACGGTTGTGAGGTGGACCACTGCTAATAGTTTGGTGAAGTCTCTTTATCTGTACAGCTGTGAGGTGGACCAGTGCTAGTAGTTTGGTGAAGTTTCTTTATCTGTACAGCTGTGAGGTGGACCAGTGCTAATAGTTTGGTGAAGTCTCTTTATCTGTACAGCTGTGAGGTGGACCACTGCTAATAGTTTGGTGTAGTTTCTTTATCTGTACGGTTGTGAGGTGGACCACTGCTAATAGTTTGGTGAAGTTTCTTTATCTGTACAGCTGTGAGGTGGACCAGTGCTAGTAGTTTGGTGAAGTTTCTTTATCTGTACAGCTGTGAGGTGGACCACGGCTAATAGTTTGGTGAAGTTTCTTTATCTGTACGGCTGTGAGGTGGACCAGTGCTAGTAGTTTGGTGAAGTTTCTTTATCTGTACAGCTGTGAGGTGGACCACTGCTAGTAGTTTGGTGAAGTTTCTTTATCTGTACGGCTGTGAGGTGGCCCACTGCTAATAGTTTGGTGAAGTTTCTTTATCTGTACAGCTGTGAGGTGGACCACGGCTAATAGTTTGGTGAAGTTTCTTTATCTGTACAGCTGTGAGGTGGCCCACTGCTAATAGTTTGGTGAAGTTTCTTTATCTGTACAGCTGTGAGGTGGCCCACTGCTAATAGTTTGGTGAAGTCTCTTTATCTGTACAGCTGTGAGGTGGCCCACTGCTAATAGTTTGGTGAAGTTTCTTTATCTGTACAGCTGTGAGGTGGACCACGGCTAATAGTTTGGTGAAGTCTCTTTATCTGAACGGCTGTGAGGTGGACCACTGCTAATAGTTTGGTGAAGTTTCTTTATCTGTACAGATGTGAGGTGGACCACGGCTAATAGTTTGGTGAAGTCTCTTTATCTGTACGGCTGTGAGGTGGACCAGTGCTAATAGTTTGGTGAAGTTTCTTTATCTGTACAGCTGTGAGGTGGATCAGTGCTAATAGTTTGGTGAAATCTCTTTATCTGTATGGCTGTGAGGTGGACCACTGCTAATAGTTTGAAGTTTCTTTATCTGTACGGTTGTGAGGTGGACCACTGCTAGTAGTTTGGTGAAGTCTCTTTATCTGTACAGCTGTGAGGTGGACCACTGCTAATAGTTTGGTGAAGTTTCTTTATCTGTACAGCTGTGAGGTGGACCAGTGCTAGTAGTTTGGTGAAGTTTCTTTATCTGTACAGCTATTAGGTGGACCACTGCTAATAGTTTGGTGACGTTTCTTTATCTGTACAGCTGTGAGGTGGACCACTGCTAATAGTTTGGTGACGTTTCTTTATCTGTACAGCTGTGAGGTGGCCCACTGCTAATTGTTTGGTGAAGTTTCTTTATCTGTACAGCTGTGAGGTGGCCCACTGCTAATTGTTTGGTGAAGTTTCTTTATCTGTACAGCTGTGAGGAAACCACTGCTAATAGTTTGGTGAAGTTTCTTTATCTGTACGGCTGTGAGGTGGACCACGGCTAATAGTTTGAAGTTTCTTTATCTGTACAGCTGTGAAGTGGACCACTGCTAATAGTTTGGTGAAGTTTCTTTATCTGTACGGCTGTAAGGTGGACCACTGCTAGTAGTTTGGTGAAGTTTCTTTATCTGTACGGCTGTGAGGTGGACCACTGCTAATAGTTTGGTGAAGTTTCTTTATCTGTACGGCTGTGAGGTGGACCAGTGTTAATAGTTTGAAGTTTCTTTATCTGTACAGCTGTGAGGTGGACCACTGCTAGTAGTTTGGTGAAGTTTCTTTATCTGTACAGCTGTGAGGTGGACCAGTGCTAGTAGTTTGGTGAAGTTTCTTTATCTGTACAGCTGTGAGGTGGACCAGTGCTAGTAGTTTGGTGAAGTTTCTTTATCTGTACAGCTGTGAGGTGGATCAGTGCTAATAGTTTGGTGAAATCTCTTTATCTGTATGGCTGTGAGGTGGACCACTGCTAATAGTTTGGTGAAGTTTCTTTATCTGTACAGCTGTGAGGTGGATCAGTGCTAATAGTTTGGTGAAATCTCTTTATCTGTATGGCTGTGAGGTGGACCACTGCTAATAGTTTGGTGAAGTTTCTTTATCTGTACGGTTGTGAGGTGGACCACTGCTAGTAGTTTGGTGAAGTCTATTTATCTGTACAGCTGTGAGGTGGACCACTGCTAATAGTTTGGTGAAGTTTCTTTATCTGTACAGCTGTGAGGTGGACCAGTGCTAGTAGTTTGGTGAAGTTTCTTTATCTGTACAGCTGTGAGGTGGACCACTGCTAGTAGTTTGGTGAAGTTTCTTTATCTGTACAGCTGTGAGGTGGACCAGTGCTAATAGTTTGGTGAAGTTTCTTTATCTGTACAGCTGTGAGGTGGACCAGTGCTAATAGTTTGGTGAAGTTTCTTTATCTGTACAGCTGTGAGGTGGACCACTGCTAATAGTTTGGTGAAGTATCTTTATCTGTACGGTTGTGAGGTGGACCACTGCTAATAGTTTGGTGAAGTCTCTTTATCTGTACAGCTGTGAGGTGGACCACTGCTAGTAGTTTGGTGAAGTTTCTTTATCTGTACAGCTGTGAGGTGGACCAGTGCTAGTAGTTTGGTGAAGTTTCTTTATCTGTACAGCTGTGAGGTGAACCACTGCTAGTAGTTTGGTGAAGTTTCTTTATCTGTACGGCTGTGAGGTAGACCACTGCTAATAGTTTGGTGAAGTTTCTTTATCTGTACAGCTGTGAGGTGGACCACTGCTAGTAGTTTGGTGAAGTTTCTTTATCTGTACAGCCGTGAGGTGGACCAGTGCTAATAGTTTGAAGTTTCTTTATCTGTACAGCTGTGAGGTGGATCACTGCTAGTAGTTTGGTGTAGTTTCTTTATCTGTACAGCTGTGAGGTGGACCAGTGCTAGTAGTTTGGTGAAGTTTCTTTATCTGTACAGCTGTGAGGTGGATCACTGCTAGTAGTTTGGTGAAGTTTCTTTATCTGTACAGCTGTGAGGTGGATCACTGCTAGTAGTTTGAAGTTTCTTTATCTGTACAGCTGTGAGGTGGACCAGTGCTAGTAGTTTGGTGAAGTTTCTTTATCTGTACAGCTGTGAGGTGGACCAGTGCTAGTAGTTTGGTGAAGTTTCTTTATCTGTACAGCTGTGAGGTGGACCAGTGCTAGTAGTTTGGTGAAGTTTCTTTATCTGTACAGCTGTGAGGTGAACCACTGCTAGTAGTTTGGTGAAGTTTCTTTATCTGTACGGCTGTGAGGTAGACCACTGCTAATAGTTTGGTGAAGTTTCTTTATCTGTACAGCTGTGAGGTGGACCACTGCTAGTAGTTTGGTGAAGTTTCTTTATCTGTACAGCCGTGAGGTGGACCAGTGCTAATAGTTTGAAGTTTCTTTATCTGTACAGCTGTGAGGTGGATCACTGCTAGTAGTTTGGTGTAGTTTCTTTATCTGTACAGCTGTGAGGTGGACCAGTGCTAGTAGTTTGGTGAAGTTTCTTTATCTGTACAGCTGTGAGGTGGATCACTGCTAGTAGTTTGGTGAAGTTTCTTTATCTGTACAGCTGTGAGGTGGATCACTGCTAGTAGTTTGAAGTTTCTTTATCTGTACAGCTGTGAGGTGGACCAGTGCTAGTAGTTTGGTGAAGTTTCTTTATCTGTACAGCTGTGAGGTGGACCAGTGCTAGTAGTTTGGTGAAGTTTCTTTATCTGTACAGCTGTGAGGTGGACCAGTGCTAGTAGTTCGGTGAAGTTTCTTTATCTGTACGGCTCTGATGTGGACCAGTGCTAATAGTTTGGTGAAGTTTCTTTATCTGTACAGCTGTGAGGTGGACCAGTGCTAATAGTTTGGTGAAGTCTCTTTATCTGTACGGCTGTAAGTTGGACCACTGTTAATAGTTGGAAGTTTCTTTATCTGTACAGCTGTGAAGTGGACCACTGCTAGTAGTTTGGTGAAGTTTCTTTATCTGTACGGCTGTGAGGTGGCTCACTGCTAATAGTTTGGTGAAGTTTCTTTATCTGTACAGCTGTGAGGTGGACCAGTGCTAATAGTTTGGTGAAGTCTCTTTATCTGTACGGCTGTGAGGTGGCCCACTGCTAATAGTTTGAAGTTTCTTTATCTGTACAGCTGTGAGGTGGATCAGTGCTAATAGTTTGGTGAAGTTTCTTTATCTGTACAGCTGTGAGGTGGACCAGTGCTAATAGTTTGGTGAAGTTTCTTTATCTGTACAGCTGTGAGGTGGACCACTGCTAGTAGTTTGGTGAAGTTTCTTTATCTGTACAGCTGTGAGGTGGACCAGTGCTAATAGTTTGGTGTAGTTTCATTATTTGTACGATTGTGAGGTGGACCACTGCTAATAGTTTGGTGAAGTTCTTTATCTGTACAGCTGTGAGGTGGACCACTGCTAGTAGTTTGGTGAAGTTTCTTTATCTGTACAGCTGTGAGGTGGACCAGTGCTAGTAGTTTGGTGAAGTTTCTTTATCTGTACAGCTGTGAGGTGGACCAGTGCTAATAGTTTGGTGAAGTTTCTTTATCTGTACAGCTGTGAGGTGGACCAGTGCTAATAGTTTGGTGAAGTTTCTTTATCTGTACAGCTGTGAGGTGGACCAGTGCTAATAGTTTGGTGAAGTTTCTTTATCTGTACAGCTGTGAGGTGGACCAGTGCTAATAGTTTGGTGAAGTTTCTTTATCTGTACAGCTGTGAGGTGGACTAGTGCTAATAGTTTGGTGAAGTTTCTTTATCTGTACAGCTGTGAGTTGGACCAGTGCTAGTAGTTTGGTGAAGTGAAATATTTAAATATGAGCTGTTTCATTGTACACGCCTAAAGTACAAGATTCTATCGGTACACAGCTGTGAGGTGGACCACTGCTCATAGTTTGGTACGCCAGAATGGCAAATGATATAAAACTTCCAAACATCTGAAATTAGTGTTAGGAAAATGTTGTCAGTTTTTAAAAGAAGGAAATTGGAGCAAACGAAACCAAAAGAAATACAAAATAAATAAAATAGTAGTGGTGGTGGTGGTAGGGGTGGTAGTGGTAGTGGTGGTGGTGGTAGGGGTATGGTGGTGGTGGTAGTGGTGGTAGTAGTGGTGGTACTAGGGGTGGTGGTAGTAGTGGTGGTGGTAGGGGTGGTGGTAGGGGTGGTGGTGGTGGTAGTAGTGGTGGTAGTGGTGGTAGTAGTGGTGATGTGGTGGTGGTAGTAGTGGTGATAGTTGTGGTGGTAATAGCAATGGTGGTAGTGGTGGTGATAGTGGTGGTGGTGATGGTGGTCGTAGTGGTGGTGGTGGTAGTAGGGGTGGTAGTGGTGGTAGTATTAGTACCAGTGGTGGTGGTGATGGTGGTGGTAGTAGTAGTAGCAATGGTGGTGGTAGTAGTGGTGGTGATGGTAGTAGTAGTAGCAATGGTGGTGGTATTAGGGGTGGTGATGGTGGTAGTGGCGGTGGTGCTGGTAGTAGTAGTAGCAGTAGTGGTGGTAATAGTGGTGGTGGTGGTAGTAGTAGCAGTGGTGGTGGTAGTAGGGGTGGTGGACAGAATGGAAAAGGCGTTTCCCCAGAGGATGGTGAGGGAGATTCGCCGGAAGTGCCATTCCAACTCACGAGGCTCACACCCGCGGCTGGCCATCTCAGCACCTATGGTAGTGAGTAGGGAGGTAGCCCTAGGGTCAAGGACACCAGAAGTCTCCACTGCCAAACCTATAGTGTAGGACATCATTCTAGGAGAAGGAATTAGTGGGTAACATAAAGGTCACGTATGAAGGGTCAGTACAAGACTATCTGGCACCCTAGGCAAGGTTAGATTCCCCAGGAAAATATCAATTTCAAAATTTATAAACAATAAATAAAAAAAACTCTTTTTTTCAACATTTATTTTCCCCCATAAACCAGGATAAAAAAGGACCCTCAATAAAACTGAAATTTATTTTTCAGAATTGTTGTTGATTTGGAGAAATGTGCCCCCTGAAATCAGCGCCCTAGACAGATGCCTAATTTGTCTATATGGTAGTGCTGGCCCTGCATATGTATGTGTGTGACGTTCGGACGTGTACCCAGATTTAATGACCTCAGTAAATCTGGGTTTACGATTTTGTTCCCATTACTAATTAGATCTGATTCGATGAGGATATATTTTTACTCCTCTCGGTGTCACTGTTGTACAGAAACATGGATATGAGAAGTTAAATTATGGTAGAGGAACATGGATATTAGAAGTTAAATGTAAAAAGTATACAGTATACATACACTAATAACGGAAAAAGGAGTTACAATAAAAATATTCCAGATACATAGTCCAATTCGAGCATTAGAAAGTCTATTAATGAAGAATGTTAACTGAAAAATAAGAAAGAAAGAACAAAGAAACTAAATAATGATTAAGATTTTCTTGTTTGGAAATTATTTATGACAAGAAATTACATTAAAATGATAGACATTATTATACATCATATTGTATCTCTCTCTCTTTCTCCACTGGGACGCAGCAGCATAACAATAGCCTGCGCATCGGCGTTTCCTTGAGGCTTGGCCTCCGGATCTGCGAGCCACACCAATGTCGCTGTGGATCCACCGTGGCCTCTTTCGGCCTCCACACGCTTTCCTGTCACCACAGTACCGGTCACCTTCCACGCCATGCTGCCCTCAACGAGGTCATAAAGCATGGCTTGGACGCTGCAGGCTTCCCCTCCCAGCTCGATCCAGTGGGGCTAGACTGAGGGGACGGCAAAAGGCCAGATGGTATGACCATCTTCCCGTTCCGCGGTGGCAAACCCCTCGTCTGGGATGTCACATGCAGTGACACTTTCTCCAGCCGAAACTTGGGGCAGTCTGCGACTAACCCAGGTTCTGCTGCACGTCGGGCTGAGGAGGCAAAACTCTCTCTCTCTCTCATCATTTTACGTCCGCTTTTCCCTGTTTGCAAGGGTGGGACGGGTCCTATTCAACACAGCATCTCTCCACTTGTCACGGTCCTTCGTCATCTCCACCGTGAGTTTCAGCGATCTGAGGTCCGCTCTCACCACCTCCGCCCATGTTTTTCGTGGTCTTCCTTCAACTGGCATTTGTTGGTACTTCTTCACCTAGCGGTCATCCTCCATGCGCATCAGATGTCCATACCAACACTGTCTTCTCCCCCGCACACTACAACTTATCCCTCTTAAACACAATTTCTCTCTTAACACATCCATGCTTGGTCGTTCACGTACATTGACATTGCACAGCCAACGGAGCATGCTTGCTTCATTCCCTCCAGCCGTCGCATATCCTCTGCATTTGCTGCCATGTCTCATTACCGTGCAGCATCACGCACCTCACACATGCATCATATAACCGGCCTTTCGTACGCAGAGAGAAACCCTTCTTCATCAGCAGAGGAAGCAGTTCCCTAAACTTCTACCAGCCCATCCTTCTTCTAGATACTATGGCCTGGGAACACCCCCTCCAATGCTAATCTGATCACCTAGGTACTGGAAGCTATCAACCACTTTTACAGAACCTACCTGCATTTGAAAAATGTGTCTATCAATGCGATTTCTACTGTCAAATTTCCCTGTACATCTACTGCATACGTATTTTCCCCTACCTGTTAGTTTGCCTGCTATCCCACTACATCTGTTGTGTACCCAAGATCTGCATTGTGTACATTTTATATAATTTATGGCAGTTCCTTTTCTGCATATCAAACATGGCCATTTCTCTGACGGAATCAGAGTTTTGTCCTCTTTTCTACTCATCAACACTTTTGTCTTAGCTATGTTCACTCTCAGTCCTCTTGATTCCAACTGCTGTTTCCATAGCCACAATTTATTCTCTAGATCCTCTACTGATTCTGCTATAAGAACCAGATCGTCAGCATTGAGTAGTTCCCATGGGCAGCCAGTCTTAAACTCCTGTTATGGCTTGGAGGACTATAATGAACAAGAGCGGGTTGAGGACTGAACCCTGATGGACTCCTACTTGTATTTGGAATTCCTCACTAAACTCCATTCCTACCCTGACTTTACTGACAGTACCTCTGTACATAGCTTGCACTGTCCTCACCAGCCATTCTCCAACACCTAGTCTCCTTAGGGATCACCAGATGACAGATCTGGGTACCCTATCAAAGGTCTTCTCAAGGTCAATAAAAGCTAAGTATAGTGGCTTATTGTTCTCTAAGAACCTCTCTTGTAGTTGTCTCACTAAGAAGAGGGCATCTGTTGTACTTTTCCCAGGCACAAAACGAAACTGCATCTCATCTAGTTTGACCCTTTCTCTAATTAGTTGCGCTAATAATCTTTCTGCCACTTTCATAACCTGATCCATTTATGCCCCTATAATTGCTCCTCTCCAGAGCATCCCATTTATCTTTGTAGCAATTTGAGAATACTGCTGCACCAGTCTTTGGGTATGGCGCCGCCATATATAGCTTGATTGGTGGTGCGTGCAAACAGTTTATTGCCTACGTCTCCCGATGCCTTCAGCATCTCAGCAACTATCCCCGACGGTCCAGCGGCCTTACCATTTTTCTTTTCCTTAATCGCCTCTTGGACCCTATATTCGTCAATCTCAATAGCTGGTTCCTCTGTCGGATCTACTGAGGGTAATTTCTCTCTCTCCCATTCGTTCTCCACATTCATCAGTCCCTCATAATGACATTTCCAGGCCTCCTTTTTCTGATCATTCGTGACACTAAGTACACTGCATCATTCCGGACACACTTATCTCCAACAATATCCTGATTTGCACTGACACACTGCCTTGCAATGCAGAACACCGCACGTCTCTGATCTTCCCGTCGCAGAACATGAGCAAACCTCTTACTCTCAGCCTCCCTGCGTGCTAAGTACACCTGACGTCTAGCTTCTCTCTTAGCGGCTGCGTATCCTTCCCTACTCCCACCATTTTCCCAAGCCTTCTATACCAGTCCTTTGTCTCTAATGGCCCTATCTACCGTGCTGTTCCACCACCAGGTCACTCAGCCACACGTTTCTTCAGTAGCCTGCAGTAAGTTGTCACATAAGAAATTCCAGTTATCTATGTCATACAACCCTAAATCATCTTCTTTTTCTTCATAAACATCTTGAAGGGTTTTCTAAATTTATATTTTAGTGAAATTTTTTTTTAGCTTCCAGACCTTTCTTTTCCACACCTTCCTGTATATCTCATTCTATCTCTTGCTTACTGAGGTATCACTAACGACTAACCTATGCTGCGGGGTACATTTTTCCCAGGGGTATGCCTTGGTATTTGACACCATCTGTCTGTCTCGCTGCCTAACTACCAAGAATTCAATCTGGCTTATATGCTCGCCTGATTTGTTGGTTATTAGGTGGTTGGTAGGTTCCTGGAAGTTAGTGTTGCAAATGGTTAGTGCACTTGCATCACAAAATTCAAGAAGCCTCACTCTTTCATTTCTTGAGCCATAACCGTGCCCGCCATGTACCCCAGTGTATCCAATCTGGAGTTGTCCAACATGACAATTGAAGTCCCCTGCTAGAATAATGATGTCTCCATCCTCTGTCATTGTGGCTATTTGTAAAAGTTGCTCGTAAAAGCAGTCTTTCTTTCTTTACCTAGGCCTGCCTGGGGAGCATAGGCAGAGATGATTGTCAGTAGTCTCTTGCCTACAACTAATCTAAACTTAAATTACAGGCCAGTCTCCCTGACTATAAGTGTAGATCGATATCCAGTCATTTCGATCTTGTTGTTTGCAATTTGCTCAACAAATTCGTTTGGAACATATGCAAAGGAGTAATTGTAATACAACATCCCAGCCAGAAGTCTAAAGCTATGAAAATACTGTAGTTATTGTATCGACAGATTAACATATATATATATATAAATATATCATCTTAAAAAAAAAGGCACCCAGTCCACACAGTAAATGTGGTTGGCGTTAGGAAGGGCATCCAGCCGTAGAAAACCTGCCAGATACAGTCCTATACGAGCGAGACATGGTCAATCGATCAATCTTGCCTCAAGTGGGACAATTCCCGTCTAATCTATGCTAGCGTGGAAGATGGACGTTAAACGATGATGATGATGACTAATATAGAAATGGCTTCTACAGGATTAGAACAGTTTCATTCAAAAGAAATCATTTCTATATTAAACATGATGTTTACACTCTACTAATGAATTGAGTACCTTACTAACTGTGGTTACCATGATTGAACCCTGATTAGTATATATGTGCGCCTGGGGCTAACTTATATATAGTAATGTATGTAATTACAGTTACAGGTGACGCGCCGTTTAGATGTTTTCGTATATCTGACGAGATTTGATTGTACCCTGAGCTTACTGATATCGAAACAATTATAAAACTTTAAAGAAGTGAATTTTAAAATAAGCAATACTTTATATATAAGAATATTTATGTTTAATGAAGAGCTACGAAATTTAGTAGATAAATTACATAATATTCCTTCATTATTTATTCAAAGTAATCCAACTTATTTTACTAACGGGATAAACAAATATAAAACGGACGCTGTCCCGCACTCTTTCCCTTATTACATTATATATATATATATTACATTATATATATATGACCACCTAACTAGCAGCATGGCTTTCGCCCAGGAAGAAGCTGCCTTACACAGCTGTTACAATACTATTACTGGGTACTGAAACAACTGGTTGACAGCTCACAAGTGGACATGATATGTCTGACTCTGCGAAGGCCTTTGACAAGGTCGACCACGGAATGATATGTCACAAACTACACAGACTCGGCATAACTGGAAAAGTAGGTGAGTGGCTGCATGACTTCTTAAAGGACAGAAGCCAGTTGCAGTAAACGGGACCCTCTCAAAGGAAACATCAATAACAAGTGAGGTGCCCCAAGGCACAGTCCTGGGACCACTACTGTTTTTGGTGGCTCTCTCAGACATGCCCTCGGTAGTACATACAGCATCCTTCACTAGCTATGCTGATGACACAAAGGTAGCAAAGGCAATCAAAAACATGACTGGCGCTGCCCTTTCACAAGATCTGGATGTCATATACAAATGGGCTGAGGACAACAACATGCAGTTTAATGCTGGAAAATTTCAAGCCCTACAATAACAACCTGCAAATACAAAGACAATAACCACACATGCAAATGCACAAGATACGTGTGTAGGTATAGCCTCGCGTTATAAGTGAAATATGCAGGATTAGAACAAATTAAATAAAGTTGAGTCATTTAGAGAGGTGACAGGCGTCAAGAAATATATTATACAGTCAGAATGGGTGGATGGTCAACATTTACCACATTGTTAACATTTACCTCATAAGCAAGAGATACCGGACAACAGATGTATATGATTTGAAATTCGTGATGTATAACCAAATTGGAAGCATGTACACGTCTTTCTACAATGTGTGATATGTTGTACGCAGTACTCCTTCACTCCTATCCGGGAAATCCAGAGCAGAAAAAGTGCAATTCCTGTGGTGCCTGCATGCCATGAAGATCTCAGATTTGAGGTTAACTGAATTATTTTTTAATCTTACTATCTCCATGGCTTCCGCCACACATAGCTTACATCGTACATCACCCACGGAATACGCAACCGCCCGTTGCACTATACTCCAGTGGAGCTTGTATTCCATGCCGCTATCTTTCAACCCCCAGATTAGGTCCGCCAGGCTAGTGGAGTGTCTTTTAGTCCGGTCCTTGAACGAATTTGTGTGGTTGTACATCCTCGACTTAAAGGTCGTGGATGTTGCACCGATGTAGCTGTGCCTTGTGTTACGTGTCACAACTACACATTTGTACACAATGTTTTTCAGCAAGCATCTACCCTGGAGAGGTCATTGTCTACTGTTGCGGCAGTTACAAGTCCGGGTGTCAGGTTGCCTGTTCGTTACCCATGGTATATAATATACTATTATACTCTGCTCTGCGCGAGCATCGAGTGCTCACCCGGCATACCACATACGGACGCAATTTTCTTGC
>OZ024753.1:13367070-13369570 GCA_964016885.1 Eledone cirrhosa | reverse complement strand
AACATCGACCTCCTTACGTTCAAGCATTTCTACAACCTCGTTAGAGCGACCCTGGAGTGTGGGAGCGGTGGGGCGCAGGGGGGGGGGATGGGGGAGATGGGGTTATGTTAGCCATCCGCGGCTGAAACAAAGAGGAGGAGTCCTTGCATTCTCGTCCATGAGGTGAATTTGTCTTTGCATATATATATATATATATATATATATATATATATATATATACTTAAAGGTTAAACAAAGTTCAATGAATAAATTAAAAATTAATAACTCCAGAAAACTAAATCAGTTGAGTGCTTCCAGTCTATTGTAAAACTCTTTCTTTGATTTATTCATTGATCAAAGATTCGAGTTTACTCTTTCGCAAAGCTATGCCCAAATGTATAGTTCTGTATAGATATATATAATTCATCCCTCCCTATGTTTTACACTATAAAAATTATTCCTCTTTGTCTCTCTTTCCTTGATCAATTCTCTTTCGCTCTATACTTCTACTAGCTATATTATCCCCTCATCTGTTTTCTCTCTGTCTTTCTTTTTTCTTTCCTCTTTCTTCAATAATTTGTGATATCGAGTGATATCGAAAGAACAAGTAATGAAGACAAACTGACCCAAGTTTGATAAAAATATCTTAAAAAATAAAACTACTGTGTTACTTTTTCCTAGACAGTAATCTTGCGAACAAATATCGTCCGCATCCTGTATATGCACACTCACACACATATATATATATATGCACACACACATATATATTTATATATATATGCACACACATATATATATATATCTATATCTATATATGCACACACACACATATATATGTATATGCACACACACACACACATATATATATATATATATGCACACACACACACACATATATATATGCACACACATATATATATATATATATATATATGCACACACACACACATATATATATATATGCATACACACACATATATATATATATGCACACACACATATATATATATGCACACACACACACACACACACACACATATATATATGCACACACACATATATATATATATATAGAGTAATAATAATAAACTTGAAGACTAAAATCCAAAGAGGTCTCGATAAGGATAAATATATATCAAATATATAAGAACGGTAGAGCAAATATTTATTAAAATAACAGATTAAAGTTTAAGCAAAGAATCGCTGCTTTCACCCTTAACGGGATCTTCTGAAACTTCTGAGTTTCAGAAGATCCCGTTAAGGGTGAAAGCAGCGATTCTTTGCTTAAACTTTAATCTGTTATTTTAATAAATATATATATATATATATATATATATATATATATGTCTATATGCACACACACACACACATATATATGCACACACACACACACACACACACACACACACACACACATATATATATGCACACACGCACACACACAAACACACACACACATATATATATATATATATATATACAATATGTGGAAAAGATAACACACCAGAGAGAGAGAGAGAGATAGTGTGTTATCAGTCAAACAGGGAAAAACCACCAGTGTATGGAATCTATAGCCCATGGAAGGCAAATTAGACACACAATAATTAAAAGTATTATCGTAATATATATATATATATATATGCACACACACACACACACATATATATATATGCACACCCACACACATACATATATATATATGCACACCCACACACACACATATATATATATGCACACACACACACATATATATATATATATATATATATATATATATATATATATATATATATATACAACTCTATGCTGTAAAACATATTTCCGTCGCTCTACTGATACTGCCAATCCACCGCCAAAAAAAAATAATAGATGATTAAATGAAAACTCACCTTGCCATACATCTGTATACCCCGATAAAAGAACGATAACTCACCTTGATATACATCTGTATACCCCGATAAAAGAACGATAACTCACCTTGATATATATCTGTATACCCCGATAAAAGTACGCTAACAGTCCAAATAGAGTTCCACAAAGTATAAATGCCATAAACATTCGCTCAGAACTCTTTAATTTTTCAAAGTAATGTATTATACAAAAAATACCAATGTGGGTAAGTATTATAAATGTTGCGTTACTTAGTTGAGTGTTGGTATTCCAGATTGCCAAAAGTTTACAAATTTGTCTATGTTTCTTTGAAATGTCTAACAGTAAAGAGCTTTTAACTTTACTCTTATTTGTATACTTCCCATGATTTATGCTGTACATATTTTGCCGAAAGTCTTCAGTAAGTTTATCAAACTCTTTTTCTATCACATCTAAAAGGAAACTATTAGTTATTAAATTATTGCTCATTGTAATGTTCATCAACATGTGCAAGATATAATTTGTTATCAGAATTGGCAGTAAAAAGGGGCTAGTTGGTGACACTGGATACGAAAGACCACTTAGAAAACTGACTTCGTTTCTTTCAGAGTACGGCCATATGACCATATAAGTGAAAATAGCAATTATGTTA
>OZ024753.1:13359570-13364570 GCA_964016885.1 Eledone cirrhosa | reverse complement strand
ATATCTATCAAAATCTGAGGAGGTAGTGAAGAATCTGAATAAATCAACACACGTGCTTTTGGTAGAAATCTTCTAATGAGATAATTCAGGTATCTATAGGCGTTGGCTTCATTATCTACCTTGATGTAATCACGATAAAGTTATTGATTTTAATTCAGATAATCAATTTTCTTGTCAGCCACGACCGATATTTCGCTATACATTTGCTATACATGTTCTCTCGTAAACCTTGTTTAAATGGAAACCTATAGAACATTACACAGTAATATATATTTATTTTGCTAATGGATGTCAAAACACTAATAATACCAATTAAACCCCAATCAAACTCTTATACCAATAAGAAAACAAACAAAAAGAAATCGACCAATCAAAACTCAAATACAAATTACCCCCCCCCCCCCCAAAAAAAAAGCACCAATAAAAACACCAATAACAATTAAACCCCAAAAAGACCACCAATCAAAACACTAATGATGATTCAAGCAGAAGGCAGCAATTTTGGCGGAGGGAGAATGCGATTAAATCGATCCCAGCATTTGACTGGTACCTGATAACAGATAAGAAGCTACGCAGCGATTACTCCCCTCCCCCCATTTTTGCTGAGGCTAGGTGTGTGTCTTAAAATTCAGAGTGAAAGGCCTTCAAATGTTTTTCTTAAACATCCCGTATATTTTTCAATATACAATACGTACATTCAAATGTATATCGCTATGCCGGAACACAAATACACATTTTAAATATATATATATATATATTTAATATATATCTGTATAAATATGCTCATTCATTTTTCCATTCCGAGGGTTTTTTAAAAATCCCAAATAATAGTCAAATACGGCGTAAGCACACGTTAGTACCTATTTTCAAATCTTCGCTGTTTATAAACAAAGCTGGCTTTCCTCTACGGAACTACCTTAGGAACTTACCCACGACATACACTCACAATTTGTTTTCGAACCACGCCATCTACACCACGTAAAAACACCAACACACACGTGCGTACCCCCAGATATGCACACTCAGCCTCCGGAATCCTCACCCCCCTCCCAGCTCCTCCACCCCTCTGACCGCTCCCCATTCACACACCTACCTACACCCCACCCCCACACACCCCTTCTCCTGAACATGGAACCTCGTTCTTCCCCCAACTTACACACACATACACACATACACAAACACTACCTTCAGCCCTCCCGCTCGGACACCCCGCATCCCTCTCCCTACTCCCTCCACACGCCCCACACCCTTCCACCACTTGTTTATCTTTGTTTATTTTTATTTTTACCCCTTCCACCGTTTTCCTCCATTTTCTCCTCCTCCTCTTTATTTCTAAATGTCTCTCAACCTCTCCCCCACACGCCCTCGGAACTATCTTCCCACCCACTTTTCTCCCGAGGAAGAGCTTATGCCCGAAACGTCGTCCCCCCCCCCCACTCTCAAGAGCGTGAAACTAATAAACCTTTGTTTGTACTGCCTCTCTGTTTTCGTTCCCGTTCCAATATATATATATATATATATATATATATATAGATATCAATAATATTAATAAATGGAAACTATCTTTTTAAAACCATTTATTTAATATCATTGAATATTTACTCCAGAAATTTGTCGAGTGCTCTGAATAGTTATAAAAATATATATTTGTTGAATTTCCAACAAATTAAATATCCCTTCTGCTTATATATATATATATATACACACACACATATATGTATATACATATATGTATATTTTGGGAAGGTCATGTTGCCAATAAGAAACACACGCACCAGTTGCTTTCACTCCAATTTATTATAAATTAAATCATAAATTTTAAAAATTTATAAATTTCCTGTTGGTTGGTTCCACAACCGGACGGTTGTTCATATATTGTCAAAGTTCTTTCGTCACGCATTCTGTGACCTCTTCAGTGACTGGGGATTCTTTCCTTTGTTCTGTCCTACGCCATCTTGTTTTTGTGTGTGTTGTGTGCTTAGTTTGCGCATGTGTTACATCCGGGTGTCTGTGTGTGTTTATATTTGTTTATTTATTTGTTTATTTACATGTTACTGGTTGGTTGTTTGTTCTATGTGTGTGTGTGTGTGTTTTCATTTTGTCCTTAATTGTCAGTTGTGATGTTGCTATTCCATTCATGTTTTCTATTTAATTTTGGTTGGAGTTGATTTATGTTTATTGCCTCTGTGATTTGTCTAAACATTGCGTCTTTTCTGTGTGTAGATTTTATTTTTATTTCTATGTTCTTTAAGTTGCCCTTATGTTCTATTTTAGCATGTTGGTGGAGTACTGATGATTATTTTCTATATGAAGGCTCTCGCCAGTGTTCATTTAATCGTTCTCCCATACTACGAGCTGTCTCACCTATGTACACTATATTCTTATCTTTACATTGTCCTTCAGTACATCTTATACTATGTTTCTAGTTTTGCAGTTAATATGGGGGCTTAGTTTACAGATTATGCAGTTCTTATCTATACAGGGAGGTCTTTGAAAAGGGTATGTATTACTAATAAGTGTTTTTATGGAGGTACCTGGTCTTTCTACTATCTTAATATTTAGTTTAAGTTTATCTAGGGCCGTTCTAAATTTGTAAGCTAGTTCACCTCTAGGGGTTGTATTGATGAACATTACACTCTGGTATTTATTGCTATCATACCATGAGTTTATTCTATTAACCTTATTTCTAGTTCTTTCTATTCTATTACAAAATTTGCTCCTATACAAGGGGCAGGTCCCATTTGTATCATTATTTACCATTTTTTCCCCATTTGATTCTGGCTCCTCTATATACTCTGATTTTATCTCTCTGATTGTAACCAGAGAACTGCATACGGTGGATGAAGTGTTGTATGTGTCTTTCTAGTTCTTTGGGTTGCACATGCGGGACACGTTTCTATTCACCCGTACTACATCCGCAATCAGTATATTGATTTTGGTGTCATCCGAAACAGCTGAGTTTCGGTGGATCAGATATTTGGAAGTCATGGGTTTGGCATAATGGGAATGGAGGATTTGTTTTTTGTTAAAGAACAATTAGAAGAGAGCAACCTCTTAACCCTGATAATGTACTTTCGCTACGTTAATGATATAAACATCGTAGTAAAAACACCCCCACTAGAGAACAGTCAGGAATTAGAGAAAACACCATGGAAAGCATCCAGCAAATAGCTAACTCCATCCACCAGAGTATTAGAGTAACTATAGACTACCCAATCAAACACCCCAACCATCGATTACCTGTACTAGACACAAAGCTCTGGTTAGAAACCATTAATAACAAAAAACAAATCCTCCATTCCCATTATGCCAAACTCATGACTTCCAAATATCTGATCCACCGAAACTCAGCTGTTTCGGATCACACCGAAACATATACATATATGTACATATATACATATATGTACATATATACATATATGTACATATATACATAGATACATAGATACATATATACATATATCTATATATACATATATACATATATACATATATCTATATATACATATATACATATATATATACATACATGTATATACATATTTTTATATATACATATATGTATATATATATATATACATATATGTATATATATATACATATATGTATATACATATACGTATAAACATATGTATATACATATATGTATATACAAATATGTATATACATATATGTATATACGTATATGTATATATATATATGTATATACATATATGTATATATATGTATACATATATGTATATATATATATGTATACATATATATGTATATATATATGTATATATATGTATACATACATATGTATATATATATGTATATATATGTATACATATATATGTATGTATATATATATGTATATATATGTATACATATATATGTATATATATATATATGTATACATATGTATATATATGTATACATATGTATATATATATATGTATACATATATATATATATATATATATATATATATATATATACATATATGTATACATATATATGTAACTTTGAATAACTTTGAAATGTTTTGGCCAGTATTGGCCCAGGCCATGTCTAACTTAATAGCACCACCTGGCGAAGTCTTTCAATTCAGGATTTGGGCACCATGGCCCATTCGAGAAGAGAATTACTGTTTGCGGAGACATATCCGGGTGTGGGTGGTTTGTCCGGGATTACTTGGAGGAATTTGTCCAAAGACTTCTTGAATTTTGTGTGGTCAGTTTCTGTTTTGACGTATCCTGGTGTGATGTTGAAGAGAGCAGGGCCGATTGAGGTGAAATAATTGTGCCGTATTGTTGTTATGAGTTGCGATTTAGATTTTTGAATGGGACGGATAGCACGGGGCCCAAGCCTTGGGTGTATCTTGAAGGCGATGCCAACATCATTTGGGCAGTGATGATGGAACATTTTCCACATCATGCAGATAATATAACGCTCACGGCGACGTTGGAGTGAGTAAAGTTTCAGGTTTTCCAATCGACCCCAGTAGTCAAGGTCTGACATGCCATCTATCTTTTTCGTGATTGCCCTTTGAGGAGCTTCAAGTTTCATGATACTTTGTTTCGTGTGGGGAGACCACAGCGGACAACAGTATTCAAGGTGTGGTCGGGCGAAAGTAGAGAAGAGAAGGATAATGGTGCGGGAATCTCTCGACTGGAAGGTTCTGAGGATCCAGGAACACATTCTGCGGGCCATGTCAACTTTGCTGCTTATATGCGTGGTCCAGCTTATGTTGCTGTCCACGGTTACTCCCAAGTCTCTGATGTTGTTAGATGCCACGAGAGTTTCCCCGGAGGGAAGGGAGTACGGGAGTTTCAGAGCATCCTCTTTTCCAAAGTGGATCAGTTCGAATTTGTCTTCGTTCAGTAACATGTTGTTCTTTTCTGCCCATTGGGTAACAGCCAGTAGGTCTGACTGAAGGCTTATCCGGTCATCCACGCCATTGATGACCTTTTGGAGCTTGGAATCATCAGCGAAAATTTTAATGTTGCTGTGTTTGA
>OZ024753.1:13349570-13354570 GCA_964016885.1 Eledone cirrhosa | reverse complement strand
GTATACGGCAAATAGAAATACAACATGGAAATCAAACAAGTCACGGAGTAGAAAATATATTTGGTATAACCCCATATTTAACACCTCTATTAGTACTAACCTACCCTCTACCTTCTTTAGAATAATAAATAAGCACTTTCCAGATTCATATAGATACAGCAAAATCCTTAACACTAAATCTATTAGACTATCTTACTCCACGACACCAAATATAGAGGCACACATTAAGATGCTTAACGCTAAAAAGATACATAACACCAAAACACAAATTTACAACAATAACAATACAATAACCACCGAACACAACAGAATATCTAATACACAACCATCCGCTAATAGGCAAACAAAACGTAACACACTTGTACAGGCATCACAGCCCACCAATAATGCCAAAGTTGCCCATGACAAGAATTGTAACTGCCACCTACCTGAAACCTGTCCATTACATAATGAATGTATGTAGTCTAACCTGGTTTACCAATGCACAGTGGAATCAGACAACCAGAAATGGTATTACATCGGAGCGACTGATAATACATTTAAAGCTCGTTGGTATACACACCGTTACGCAATGAAACATTCCCAGCATCGTTATGTAACTACCCTTGCAAACAAGACCTGGCAACTGAGAGAAAGTAACCATCAATACACCCTGAAGTGGAAAAAATTATCGAACGCGCCCCCATATCGGAGTGGTATGAGAAGCTGTCGATTATGCGACCTTGAGCTGTTCCACATCTTGAGTTCAAAGAATAAGTTATTCAACAATAAAATCGAGAGATCAATTTATTGTAACCATAGACTCAAAGAGAAGTTTTCGCACGACAAATCGAACCCTTAACCTCTTACTACCAACTCCACACGCGCACACACACACCTTTTCCTGAACATGGAACCTCGTTCTTCCCCCATCTCTCACACACACCTACACCACCTTCAGCCCTCCCCGCTCGGACACCCCGCCTCCTTCTCCCCACTCTACCCGTCACCACCCCTACACGCCCCACAACCTTCCACCACTTGTTTATCTTCATGTTTATTTTTATTTTTATTTTTTAAATTTTTATTTGTACCGCTTACACCTTTTTTCTAAATGTCTCTCCTCCACTCTCCCTCGGAACTCTCTTCCCATCCACCTTTCGTCTGAAGAAGGGCTTATGGCCGAAACGTAATCCCCCCCCCCCTCACTCTCAAGAGCGTGAAACTAATAAACCTTTGTTCGTACTGCCTCTCTGTTTTGTTCCCGTTCCATTTTTCACTATATACATATATACATATATGTATATACATATATGTATATACATGGTGGCTGCCAACTCGTTTTCGAGTACGGCCACTCCTTTATATCCATGTAGGAGAACCCCTACCGATGCGCTGAACAAGTGTGACTTTTTAGTCCAGCCAGCGACTTGATAACTCTGGTACAAACACTACACTTGTGACAATTATTGACACATAGTGTGGGCCCATGGTACCATGTGACGACAAGTGCAGAGAGATCTCCAGATATAAAGCAATGCCTGTGCCGTGAAGCTTTTATAGTGAGCAAAGGCACTGCACAAAGCCAGTCCCACTCTCTTAACCAAGATGATATTTACCAAAAAGAAGAACAAGTCAACATCATTGGATACCATCAGGGTTGCAGGTGTTATATCAGAGTTTTCCTTCTCCTAGAATGCTGACTTGACAAAGGCTAAGGGGGTCATCTCTCCCGGTGATTTTGGATGGCCATTGGCTCTTAAGAGCTCCTTTGCCCTTTGACAGGTTTTGTTTTTAGTCCTTCAGGATGTCCAAAGTCACCCTCCTCACCAAGAAACCTTGGTGGGATTGCCAGTTTAGTCGCCAACGACCCGACCATGAGACAGGTTGTACTGGGATACATGTTACCAGTAGCACCAACTGGTGACCTGACATATATATATATATACATACATGTATATATATATATACATATATATATATATACATACATGTATATACATATATACATACATGTATATACATATATACATATATACATATATGTATATACAGATATACATATATGTATATACAGATATACATATATGTATATACAGATATATGTATATACATATATACATATATGTATATACATATATGTATATATGTATATACATATATGTATATATGTATATATGTATATATGTATATACATATATGTATATATGTATATACATATATGTATATATGTATATACATATATGTATATACATATATGTATATACACATATGTATGTATGTATGTATGTATATATGTATATACATATATGTATATACATATATGTATATACACATATGTATGTATGTATGTATATATGTATATACATATATGTATATACACACATGTATGTATGTATGTATATATGTATATACATATATGTATATACACACATGTATGTATGTATGTATGTATGTATGTATGTATGTATATATGTATATACATATATGTATATACACACATGTATGTATGTATGTATATATGTATATACATATATGTATATACACGTATATATGTATGTATATATATGTATAAATATATATAAATAAATATACACGGGTGTGTATGATTGTGTATAGAAGATTATATTAATAAAAGGAATTCCAACTTTGTCTGATTTACTTGTTTTATTTACAATCCTTTAAAATTATAATGGTATTAGAATGAAATAGTATGGTGGAATATTAAATGTTAAGTGTTAATTGAACAAGTACTTTCATGCTTTCGCAATCTTCAGGTTCATATTCTGTGGTGACAGTCAAGTTGGCAATTTTCAACTGTTGAAAATTGCCAACTAGACTGTCAATCAGACAAAGTTTGAATTCCTTTTATGTATATATGTATATACATATATGTATATATGTATATACATATATGTATATATGTATATATGTATATACATATATGTATATATGTATATACATATATGTATATATGTATATACATATATGTATATATGTATATATGTATATACATATATGTATATATGTATATATGTATATATGTATATACATATATGTATTTATGTATATACATATATGTATTTATGTATATACATATATGTATGTATATACATATATGTATGTATGTATGTATGTATAAACATATATGTATGTATGTATGTATGTATGTATATACATATATGTATGTATGTATGTATGTATATACATATATGTATGTATATACATATATGTATATATCTATATACATATATGTATATATATGTGTATACATATGTATATACATGTATATATCTATATACATATATGTATATATAATTATACATATATGTATATATAATTATATACATATGTATATACATATTTATATATATCTATATACATATATGTATATATCTATATACATATATGTATATATCTATATACATATATGTATATATATCTATATACATATATGTATATATATGTATATACATATATGTATATATATGTATATACATATATGTATATTTATGGTCTGCCCGCCCAGCCAGTGGGATGGCGTTATCTTATGGACGCCCGACAGACTGGTCGGTCAAGGTGATCAAGGTGATATATATATATATATGTATATATATATATATGAATATACATAGATGTATATGTATATATATGAATATACATATATGTATATACATAAATGTATATATATGTATATGTATTGGTAAACGGAATAGAAAATGCTGACAAATTGTTCACAATTGAAAAATGGTTTAATTAGGAATAAAAGAGTATTAGTGATTGTATGGGTTAGTATTCAGTTGTGGTTTTAATACTAACCCATACAATCACTAATACTCTTTTATTCCTAACTAAACCATTTTTCAACTGTGAACAATTTGTCAGCATTTTCTATTCCGTTTACCAATATATAATAACTTATGTGTTACACCTCTATTCTTTTAACTATGTATATGTATATACATGTATATATATATGTATATGTATATATGTATATGTATATGTATATGTATATATATATATATATGTATATGTATATATGTATATGTATATATATGCAGTGCCTTTGCTCACTATAAAAGCTTCACGGCACAGGCATTGCTTTATATCTGGAGATCTCTCTGCACTTGTCGTCACATGGTACCATGGGCCCAACACTATGTGTCAATATTTGTCACAAGTGTAGTCTTTGTACCAGAGTTTTCAAGTCGCTGGCTGGACTAAAAAGTCACACTCGTTCAGCGCATCAGTAGGGGTTCTCCTACATGGATATAAAGTAGTGGCCGTACTCGAAAACGAGTTGGCAGCCACCATATATGTATATATATATGTATATATATATATATATATATATATATATGTATATATATGTGGGGAGGGTCATATTTGTGTAATATTGCCAGAATTAATAACAGAACACACTCACTGTTTGGATGGTTTTCGCTTCTCGCTGTCTTTTATATCTGCGATCTAACTTACTCGGTCCTCAATGTTGCCATTGACTGACCGACGGGCAATATTAGACAAATATGACCCTCCCCAAGTATAACAATATTTGTTTCGACACGATTTCATATAAAAAACCTCGCAAAACTGTATATATATGAATATACATATATGTATATGTATATATATGTATTGTTATACTTTGGGAGGGTCATGTTGCCAATAAGAAACACACGCACCAGTTGCTTTCACTTCAATTTAATTTAATATATATTTATAAATTTACAAATTTATAAATTTCTGGTTGGTTGGTTGGTTCCACAACCAGATAGTTGTTTATATATATATAGTCATAGTTCTTTCGTCACACACTCTGTGACCTCTTCAGTGACTGGGGATTTCTTTCTTCGTTTCTGTGCCTTTCCTTTCTTCTATCCTACGCCATTTTGTTTGTGTGTGGGTTGCGTGCTCAGTTTGCGCATGCGCCACATCCGGGTGTCTGTGTGTGTTTGTGTTTATTTTTCTATTTCTATTTGTTTGTTTATTTATTTATTTATTGTTGGTTGGTTGTTTGT
>OZ024753.1:13339570-13342070 GCA_964016885.1 Eledone cirrhosa | reverse complement strand
TAGTTCTTGTAGCCGTAAGTAGCAGATGTTTTTATTGGAGACTATAGTACAGATTCTCTTGGCTAAGTTGTAGGGAATATTAATTTTAACGTGTCTAGGGTGGCAAGAGTTGAAGGGGAGATATTGCTTGGAGTCTGTGGGCTTGTAGTATATGTCTGTTTCTATTTTTTTGTTATGGATCTTAATGAGGATGTCGAGGAAGGGGAGTTGTTGATGGCTGTATTCCATCGTGAAGTTAATATTTGTGTTAAGCCCATTTATAAGGGTGTGAAATTCTTTAAGTTTTTCGATGTTTTCGTGCCAAAGGATGAAGCAGTCATCTAGATATCGCTTCCAGTTCCTTTCAATGTGTAAGTGGAGGGTGTTTCCAAATTTGTTTAGGACTTTAGTGTAGAGGGTGATTTCCAGGTATCCCATGACTAGGTTGGCATAAGTAGGGGCTGTTTTCGTTCCCATAGCGGTCCCAGATTTCTGCCTGTAGGGTTTGTTATTGAAAACGAAGTAATTGTTCTCCAAGATAAATTTGAGTCCCTCTATCACGAATTCTTTTTTGATGCGTTGTGGGAGTTCATTGTGGAAATTATCCAGCCAGAATTGGATAGCTTCTATTCCTAGGTTGTGGGGGATGTTGGAGTATAGGTTGACTACATCGAACGTCACTAGTAGGGTTTGTTCAGAAAGTGGCATATTAGGGAGGTGATTGAGCATATCTAGGTCGTCCCTTATATAGCTTTTGATGTGCTTGAGGAAGGGTTTGAGAAGGGTATCAATGAAGTTGCTAATACGGTGCGTTTCGCAAGCGGGGTCTGCTATTATAGGTCTTAATTTGAGATCATTGGGTGAGGGGACATTGATGACTATGTCTGTGGCTTCCTTGCATGCCTTACTGATTGATTCGCTTTTATGTACTTTAGGGATACCGTAGAAAAGGCTGGATTTACTTGTATATGTGTATATATATATATATATATATATATATATATATATGTATAAAATAAATATTTTTTTTTTCCAGAATCATGTCTTCGCTTTTGGAGCCATACGTTTACCATAAAAAGTGGAGTTGACATCTTAAGAAAGTTTACCCAATACTTAGATGCTCCGAAAGTAAGGTAAGTTCTATTGCTTGTTTACTGTAAATTATTGAGATAAGTTTGATAAATATTGATTTAATAGATACCATGAAACAGAGAAAGCTAACCTCATTTTGGAGAGTAAATGAGAAAAACGGTTTATGGAAAGCAAACCGAATAGGAAAGATTGATAGTCTGTCTTAAAAAAATAACAAAAAAAAAAAAACGTCTGCTTTTTTATCATACTTACTATGAATATATAGTTTCTAATTTGAATGGACAGGGCTGGGTGATGTATTCGTGGTCTGGATAACTGGATAACCAAAGATGTGGGTTCGAATCCCATCCTTTTCCATTTTAGAAGTTTTTAAACCCCACTATCAGGCTACCCTTCTTTAGTCAAAATACGGCAAACGCTTCTATTTCAAAATCAATTACAAAATACAGTGAATATATAAGGACAAGGTAAGAAAGACAACGCTGGTGTTTTCTTGTATTCAACTTGTTGAGAGCGATATTTCCTGACTGATTCGGCCTCAATCACTATAAAACTGTTGATATTTTGCCTTTGCTATAAATATTTTCCTCCCGTCTTCCTTGATTTAACCCTTTAGCATTTACACGATGGAGGCACATGGCTTAGTGGTTAGAGCATTGGGCTTGCAATCGAAAGGTTGTGAGTTCAATTCTCAGACCGGGTGATGTGTTGTTTCCTTGAGCAAGACGCTTTATTTCACATTGCTCCAGTTTACCCAGCTGTAGAAATGAGATGATAGGACTGCGGTCCCTATCATTCCACTGCAAAGTGGTCGTGGAGGTGCCACGTCAAAAAAAGCACCCAGCACTCTCTGTAAATGAGGTTGGTGTTAGGAAGAGCATCCAGCTGTAGAAATCAAGCCAGAATCAGTTCCCGTCCCACCCTTGCAAGCAGGGAAAAGCGAACATAAAATGAAATTAAATGATGATGATTACTCTATATTTACTATTATACTTTCCGGGTAAAGACTTTATCTCACATAATTATCTCACATAATATCGAATCTATGAGATTTTGTTGTTATTTATTTTGAGAACAATACCTTAACATCAGTATGAGTGACCGGTTACAGCTAGTTTGAACAGAAAATGACGAGAGTATTCTGGCCAGAGATGGTTTTCATCTCTTTAAACTTTCTAAATGTAATCGTTAGTTTCTCCCGTCGCACATCGCACACACCTCGCCATACTTCTCAGATGTCACGGAGAACTACCCCAAGTATTAACAATACATCAAGAAGAGAATATTATGAAGGGGGACAAGGAAAAAAGATCGAACTAATACGAATTACCTCCAAACATAGACCAATGAAAGGCCACACCCTCGGTTATGCGAACAAAGAAATGCATCTCTAGGTAACTCATTATGCTATCTGAGAGGTGAAGAAACA
>OZ024753.1:13328670-13334370 GCA_964016885.1 Eledone cirrhosa | reverse complement strand
CAGGCGTTTGTGTGGTGATAGGTGGAGATAGTAGTAGTAGTAGTAGGAGTAACAGCGTTTGTTGGTGGATAGGTGGAGATAGTTAGTATTAGTCACGTGAGTATACAGCGTTTGTGGTGATAGGTGGAGATAGTAGTAGTAGTAGTAGTACAGCGTTTGTGGTGATAGGTGGAGATAGTAGTAGTAGTAGTAGTAACAGCGTTTGTTGTGTAGTACAGCGTTGTTGGTGATAGGTGGAGATAGTAGTAGTAGTAGTAACAGCGTTTGTTGGTGATAGGTGGAGATAGTAGTAGTAGTAGTAGTAACAGCGTTTGTTGGTGATAGGTGGAGATAGTAGTGTAGTATAACAGCGTTTGTTGGTGATAGGTGGAGATAGTAGTAGTAGTAACAGCGTTTGTTGGTGATAGGTGGGATAGTAGTAGTAGTAGTAGTAACAGCGTTTGTTGGTGATAGGTGGAGATAGTAGTAGTAGTAGTAGTAACAGCGTTTGTTGGTGATAGGTGGAGATAGTAGTAGTAGTAGTAACAGCGTTTGTTGGTGATAGGTGGAGATAGTAGTAGTAGTAGTAGTAGTAACAGCGTTTGTTGGTGATAGGTGGAGATAGTAGTAGTAGTAGTAGTAGTAACAGCGTTTGTTGGTGATAGGTGGAGATAGTAGTAGTAGTAGTAGTAACAGCGTTTGTTGGTGATAGGTGGAGATAGTAGTAGTAGTAGTAGTAACAGCGTTTGTTGGTGATAGGTGGAGATAGTTAGTAGTAGTAGTAACAGCGTTTGTTGGTGATAGGTGGAGATAGTAGTAGTAGTAGTAGTAACAGCGTTTGTTGGTGATAGGTGGAGATAGTAGTAGTAGTAGTAGTAACAGCGTTTGTTGGTGATAGGTGGAGATAGTAGTAGTAGTAACAGCGTTTGTTGGTGATAGGTGGGAGATAGTAGTAGTAGTAGTAGTAGTAACAGCGTTTGTTGGTGATAGGTGGAGATAGTAGTAGTAGTAGTAGTAGTAGTAACAGCGTTTGTTGGTGATAGGTGGAGATAGTAGTAGTAGTAGTAGTAGTAACAGCGTTTGTTGGTGATAGGTGGAGATAGTAGTAGTAGTAGTAGTAGTAACAGCGTTTGTTGGTGATAGGTGGAGATAGTAGTAGTAGTAGTAGTAGTAACAGCGTTTGTTGGTGATAGGTGGAGATAGTAGTAGTATAGTAGTAGTAGTAACAGCGTTTGTTGGTGATAGGTGGAGATAGTAGTAGTAGTAGTAGTAGTAACAGCGTTTGTTGGTGATAGGTGGAGATAGTAGTAGTAGTAGTAGTAGTAGTAACAGCGTTTGTTGGTGATAGGTGGAGATAGTAGTAGTAATAGTAGTAGTAGTAACAGCGTTTGTTGGTGATAGGTGGAGATAGTAGCTAGTATAGTAGTAGTAGTAACAGCGTTTGTTGGTGATAGGTGGAGATAGTAGTAGTAATAGTAGTAGTAGTAACAGCGTTTGTTGGTGATAGGTGGAGATAGTAGTAGTAGTAGTAACAGCGTTTGTTGGTGATAGGTGGAGATAGTAGTAGTAGTAGTAGTAAACAGCGTTTGTTGGTGATAGGTGGAGATAGTAGTAGAGTAGTAGTAACAGCGTTTGTTGGTGATAGGTGGAGATAGTAGTATAGTAGTAACAGCGTTTGTTGGTGATAGGTGGAGATAGTAGTAGTAGTAGTAACAGCGTTTGTTGGTGGTAGGTGGAGATAGTAGTAGTAGTAGTAGTAACAGCGTTTGTTGGTGATAGGTGGAGATAGTAGTAGTAGTAGTAGTAACAGCGTTTGTTGGTGATAGGTGGAGATAGTAGTAGTAGTAGTAACAGCGTTTGTTGTGATAGGTGGAGATAGTAGTAGTAGTAGTAGTAGTAACAGCGTTTGTTGGTGATAGGTGGAGATAGTAGTAGTAGTAGTAGTAAACAGCGTTTGTTGGTGATAAGTGGATATAGTAGTAGTAGTAGTAGTAACAGCGTTTGTTGGTGATAGGTGGAGATAGTAGTAGTAGTAGTAGTAACAGCGTTTGTTGGTGATAGGTGGAGATAGTAGTAGTAGTAGTATTAGTAGTAACAGCGTTTGTTGGTGATAGGTGGAGATAGTAGTAGTAGTAGTAGTAGTAACAGCGTTTGTTGGTGATAGGTGGAGATAGTAGTAGTAAGTAGTAGTAGTAACAGCGTTTGTTGGTGATAGTGGAGATAGTAGTAGTAGTAGTAACAGCGTTTGTTGGTGATAGGTGGAGATAGTAGTAGTAGTAGTAACAGCGTTTGTTGGTGATAGGTGGAGATAGTAGTAGTAGTAGTAGTAGTAACAGCGTTTGTTGGTGATAGGTGGAGATAGTAGTAGTAGTAGTAGTAACAGCGTTTGTTGGTGATAGGTGGAGATAGTAGTAGTAGTAGTAGTAGTAACAACGTTTGTTGGTGATAGGTGGAGATAGTAGTAGTAGTAGTAGAGTAACAGCGTTTGTTGGTGATAGGTGGAGATAGTAGTAGTAGTAGTAGTAGTAACAGCGTTTGTTGGTGATAGGTGGAGATAGTAGTAGTAGTAGTAGTAACAGCGTTTGTTGGTGATAGGTGGAGATAGTAGTAGTAGTAGTAGTAGTAACAGCGTTTGTTGGTGATAGGTGGAGATAGTAGTAGTAGTAGTAACAGCATTTGTTGCTGATAGGTGGAGATAGTAGTAGTAGTAGTAGTAACAGCGTTTGTTGGTGATAGGTGGAGATAGTAGTAGTAGTAGTAACAGCGTTTGTTGGTGGTAGGTGGAGATAGTAGTAGTAGTAGTAGTAGTAACAGCGTTTGTTGGTGATAGGTGGAGATAGTAGTAGTAGTAGTAGTAACAGCGTTTGTTGGTGATAGGTGGAGATAGTAGTAGTAGTAGTAGTAACGGCATTTGTTGGTGATAGGTGGAGATAGTAGTAGTAGTAGTAGTAGTAACAGCGTTTGTTGGTGATAGGTGGAGATAGTAGTAGTAGTAGTAGTAACAGCGTTTGTTGGTGATAGGTGGAGATAGTAGTAGTAGTAGTAGTAGTAACAGCGTTTGTTGGTGATAGGTGGAGATAGTAGTAGTAGTAGTAGTAACAGCGTTTGTTGGTGATAGGTGGAGATAGTAGTAGTAGTAGTAGTAACAGCGTTTGTTGGTGATAGGTGGAGATAGTAGTAGTAGTAGTAGTAACAGCGTTTGTTGGTGGTAGGTGGAGATAGTAGTAGTAGTAGTAGTAGTAACAGGGTTTGTTGGTAATAGGTGGAGATAGTAGTAGTAGTAGTAGTAACAGCGTTTGTTGGTGATAGGTGGAGATAGTAGTAGTAGTAGTAGTAGTAGTAGTAACAGCGTTTGTTGGTAATAGGTGGAGATAGTAGTAGTAGTAGTAGTAACAGCGTTTGTTGGTGGTAGGTGGAGATAGTAGTAGTAGTAGTAGTAGTAGTAACAGGGTTTGTTGGTAATAGGTGCAGATAGTAGTAGTAGTAGAAGTAGTAGTAACAGCGTTTGTTGGTGATAGGTGGAGATAGTAGTAGTAGTAGTAGTAGTAACAGCGTTTGTTGGTGATAGGTGGAGATAGTAGTAGTAGTAGTAGTAACAGCGTTTGTTGGTGATAGGTGGAGATAGTAGTAGTAGTAGTAGTAACAGCGTTTGTTGGTGATAGGTGGAGATAGTAGTAGTAGTAGTAGTAACAGCGTTTGTTGGTGATAGGTGGAGATAGTAGTAGTAGTAGTAACAGCATTTGTTGCTGATAGGTGGAGATAGTAGTAGTAGTAGTAGTAACAGCGTTTGTTGGTGATAGGTGGAGATAGTAGTAGTAGTAGTAACAGCGTTTGTTGGTGGTAGGTGGAGATAGTAGTAGTAGTAGTAGTAGAACAGCGTTTGTTGGTGATAGGTGGAGATAGTAGTAGTAGTAGTAGTAACAGCGTTTGTTGGTGATAGGTGGAGATAGTAGTAGTAGTAGTAGTAACGGCATTTGTTGGTGATAGGTGGAGATAGTAGTAGTAGTAGTAGTAGTAACAGCGTTTGTTGGTGATAGGTGGAGATAGTAGTAGTAGTAGTAGTAACAGCGTTTGTTGTGATAGGTGGAGATAGTAGTAGTAGTAGTAGTAGTAACAGCGTTTGTTGGTGATAGGTGGAGATAGTAGTAGTAGTAGTAGTAACAGCGTTTGTTGGTGATAGGTGGAGATAGTAGTAGTAGTAGTAGTAACAGCGTTTGTTGGTGATAGGTGGAGATAGTAGTAGTAGTAGTAGTAACAGCGTTTGTTGGTGTAGGTGGAGATAGTAGTAGTAGTAGTAGTAGTAGTAACAGGTTTGTTGGTAATAGGTGGAGATAGTAGTAGTAGTAGTAGTAACAGCGTTTGTTGGTGATAGGTGGAGATAGTAGTAGTAGTAGTAGTAGTAGTAGTAACAGCGTTTGTTGGTAATAGGTGGAGATAGTAGTAGTAGTAGTAGTAACAGCGTTTGTTGGTGGTAGGTGGAGATAGTAGTAGTAGTAGTAGTAGTAGTAACAGGGTTTGTTGGTAATAGGTGCAGATAGTAGTAGTAGTAGTAGTAACAGCGTTTGTTGGTGATAGGTGGAGATAGTAGTAGTAGTAGTAGTAACAGCGTTTGTTGGTAATAGGTGAGATAGTAGTAGTAGTAGTAGTAACAGCGTTTGTTGGTGATAGGTGGAGATAGTAGTAGTAGTAGAAGTAGTAGTAACAGCGTTTGTTGGTGATAGGTGGAGATAGTAGTAGTAGTAGTAGTAGTAACAGCGTTTGTTGGTGATAGGTGGAGATAGTAGTAGTAGTAGTAGTAACAGCGTTTGTTGGTGATAGGTGGAGATAGTAGTAGTAGTAGTAGTAACAGCGTTTGTTGGTGATAGGTGGAGATAGTAGTAGTAGTAGTAGTAACAGCGTTTGTTGGTGATAGGTGGAGATAGTAGTAGTAGTAGTAGTAGTAACAGCGTTTGTTGGTGGTAGGTGGAGATAGTTAGTAGTAGTAGTAGTAACAGCGTTTGTTGGTGGTAGGTGGAGATAGTAGTAGTAGTAGTAACAGCGTTTGTTGGTGATAGGTGGAGATAGTAGTAGTAGTAGTAACAGCGTTTGTTGGTGATAGGTGGAGATAGTAGTAGTAGTAGTAGTAGTAGTAGTAACAGCGTTTGTTGGTGGTAGGTGGAGATAGTAGTAGTAGTAGTAGTAGTAGTAACAGGGTTGTTGGTAATAGGTGGAGATAGTAGTAGTAGTAGTAGTAACAGGGTTTGTTGGTAATAGGTGGAGATAGTAGTAGTAGTAGTAGTAGTAGTAGTAACAGGGTTTGTTGGTAATAGGTGGAGATAGTAGTAGTAGTAGTAGTAACAGCGTTGTTGGTGATAGGTGGAGATAGTAGTAGTAGTAGTAGTAGTAGTAGTAGTAGTAGTAGTAACAGCGTTTGTTGGTGGTAGGTGGAGATAGTAGTAGTAGTAGTAGTAACAGGGTTTGTTGGTGATAGGTGGAGATAGTAGTAGTAGTAGTAGTAGTAACAGCGTTTGTTGGTGATAGGTGGAGATAGTAGTAGTAGTAGTAGTAACAGCGTTTGTTGGTGATAGGTGGAGATATATTTCTGTTGCTGTGATTTGATTGGTCGATGAGTCTATGGTGGTGAGAAAGGACTGGTGGGATGGAAATTGTGAGATAGAGAGACAGCTTGTGTTTCCAAGTAAATATGGAGAGATAGTTATAAATACATATATAGATTAATCT
>OZ024753.1:13293670-13303670 GCA_964016885.1 Eledone cirrhosa | reverse complement strand
TGCTGGAAGGAGCGTTTGAGGACTCTGCCCCCACGACCTTCTCAGGATGAAGAGGAGTAACTACATGAATGACTATAAAATAATTCGAAAAACACTACAAAGATTTAAAAAAGGAAAGGAAGGGAAAAGCAAGGGTTCTCGCGCCACAGAAGAATGGGAGGGGGATGGGCTATGGGCCTAGGTTGTGGCGTTTTGGGAGCTGCGCTTCTGTGAACAAGACCGCATAAACATTTCCACGGACAATGGCCAGCGATACCCGCTGCAACAGCCACGCCACCACGCAGGGCTCCTTCCTCAGGTGGGCTGTTAACGTTCAGATATTGCGGGAAGACCGGTAGTATGGGGTCCAAGTACGTCTAAGGTCTCGACGGTGACCAGTGCGAAGAGAAAGCGGCCGTATAATCCATGGTATTTGTTCGTCTTCCTTACTTCTGAAATGCGGGTCTCAGTACCGAGGTTTGTCGCCGAAGCGATTAAGCTAGAGGCAAAGTATGTGTCACAACATGTGGCATCCCAGATGAGGGATCTATTTCCTTTGAATGGGAAGATGGTAATTACTTCGGGGCGCTTGCCATGTTTCGAGCTGTTCGATTCTTGGTCTGACTTGCGTGTTGTGTTCTTGAGTAAAATCACTTCATTTCACGTTGCTCCAGTATACTCAGCTGAAAAGGAGTACCAGCAATAGCTGGGAGTTTAACCCTGTGATGGATTGGTGTCCTGTCTAGGGGGCAGTCTTAATGCCTCAGTTGCCTAACGCCATGGATATCGGATAAGGACCAGCCTGATGAGTCACCGGAGTCGAGACAGACTTTAGATGCTCCGAGTTCTAATACTGCTTTCATCCTCATTACTTATCATTATATTCGAACCGTAAGAGCGGTGGATTGGCAGCATCGCATTGGTAGAGCATCGGACAACATTCTTTGTGGCATAGAATTACAGCCCTTTGCGTTCTGAATGCAAATCACGCCGAGGTTAGCCTTGCTGTTAAAAGTGCGGATGGACTCCCCAGAGTTAACGGCTTCCCACCCCAAACATGGGTTAAATAGCCTCACCAACTCACAATTAGCCAAGCGTTGTGAGTACAGCTACACCACAGTCATAGCCTAAACCAAACAGAAAGCGTTTGAGGTCAACTAAGGAGGGTTTCTTCCAACAGGGGTGAGAAGGCAATGGATTGGATTGAATTTAGGTTATATTGTAGGACAACGCATATAAACTCTATAATAGTTTCTGTGATAGTTACCGTTAGTGTCGACGAGGGAGTTATTACAAAACAGCCACCAACACTAATTCCATGAGATTCAGTGGTCAATCGATTTAGGAAAACCATTATCTGAAACAAATAAAAATATAACGTGTAACATATTCAAAAGTAAATGGTGGAACTTTTATATATTATAAAAGGCGTATATAACAAAAATGTATGAAAATACACTCTTGACAGGTGCAATGTGTCTGAACACGGAAGAGCCTAACTACCACCGTCATCGCCCCAATCTCTCTGGCCCTTCACATCTCTCTGTAGAATAAGCAGATGGGGTCCCACTTGTTGGCTGGCGGACAGAATGGAGAAGGCGTTTCGCAGGAGGATGGTAAGGGAGATGTGCTGGAAGAGCCATTCCAAAAGTAAATTAGCAAAGGAAATTATTCATGAATACGCAACCCCGGCACGGCCCAACACTTGTGAGCGGAATTGGATAAACACGAACTATTTGGAAACCAGTTAGAAGAACTGTATTGGTAGTTAAAAAGTCCATGTTTGTCACGCTCAATCTCCATACGTTAAGGGTACACGTGTCTGTGGCGTTTTTAGCTATGTTGCGTTAATTTTACGAGTAGTCTATTCCATTGATTAAAATACTGCAACACTTATCTTCGAAATCAACGGAGATCCATGCCACATGCATATTCACACACACACACACGTAAGTATTTATGTGTAAATATGTACGTATATGTTTATATGAATACACACATGCATATATATATATATATATATATAATGCTTTCCTGATGATTTCTACCGAATGAAACAGTTCTGGTCCTGTAGAAGCCATTTCTATATTAGATATTTATACTTTGCTATGTTTTGAGTACCTTACTTACTGTGGTTACCCCCGATTGAACTCGGGATATATATATATGAGAAAGTATGACCCCGACGGAAGAGGTCAAGCCGTTTCGACGGCTATTTCTGGACTAGAAATAGCCGTCGAAACGGCTTGAGCTCTGCCGTCGGGGTCATACTTTCTCCTATTACCCACTCTACTTCCCTAAGTATTGAGTACTCTGGTGCGTTATGGTCCATCTGGTTCCTTACCACAACTCCTTCGTTATATATATATATATATATATATATAATAAATAAATACTTTATCGGAGAAAGCTTTTAGCGATACTCCGTCCAAATTCCAACTCACTCAACAAACATTAGGACATAAGTGAGTATATTCCTAATTAAACGTAGAGTAGAATGGACAGAGAAATGACTTCTCTTCTCTGAATGAACATGTATGTGAACATTTTTTTTCTTCCCCTTTTTATTTTCATTTTCTTCATTATCATTATTATTACTATTATCAATTGACAATGCATTCAATGCTGAAACCGGTATTGTAAATAAATTAATGTTTTGATATTTCACTGAATAAAATCTCTTCAACATTTACTAGTGAAAGAATCTTTTTCCATTCTACTATTTGTTTAAATATATATATATATATATATATATATATATATATATATATATATATATATATATATATATATATATATAGATAAATCTACCATAAGTTTACGGTAGTGTCCAATCCGTATGAACTCAATGTAATCCGGATATCATGAAAAGATGTGTAGGTATGTATATTTCCTCTGATAGTTTGTATAAATATTGTACATAGATCTATAGAATATGCATACCAACTCTAACACATACCAACTCTAACACCTAGAAACGATCGTAAAATGATGAATTTTTTTTAATATAAGGAACTGTTTCTTTGTTTATTCATTATTTTATTAATTTATATATATATATATATATATATATATATATATAGCAAAAGAATGACTTCACTTGTAGTTCTAAACAATTTGATTTAATTTTATAACATTATAATATATTATGAGTTGGTAGATCTAGTGACAGACAGTCTGTTTCTCGCTTAATGCAACTGCGTGTGTGGTCTTGATAAACGCTCACAAACAAAGAAACAGACTGTCTGTCACTAGATTTACCAACTCATAATATTATAATGTTATAAATTAAATTTAAATCAAATTGTTTAGAACTAGAACTGGTCATTCTTTTCCTTTTTTTCAAATATACCCCTAACTGTATCATGGATCTCACACATTTTCCATATATATATATATATATATATATATATATATATATATATGTATATGTATGTAAGCATATATATGTATGTATATATATGTATATATATATGTATGAATGTATATATATGTATATGTATGAATGTATATATATGTATATGTATGAATATATATATATGTATATGTATGAATATATATATATGTATATGTATGTTTATATATGTATACGTATGTATATATATGTATACGTATGTATGTATATATATATGTATATATATGTATGTATATATATGTATGCATATATATATATGTATGTATATATATGTATGCATATATATATATGTATGAATATATATATATGTATGCATATATATATATGTATGAATATATATATATGTATGCATATATATATATGTATGCATATATATATATGTATGTGTATATATGTATGTATATATGTATATATGTATGTATATATATGTGTATGTATATATATGTATGCATATATATATATGCAAATATATGTATGTATATATATATATGTATGTATATATATATATGTATGTATATATATATATGCATATATATATGTATGTATATATGTATGTATGTATATATGTATGTATATGTATGTATATATATGTATGTATATATATGTATGTATATATATATATATATATATATATACATGTATATATATATATATATGTATGTACATATGTATATGTATATATATATATGTATGTATATATGTATGTATGAATATATATATGTATGTATATACGTATGTATATGTATATACGTATGTTTTCTCTTTCTCTTAATTTCGAGTATATTTTTTTTTGACCGGCCACCTTCCTGGTGGCAAGGTTGTAAAAGAAAAGAAATTGTCATCCCTTGTATGTATGAATATATATATGTATGTATATATGTATGTATATGTATATATGTATGTATATATATATGTATGTATGTATGTATGTATGTATGTATGTATGTATATATATATATGTATATATACGTATGTATGTATATATATATATGTATATATACGTATGTATGTGTATATATATATGTATATATACGTATGTATATGTATGTGTGTATATATATGCATATATACGTATGTATATGTGTATATATATATATGTATATATACGTATGTATATGTATGTGTATATATACGTATGTATATGTATGTGTATATATACGTATGTATATGTATGTGTATATATACGTATGTATATGTATGTGTATATATACGTATGTATATGTATGTGTATATATATATGTATATATACGTATGTGTATATATATGTATATATAGGTATGTATATGTATGTGTATATATATGTATGTATATGTATGTGTATATATATGTATATATACGTTTGTGTATGTATGTGTATATATACGTATGTGTATGTATGTGTATATATACGTATGTGTATGTATGTGTATATATACGTATGTATATGTATGTGTATATATATGTATATATACACGTATGTATACGTATGTATATGGATGTGCATATATATACACATACATATACATACGTATATATACATATATATACACATACATACGTTTATATATATGTATATAAACGTATGTGTATATATATGTATATATATACGTATGTATGTGTATATATATGTATATATATACGTATGTATGTATGTGTATATATATGTATATATATACGTATGTATGTATGTGTATATATATGTATATATATACGTATGTATGTATGTGTATATATATGTATATATATACGTATGTATGTGTATATATATGTATATATATACGTATGTATGTGTATATATATGTATATATATACGTATGTATGTATGTGTATGTATATATATACGTATGTATGTATGTGTATATATATGTATATATATACGTATGTATGTGTATATATATGTATATATATACGTATGTATGTATGTGTATGTATATATATATGTGTCGGGTCTCTCTCGAGTGCTACTGGTAACATGTAACCCAGTACAACCTGTCTCATGCTCGGGTCGTCGGTGACTAAACCGGCAACCCCTCCAAGCTTGCTTGGTGAGGAGGGTGATATTTGGACACCCTGCGGGATGAAATACAAGACCAGGCAAAGGGCAGAGGAACTCAGCAGAGTCAACGGCCATCCAAATAGTACTTTTTTTTTTTTACCTGGGAGTCAAGGGCCTCCTGTTGTTGTCAGAACACCTTTCTAGGAGAGGCAAACTTTGAAAAAAAACCTGCAGCTTTGGAAGCATCCGATGATGTGGACCAGTTCTCCTTTTCGGGTAGTGTTTTCGATGCTCAGAAAGTGGGATTGGTCAAGTACAAGGCCTTTCCCCACTTAAAAAAACCTTCAAAGCACAGGCCTCGCTTGTTCAGGATCTGTTACTGGTTCGTGTGGCTGGCCGTAGCCTAAAAGTGCACCAAACTCTATGATGGCAGATGATAACCCTGAAGTCAATGGCAGTAAGGGCTCTGGAACCTATTGTAAAGGGGTCTGGCCTGGCAGGTATCCCATGGCACCGCAGCGTGGGCCCGGTCGTCATCCTACAAGAGGTTCAAATCTCTGAATATTGGATGCTGGAATGTAAAAACTTTACTGGATTCCCAGTCCAGTAAAACTCGCCATGAGAGATCTGCTTTGGTGTCGAGGGAACTCGATCGCTATAGCATGGACATCGTTGCTCTTTCAGAAACGAGATTTGCAGGTGAGGGTCAATTCACAGAACAGAAGGGAGGATATACCTTCTATTGGAGTGGTGGAGCAGAGGGTTGTAGGAGAGAGGCAGGGGTCGCATTTGCAGTCAGGAATGGACTCGTCTCAAAGCTGGAAAATCTCCCTTGTGGATTCAATGATCGGATAATGTCCATGAGAGTCCCTCTGATTCAAAACCGCTTTGTGACTCTGGTCAGTGTGTACGCTTCTACTATGTGTGCTAGTGATGATGAAAAACTAACTTTTACATGTCTTTGAGAGAGGCCATCCATGGTGATTTTAATGCACGTGTTGGTAATGACTGGGAGGCTTGGAGTGTGATGGGCAGGCATGGAGTAGGTAAGTGCAATAACAATGGCCTACTTCTGTTGCAGATGTGCATTGAGATGGATCTTGTTGGGAACACGCTCTTTCAACAGAAAGACAAATATAAGACAACATGGATGCATCCAGGTTCCAAGAAGTGGCACCTTATTGACTTCGTTTTAACGAGAAGACGTGATGTCAGGGATATCACGTTGGTTCGTGTATTGCGAGGCGCGGAATGTTGGACTGATCATCGTCTGGTGCGCGCCAAGTTTCAATTTGTTGTGAAGCCTAAAGTAAGGGGGAAGAAGGTTGCACTTCCAAATAAACTAAACGTGTCTCGTCTGTAAACAGAGAAAGTCAGAACTGAGCTGTCGAGGTCCCTTGAGTCCATGGAATGTGAAAACACTTGGGAATCATTGAAGAAAATCGTCTATGATGTTAGTGCTGGAGTTTTGGGTCATACCAATAGAAAGCATGAAGACTGGTTCGATGAAAATGATCCAGTGATCCAGACCTTGCTTGAAGAGAAACAAAAAGTGCTGACGTCATTGTTGTGTGAGACACGTTCTGACGGGAGTGACCGAACCTTCAGGCAGATCAAGGCACGTCTGCAACATCGATTGAGAGCCATGCAGGATACCTGGTGGAGCCAAAAGGCTGACGAAATCCGGAAGGCCTCCGATAGACATGATACAAAGCTCCTATACAGTCTGCTCAGGGAAGTGTATGGTCCGACCGGTTCACAAATATCATCACTTCGCTCCGGGGACGGCAAGGAATTGCTCAGAGATCCGTAGGAAATCCTGATCAGGTGGCATGACCACATTGATGAGCTTCTCAACAGACCATCAGAAATTGATGATGAGTTCATCCGGTCGATTCCATCCAGACCTACAAAGCTGGCAATGGCTGATCCTCCTTCATTTGATGAGGTGGCGAAGGCCATTGCCAAATTAAACAGCGGCAAGTCACCTGGAATGGATGGACTGAGTGCCGAGATTTTCAAGTGTGCTGGTGATAACTTCTTAAACCGTCTCACTGATCTTGAAAAGCCATATCCAAGCGTCCCACATCTGAATCTGACAAGCGATTGCAATACTCTTGGCCGAGTTTGCAGCCATCATGTATATATATATATATATATATATATGTTAAAACAATGAAATAAAAAATCATTAGAAATATACTTCTAATGACTTGATTTTTTATTTCATTGTTTTAACTAAGATCACGTTTATTATTGTACAAAATATTATTTAGAGATATATCAGATGAAAGAATGGTATTTAACTAATGTATTGGTACGCGATGGGGCCCACCCACAGCCCCGGCGGACAGAATGGAGAAGGCGTTTCCCTGGAGGACGGCAAGGGAGACGCGCTGGAAAAGCCACTCCAACTCGCGGGGCTCACACCTGCGGCTGGCCAGCTCAGCGCCTATGGTGGTGAGTAAGAAGGTAGCCCTGGGGCCGAGGGCACCAGAAGTCTCTACTGCCAGGGGAACGACCGCAAACCTGTCGGAGAGCGACCGGTATTTGAGGAGTTTGGCCCCCTCAACTCAACGTGTAGCAGAACCTGGGTCAGTCGCAGACTGCACCAGGTTGCAACTGCAGAAAGTGTCGGTGCAAGTGGCATCCCAGACGAGGGGTTTGCCACCGCGGAACGGGAAGATGGTTATGCCATCTGGCCTTTTGTCGTCCCCTCGATCCAGCCTCACCGGCTCGAGCTGGGAAGGGAAGCCTGCAGCGTCCAAGCCATGCTTAATGACCTCGTTGAGGGCAGCATGGCGTGGAATGCAGCCGGCACTGTGGAGACAGGAAAGCGGGTGGAGGCCGAAAGAGTCCACGGTGGAACCGCAGCGACATTGGTGTGGCTGGCAGATCCGGAGGCCGAGCCTCAGGGAAACACCGATTCGTAGGCTATGGTTGTCTAGCTGCGTGCCAGTGGAGAAGGAGGGCAGGGCATGGAGCCAGGCACCACTGTGGGGTTTGGAGGTCGCGGGGACATAGAAATAATTTGCTGGATGCCCGATCGCGCAGTTAAACCACTGGGAGTGAAGAACCCCTAGCCCTTGTCAGGGCATTCTTCTAGGAGAAGGCATCTCAGGAAACTGGGCTAACTCCGACATAAAACCTGCGGCTCAGTAGTTACCGATGATGTTGATCTTTTCTTCTTTTCGGGTTAGAGCTACTGTCGCTCAGAGAGTGGGATTGGCTCAGTGCACAGTCTTTCCTCACTTTAAAAATATTCGTCACGCACAGGCATTGCACGAGTGCATTAATAATTATTAATAGTGCACTATTATTATTATTATTATTATTATTATTACTTTTTTTTTTTTTTTCCCCCAATTCAATGATGTTCCAGAACAATATAAAAGAGATAATTGGCAATTTTGGTTCTGGAACAAAAAAGATCATTGGCAATAAGGGCAGGGGCCCCAGGTTATCACAGCCTGGGCCCGCTCGTCATCGTGCCATTGTAATAGAGCCAAACAAGGCATTTAGTCTTGGCTGCTGGAACGTACGGACGCTGCTTGACACGGATTCCTTGGGGCCTCCTGAACGAAGGACCGCTCTTGTTGCAAAGGAGCTTCGACGTTACGATCTTGACATCGTGGCTTTATCTGAGACGAGGCTAGATGGAGATGGTCATCTTACGGAATTTTGTGGAGAATATACATTCTTCTGGAAAGGAAGAGATGAAGGAACCAGAAGAGAGGCTGGGGTAGGATTTGCTGTTAAGACTGTGCTTGTGAACAAATTAGAAGAATTCCCAGTAGGGATTAGTGAGCGTCTTATGTCCATGAGAGCGTCTTATGTCCATGAGAGCTCCGCTGGACAAGGGAAGATATGCTACCCTGATGAGTGTGTATGCTCCAACTATGAGTTCTGTCGATGAGGAAAAGGTGTCCTTTTACCATGCCTTGAAAGGTGTTTTAAGAAATATCCCTCAGGCAGACAAAGTCATCGTGCTTGGTGACTTTAATGCTAGAGTGGGTAGGGATTTTAACACATGGAATGTAATTGGAAGGCATGGGGTGGGAAAGTGTAACAGCAATGGTATGCTCCTGCTGCAGATGTATGAGGAGCTGGATCTCTGTGTTACCAGCACCATGTTCCAACAAAAGAACACATTCAAGACCACATGGATGCATCCTGCATCTAAGGAATGGCATCTTTTGGACTACGTTCTTGTCAGGATGCGTGACAGACAGGATGTGCAGTGTGTTCGTGTTCTTCGTGGAGCTGAGTGCTGGACGGACCACCGCCTGGTACGCGCAAAAGTGAAACTAATCACTAAACGTCAAATCCGGGCTCCTGGTGTTGCCCTGCCCAAAACATTGAATGCTGCTCGTCTTAAGGATAAAAATGTGAAGAGGACATTGGAAGAAGAGATGCAGGCTGCAGATCTTGGTGAGGATTGGCCGACCCTTAAAAAGTCGGTTTATGATGTAGGCAGGCGTGTTCTGGGATTGGCGCAGAGGAAACATCAGGACTGGTTTGATGAGAATGATGTACATATAGAAGACTTGTTGGCTGATAAGAGGCGTGCTCTGTCACGCTACTTGACGGCAAAACCACAGGAGAGGAATACGTTGCATGAGGAACTCAGG
>OZ024753.1:13248670-13281170 GCA_964016885.1 Eledone cirrhosa | reverse complement strand
CATTCAGTATTCGATAAAAGTTCATCACGTTAAAGAACTTTGTTTTTAGAATATATTCGTTTACTTCTTAACTTCTTTCTTAATCAATTTCCACACATCGTTGAGATAAACGACGCAAGTTTAATTCTTTTGTGGTGGTTGTCTATCGGGTTGTTGATATTTATTTGCCAGGCCAAAGCGAAACAAAAGCCGGGAAACTATATGTATTTCAAGAATATTTCATTGAAATGTTACAGTGAAACATGGAGCAAATCTCAACAGAATAAATCGAATTCACAAAATTCTTCAATGATTTACAAGCGGTATCTACTTGCAAAGGTAGCGAATTGGCAGAGTCGTTAGAATGGCAGAGTGGTTAGAATGTGGGATAGAGTGGCAGAGTGGTTAGAATGTGGTGTAGAATGGCAGAGTGGTTAGAATGTGGTGTAGAATGGCAGAGTGGTTAGAATGTGGTGTAGAATGGCAGAGTGGTTAGAATGTGGTGTAGAATGGCAGAGTGGTTAGAATGTGGGATAGAATGGCAGAGTGGTTAGAATGTGGGATAGAATGGCAGAGTGGTTAGAATGTGGTGTAGAATGGCAGAGTGGTTAGAATGTGGGATAGAATGGCAGAGTGGTTAGAATGTGGTGTAGAATGGCAGAGTGGTTAGAATGTGGTGTAGAATGGCAGAGTGGTTAGAATGTGGGATAGAATGGCAGAGTGGTTAGAATGTGGGATAGAATGGCAGAGTGGTTAGAATGTGGTGTAGAATGGCAGAGTGGTTAGAATGTGGTGTAGAATGGCAGAGTGGTTAGAATGTGGGATAGAATGGCAGAGTGGTTAGAATGTGGGATAGAATGGCAGAGTAGTTAGAATGTGGGATAGAATGGCAGAGTGGTTAGAATGTGGTGTAGAATGGCAGAGTGGTTAGAATGTGGGATAGAATGGCAGAGTGGTTAGAATGTGGGATAGAATGGCAGAGTAGTTAGAATGTGGTGTAGAATGGCAGAGTGGTTAGAATGTGGTGTAGAATGGCAGAGTGGTTAGAATGTGGGATAGAATGGCAGAGTGGTTAGAATGTGGTGTAGAATGGCAGAGTGGTTAGAATGTGGTGTAGAATGGCAGAGTGGTTAGAATGTGGTGTAGAATGGCAGAGTGGTTAGAATGTGGGATAGAATGGCAGAGTGGTTAGAATGTGGGATAGAATGGCAGAGTGGTTAGAATGTGGTGTAGAATGGCAGAGTGGTTAGAATGTGGGATAGAGTGGCAGAGTGGTTAGAATGTGGTGTAGAATGGCAGAGTGGTTAGAATGTGGTGTAGAATGGCAGAGTGGTTAGAATGTGGTGTAGAATGGCAGAGTGGTTAGAATGTGGTGTAGAATGGCAGAGTGGTTAGAATGTGGTGTAGAATGGCAGAGTGGTTAGAATGTGGTGTAGAATGGCAGAGTGGTTAGAATGTGGTGTAGAATGGCAGAGTGGTTAGAATGTGGTGTAGAATGGCAGAGTGGTTAGAATGTGGTGTAGAATGGCAGAGTGGTTAGAATGTGGTGTAGAATGGCAGAGTGGTTAGAATGTGGGATAGAATGGCAGAGTGGTTAGAATGTGGTGTAGAATGGCAGAGTGGTTAGAATGTGGTGTAGAATGGCAGAGTGGTTAGAATGTGGGATAGAATGGAAGAGTGGTTAGAATGTGGTGTAGAATGGCAGAGTGGTTAGAATGTGGTGTAGAATGGCAGAGTGGTTAGAATGTGGGATAGAATGGCAGAGTGGTTAGAATGTGGGATAGAATGGCAGAGTGGTTAGAATGTGGGATAGAATGGCAGAGTGGTTAGAATGTGGTGTAGAATGGCAGAGTGGTTAGAATGTGGTGTAGAATGGCAGAGTGGTTAGAATGTGGTGTAGAATGGCAGAGTGGTTAGAATGTGGTGTAGAATGGCAGAGTGGTTAGAATGTGGGATAGAATGGAAGAGTGGTTAGAATGTGGGATAGAATGGCAGAGTGGTTAGAATGTGGGATAGAATGGCAGAGTGGTTAGAATGTGGGATAGAATGGCAGAGTGGTTAGAATGTGGGATAGAGTGGCAGAGTGGTTAGAATGTGGGATAGAATGGCAGAGTGGTTAGAATGTGGGATAGAGTGGCAGAGTGGTTAGAATGTGGGATAGAATGGCAGAGTAGTTAGAATGTGGGATAGAATGGCAGAGTAGTTAGAATGTGGGATAGAATGGCAGAGTGGTTAGAATGTGGGATAGAGTGGCAGAGTGGTTAGAATGTGGGATAGAGTGGCAGAGTAGTTAGAATGTGGGATAGAATGGCAGAGTGGTTAGAATGTGGGATAGAGTGGCAGAGTGGTTAGAATGTGGGATAGAATGGCAGAGTAGTTAGAATGTGGGATAGAATGGCAGAGTGGTTAGAATGTGGGATAGAATGGCAGAGTGGTTAGAATGTGGGATAGAGTGGCAGAGTGGTTAGAATGTGGGATAGAATGGCAGAGTAGTTAGAATGTGGGATAGAATGGCAGAGTGGTTAGAATGTGGGATAGAGTGGCAGAGTGGTTAGAATGTGGGATAGAGTGGCAGAGTAGTTAGAATGTGGGATAGAATGGCAGAGTGGTTAGAATGTGGGATAGAGTGGCAGAGTGGTTAGAATGTGGGATAGAATGGCAGAGTAGTTAGAATGTGGGATAGAATGGCAGAGTAGTTAGAATGTGGGATAGAGTGGCAGAGTGGTTAGAATGTGGTGTAGAATGGCAGAGTGGTTAGAATGTGGTGTAGAATGGCAGAGTGGTTAGAATGTGGGATAGAATGGCAGAGTGGTTAGAATGTGGGATAGAATGGCAGAGTGGTTAGAATGTGGTGTAGAATGGCAGAGTGGTTAGAATGTGGGATAGAATGGCAGAGTGGTTAGAATGTGGTGTAGAATGGCAGAGTGGTTAGAATGTGGTGTAGAATGGCAGAGTGGTTAGAATGTGGGATAGAATGGCAGAGTGGTTAGAATGTGGGATAGAATGGCAGAGTGGTTAGAATGTGGTGTAGAATGGCAGAGTGGTTAGAATGTGGTGTAGAATGGCAGAGTGGTTAGAATGTGGGATAGAATGGCAGAGTGGTTAGAATGTGGGATAGAATGGCAGAGTAGTTAGAATGTGGGATAGAATGGCAGAGTGGTTAGAATGTGGTGTAGAATGGCAGAGTGGTTAGAATGTGGGATAGAATGGCAGAGTGGTTAGAATGTGGGATAGAATGGCAGAGTAGTTAGAATGTGGTGTAGAATGGCAGAGTGGTTAGAATGTGGTGTAGAATGGCAGAGTGGTTAGAATGTGGGATAGAATGGCAGAGTGGTTAGAATGTGGTGTAGAATGGCAGAGTGGTTAGAATGTGGTGTAGAATGGCAGAGTGGTTAGAATGTGGTGTAGAATGGCAGAGTGGTTAGAATGTGGGATAGAATGGCAGAGTGGTTAGAATGTGGGATAGAATGGCAGAGTGGTTAGAATGTGGTGTAGAATGGCAGAGTGGTTAGAATGTGGGATAGAGTGGCAGAGTGGTTAGAATGTGGTGTAGAATGGCAGAGTGGTTAGAATGTGGTGTAGAATGGCAGAGTGGTTAGAATGTGGTGTAGAATGGCAGAGTGGTTAGAATGTGGTGTAGAATGGCAGAGTGGTTAGAATGTGGTGTAGAATGGCAGAGTGGTTAGAATGTGGTGTAGAATGGCAGAGTGGTTAGAATGTGGTGTAGAATGGCAGAGTGGTTAGAATGTGGTGTAGAATGGCAGAGTGGTTAGAATGTGGTGTAGAATGGCAGAGTGGTTAGAATGTGGTGTAGAATGGCAGAGTGGTTAGAATGTGGGATAGAATGGCAGAGTGGTTAGAATGTGGTGTAGAATGGCAGAGTGGTTAGAATGTGGTGTAGAATGGCAGAGTGGTTAGAATGTGGGATAGAATGGAAGAGTGGTTAGAATGTGGTGTAGAATGGCAGAGTGGTTAGAATGTGGTGTAGAATGGCAGAGTGGTTAGAATGTGGGATAGAATGGCAGAGTGGTTAGAATGTGGGATAGAATGGCAGAGTGGTTAGAATGTGGGATAGAATGGCAGAGTGGTTAGAATGTGGTGTAGAATGGCAGAGTGGTTAGAATGTGGTGTAGAATGGCAGAGTGGTTAGAATGTGGTGTAGAATGGCAGAGTGGTTAGAATGTGGTGTAGAATGGCAGAGTGGTTAGAATGTGGGATAGAATGGAAGAGTGGTTAGAATGTGGGATAGAATGGCAGAGTGGTTAGAATGTGGGATAGAATGGCAGAGTGGTTAGAATGTGGGATAGAATGGCAGAGTGGTTAGAATGTGGGATAGAGTGGCAGAGTGGTTAGAATGTGGGATAGAATGGCAGAGTGGTTAGAATGTGGGATAGAGTGGCAGAGTGGTTAGAATGTGGGATAGAATGGCAGAGTAGTTAGAATGTGGGATAGAATGGCAGAGTAGTTAGAATGTGGGATAGAATGGCAGAGTGGTTAGAATGTGGGATAGAGTGGCAGAGTGGTTAGAATGTGGGATAGAGTGGCAGAGTAGTTAGAATGTGGGATAGAATGGCAGAGTGGTTAGAATGTGGGATAGAGTGGCAGAGTGGTTAGAATGTGGGATAGAATGGCAGAGTAGTTAGAATGTGGGATAGAATGGCAGAGTGGTTAGAATGTGGGATAGAATGGCAGAGTGGTTAGAATGTGGGATAGAGTGGCAGAGTGGTTAGAATGTGGGATAGAATGGCAGAGTAGTTAGAATGTGGGATAGAATGGCAGAGTGGTTAGAATGTGGGATAGAGTGGCAGAGTGGTTAGAATGTGGGATAGAGTGGCAGAGTAGTTAGAATGTGGGATAGAATGGCAGAGTGGTTAGAATGTGGGATAGAGTGGCAGAGTGGTTAGAATGTGGGATAGAATGGCAGAGTAGTTAGAATGTGGGATAGAATGGCAGAGTAGTTAGAATGTGGGATAGAGTGGCAGAGTGGTTAGAATGTGGTGTAGAATGGCAGAGTGGTTAGAATGTGGTGTAGAATGGCAGAGTGGTTAGAATGTGGTGTAGAATGGCAGAGTGGTTAGAATGTGGTGTAGAATGGCAGAGTGGTTAGAATGTGGTGTAGAATGGCAGAGTGGTTAGAATGTGGTGTAGAATGGCAGAGTGGTTAGAATGTGGGATAGAATGGCAGAGTGGTTAGAATGTGGGATAGAATGGCAGAGTAGTTAGAATGTGGGATAGAATGGCAGAGTGGTTAGAATGTGGGATAGAATGGCAGAGTGGTTAGAATGTGGGATAGAGTGGCAGAGTGGTTAGAATGTGGGATAGAGTGGCAGTGTGGTTAGAATGTGGGATAGAATGGCAGAGTAGTTTGAATGTGGGATAGAATGGCAGAGTAGTTAGAATGTGGGATAGAATGGCAGAGTAGTTAGAATGTGGGATAGAATGGCAGAGTGGTTAGAATGTGGGATAGAGTGGCAGAGTGGTTAGAATGTGGTGTAGAATGGCAGAGTGGTTAGAATGTGGTGTAGAATGGCAGAGTGGTTAGAATGTGGTGTAGAATGGCAGAGTGGTTAGAATGTGGTGTAGAATGGCAGAGTGGTTAGAATGTGGTGTAGAATGGCAGAGTGGTTAGAATGTGGTGTAGAATGGCAGAGTGGTTAGAATGTGGGATAGAATGGCAGAGTGGTTAGAATGTGGGATAGAGTGGCAGAGTGGTTAGAATGTGGTGTAGAATGGCAGAGTGGTTAGAATGTGGGATAGAATGGCAGAGTAGTTAGAATGTGGGATAGAATGGCAGAGTGGTTAGAATGTGGGATAGAATGGCAGAGTGGTTAGAATGTGGGATAGAATGGCAGAGTGGTTAGAATGTGGTGTAGAATGGCAGAGTGGTTAGAATGTGGGATAGAATGGCAGAGTAGTTAGAATGTGGGATAGAATGGCAGAGTGGTTAGAATGTGGGATAGAATGGCAGAGTGGTTAGAATGTGGTGTAGAATGGCAGAGTGGTTAGAATGTGGTGTAGAATGGCAGAGTGGTTAGAATGTGGTGTAGAATGGCAGAGTGGTTAGAATGTGGTGTAGAATGGCAGAGTGGTTAGAATGTGGTGTAGAATGGCAGAGTGGTTAGAATGTGGGATAGAATGGCAGAGTGGTTAGAATGTGGGATAGAATGGCAGAGTAGTTAGAATGTGGGATAGAATGGCAGAGTGGTTAGAATGTGGGATAGAATGGCAGAGTGGTTAGAATGTGGGATAGAATGGCAGAGTAGTTAGAATGTGGGATAGAATGGCAGAGTGGTTAGAATGTGGGATAGAATGGCAGAGTGGTTAGAATGTGGGATAGAGTGGCAGAGTGGTTAGAATGTGGGATAGAGTGGCAGAGTGGTTAGAATGTGGGATAGAATGGCAGAGTAGTTAGAATGTGGGATAGAATGGCAGAGTAGTTAGAATGTGGGATAGAATGGCAGAGTAGTTAGAATGTGGGATAGAATGGCAGAGTGGTTAGAATGTGGGATAGAGTGGCAGAGTGGTTAGAATGTGGGATAGAGTGGCAGAGTAGTTAGAATGTGGGATAGAATGGCAGAGTGGTTAGAATGTGGTGTAGAATGGCAGAGTGGTTAGAATGTGGTGTAGAATGGCAGAGTGGTTAGAATGTGGTGTAGAATGGCAGAGTGGTTAGAATGTGGTGTAGAATGGCAGAGTGGTTAGAATGTGGTGTAGAATGGCAGAGTGGTTAGAATGTGGGATAGAATGGCAGAGTGGTTAGAATGTGGGATAGAGTGGCAGAGTGGTTAGAATGTGGGATAGAGTGGCAGAGTGGTTAGAATGTGGGATAGAATGGCAGAGTGGTTAGAATGTGGTGTAGAATGGCAGAGTGGTTAGAATGTGGGATAGAATGGCAGAGTGGTTAGAATGTGGGATAGAATGGCAGAGTGGTTAGAATGTGGGATAGAGTGGCAGAGTGGTTAGAATGTGGGATAGAATGGCAGAGTGGTTAGAATGTGGTGTAGAATGGAAGAGTGGTTAGAATGTGGTGTAGAATGGCAGAGTGGTTAGAATGTGGGATAGAATGGCAGAGTGGTTAGAATGTGGTGTAGAATGGCAGAGTGGTTAGAATGTGGGATAGAATGGCAGAGTGGTTAGAATGTGGTGTAGAATGGCAGAGTGGTTAGAATGTGGGATAGAATGGCAGAGTGGTTAGAATGTGGGATAGAATGGCAGAGTAGTTAGAATGTGGGATAGAATGGCAGAGTGGTTAGAATGTGGGATAGAATGGCAGAGTAGTTAGAATGTGGTGTAGAATGGAAGAGTGGTTAGAATGTGGTGTAGAATGGCAGAGTGGTTAGAATGTGGGATAGAATGGCAGAGTGGTTAGAATGTGGTGTAGAATGGCAGAGTGGTTAGAATGTGGGATAGAATGGCAGAGTGGTTAGAATGTGGTGTAGAATGGCAGAGTGGTTAGAATGTGGGATAGAATGGCAGAGTGGTTAGAATGTGGTATAGAGTGGCAGAGTGGTTAGAATGTGGTGTAGAATGGCAGAGTGGTTAGAATGTGGTGTAGAATGGCAGAGTGGTTAGAATGTGGGATATAATGGCAGAGTGGTTAGAATGTGGTGTAGAATGGCAGAGTGGTTAGAATGTGGGATAGAATGGCAGAGTGGTTAGAATGTGGTGTAGAATGGCAGAGTGGTTAGAATGTGGGATAGAATGGCAGAGTGGTTAGAATGTGGGATAGAGTGGCAGAGTGGTTAGAATGTGGTGTAGAATGGCAGAGTGGTTAGAATGTGGTGTAGAATGGCAGAGTGGTTAGAATGTGGGATAGAATGGCAGAGTGGTTAGAATGTGGGATAGAGTGGCAGAGTGGTTAGAATGTGGTGTAGAATGGCAGAGTGGTTAGAATGCGGTGTAGAATGGCAGAGTGGTTAGAATGTGGGATAGAATGGCAGAGTGGTTAGAATGTGGTGTAGAATGGCAGAGTGGTTAGAATGTGGGATAGAATGGCAGAGTGGTTAGAATGTGGGATAGAATGGCAGAGTGGTTAGAATGTGGTGTAGAATGGCAGAGTGGTTAGAATGTGGGATAGAGTGGCAGAGTGGTTAGAATGTGGGATATAATGGCAGAGTGGTTAGAATGTGGGATAGAATGGCAGAGTAGTTAGAATGTGGGATAGAATGGCAGAGTGGTTAGAATGTGGGATAGAGTGGCAGAGTGGTTAGAATGTGGGATAGAGTGGCAGAGTGGTTAGAATGTGGGATAGAATGGCAGAGTGGTTAGAATGTGGGATAGAATGGCAGAGTGGTTAGAATGTGGGATAGAATGGCAGAGTGGTTAGAATGTGGGATAGAGTGGCAGAGTGGTTAGAATGTGGTGTAGAATGGCAGAGTGGTTAGAATGTGGGATAGAATGGCAGAGTGGTTAGAATGTGGTGTAGAATGGCAGAGTGGTTAGAATGTGGGATAGAATGGCAGAGTGGTTAGAATGTGGGATAGAGTGGCAGAGTGGTTAGAATGTGGTGTAGAATGGCAGAGTGGTTAGAATGTGGGATAGAATGGCAGAGTGGTTAGAATGTGGTGTAGAATGGCAGAGTGGTTAGAATGTGGGATAGAATGGCAGAGTGGTTAGAATGTGGGATAGAGTGGCAGAGTGGTTAGAATGTGGTGTAGAATGGCAGAGTGGTTAGAATGTGGGATAGAATGGCAGAGTGGTTAGAATGTGGGATAGAGTGGCAGAGTGGTTAGAATGTGGGATAGAATGGCAGAGTGGTTAGAATGTGGGATAGAGTGGCAGAGTGGTTAGAATGTGGTGTAGAATGGCAGAGTGGTTAGAATGTGGGATAGAGTGGCAGAGTGGTTAGAATGTGGGATATAATGGCAGAGTGGTTAGAATGTGGGATATAATGGCAGAGTGGTTAGAATGTGGGATAGAATGGCAGAGTGGTTAGAATGTGGGATAGAGTGGCAGAGTGGTTAGAATGTGGGATAGAATGGCAGAGTGGTTAGAATGTGGGATAGAGTGGCAGAGTGGTTAGAATGTGGTGTAGAATGGCAGAGTGGTTAGAATGTGGGATAGAGTGGCAGAGTGGTTAGAATGTGGGATATAATGGCAGAGTGGTTAGAATGTGGTGTAGAATGGCAGTGGTTAGAATGTGGGATAGAATGGCAGAGTGGTTAGAATGTGGTGTAGAATGGCAGAGTGGTTAGAATGTGGGATAGAATGGCAGAGTGGTTAGAATGTGGGATAGAGTGGCAGAGTGGTTAGAATGTGGGATAGAATGGCAGAGTGGTTAGAATGTGGGATAGAGTGGCAGAGTGGTTAGAATGTGGGATAGAATGGCAGAGTGGTTAGAATGTGGGATAGAATGGCAGAGTGGTTAGAATGTGGTGTAGAATGGCAGAGTGGTTAGAATGTGGGATAGAATGGCAGAGTGGTTAGAATGTGGTGTAGAATGGCAGAGTGGTTAGAATGTGGGATAGAATGGCAGAGTGGTTAGAATGTGGGATAGAGTGGCAGAGTGGTTAGAATGTTGGATAGAATGGCAGAGTGGTTAGAATGTGGTGTAGAATGGCAGAGTGGTTAGAATGTGGGATAGAGTGGCAGAGTGGTTAGAATGTGGTGTAGAATGGCAGAGTGGTTAGAATGTGGTGTAGAATGGCAGAGTGGTTAGAATGTGGGATAGAATGGCAGAGTGGTTAGAATGTGGTGTAGAATGGCAGAGTAGTTAGAATGTGGGATAGAATGGCAGAGTGGTTAGAATGTGGGATAGAATGGCAGAGTGGTTAGAATGTGGGATAGAATGGCAGAGTGGTTAGAATGTGGTGTAGAATGGCAGAGTGGTTAGAATGTGGGATAGAGTGGCAGAGTGGTTAGAATGTGGGATAGAATGGCAGAGTGGTTAGAATGTGGTGTAGAATGGCAGAGTGGTTAGAATGTGGGATAGAGTGGCAGAGTGGTTAGAATGTGGTGTAGAATGGCAGAGTGGTTAGAATGTGGTGTAGAATGGCAGAGTGGTTAGAATGTGGGATAGAATGGCAGAGTGGTTAGAATGTGGGATAGAGTGGCAGAGTGGTTAGAATGTGGTGTAGAATGGCAGAGTGGTTAGAATGTGGTGTAGAATGGCAGAGTGGTTAGAATGTGGGATAGAATGGCAGAGTGGTTAGAATGTGGGATAGAATGGCAGAGTGGTTAGAATGTGGTGTAGAATGGCAGAGTGGTTAGAATGTGGGATAGAATGGCAGAGTGGTTAGAATGTGGGATAGAGTGGCAGAGTGGTTAGAATGTGGTGTAGAATGGCAGAGTGGTTAGAATGTGGTGTAGAATGGCAGAGTGGTTAGAATGTGGGATAGAATGGCAGAGTGGTTAGAATGTGGTGTAGAATGGCAGAGTGGTTAGAATGTGGTGTAGAATGGCAGAGTGGTTAGAATGTGGGATAGAATGGCAGAGTGGTTAGAATGTGGGATAGAATGGCAGAGTGGTTAGAATGTGGGATAGAATGGCAGAGTGGTTAGAATGTGGTGTAGAATGGCAGAGTGGTTAGAATGTGGTGTAGAATGGCAGAGTGGTTAGAATGTGGTGTAGAATGGCAGAGTGGTTAGAATGTGGGATAGAATGGCAGAGTGGTTAGAATGTGGGATAGAATGGCAGAGTGGTTAGAATGTGGGATAGAATGGCAGAGTGGTTAGAATGTGGGATAGAGTGGCAGAGTGGTTAGAATGTGGGATAGAATGGCAGAGTGGTTAGAATGTGGTGTAGAATGGCAGAGTGGTTAGAATGTGGGATAGAATGGCAGAGTGGTTAGAATGTGGGATAGAGTGGCAGAGTGGTTAGAATGTGGTGTAGAATGGCAGAGTGGTTAGAATGTGGTGTAGAATGGCAGAGTGGTTAGAATGTGGGATAGAATGGCAGAGTGGTTAGAATGTGGGATAGAATGGCAGAGTGGTTAGAATGTGGTGTAGAATGGCAGAGTGGTTAGAATGTGGTGTAGAATGGCAGAGTGGTTAGAATGTGGGATAGAATGGCAGAGTGGTTAGAATGTGGGATAGAATGGCAGAGTGGTTAGAATGTGGTGTAGAATGGCAGAGTGGTTAGAATGTGGGATAGAATGGCAGAGTGGTTAGAATGTGGGATAGAATGGCAGAGTGGTTAGAATGTGGTGTAGAATGGCAGAGTGGTTAGAATGTGGGATAGAATGGCAGAGTGGTTAGAATGTGGGATAGAGTGGCAGAGTGGTTAGAATGTGGGATAGAATGGCAGAGTGGTTAGAATGTGGGATAGAATGGCAGAGTGGTTAGAATGTGGGATAGAGTGGCAGAGTGGTTAGAATGTGGGATAGAATGGCAGAGTGGTTAGAATGTGGGATAGAATGGCAGAGTGGTTAGAATGTGGTGTAGAATGGCAGAGTGGTTAGAATGTGGTGTAGAATGGCAGAGTGGTTAGAATGTGGGATAGAATGGCAGAGTGGTTAGAATGTGGGATAGAATGGCAGAGTGGTTAGAATGTGGGATAGAATGGCAGAGTGGTTAGAATGTGGGATAGAGTGGCAGAGTGGTTAGAATGTGGGATAGAATGGCAGAGTGGTTAGAATGTGGTGTAGAATGGCAGAGTGGTTAGAATGTGGGATAGAATGGCAGAGTGGTTAGAATGTGGGATAGAGTGGCAGAGTGGTTAGAATGTGGTGTAGAATGGCAGAGTGGTTAGAATGTGGTGTAGAATGGCAGAGTGGTTAGAATGTGGGATAGAATGGCAGAGTGGTTAGAATGTGGGATAGAATGGCAGAGTGGTTAGAATGTGGTGTAGAATGGCAGAGTGGTTAGAATGTGGGATAGAGTGGCAGAGTGGTTAGAATGTGGTGTAGAATGGCAGAGTGGTTAGAATGTGGGATAGAGTGGCAGAGTGGTTAGAATGTGGTGTAGAATGGCAGAGTGGTTAGAATGTGGTGTAGAATGGCAGAGTGGTTAGAATGTGGGATAGAGTGGCAGAGTGGTTAGAATGTGGTGTAGAATGACAGAGTGGTTAGAATGTGGGATAGAGTGGCAGAGTGGTTAGAATGTGGGATAGAATGGCAGAGTAGTTAGAATGTGGGATAGAATGGCAGAGTGGTTAGAATGTGGTGTAGAATGGCAGAGTGGTTAGAATGTGGTGTAGAATGGCAGAGTGGTTAGAATGTGGGATAGAATGGCAGAGTGGTTAGAATGTGGTGTAGAATGGCAGAGTGGTTAGAATGTGGTGTAGAATGGCAGAGTGGTTAGAATGTGGGATAGAGTGGCAGAGTGGTTAGAATGTGGTGTAGAATGGCAGAGTGGTTAGAATGTGGTGTAGAATGGCAGAGTGGTTAGAATGTGGGATAGAATGGCAGAGTGGTTAGAATGTGGTGTAGAATGGCAGAGTGGTTAGAATGTGGGATAGAGTGGCAGAGTGGTTAGAATGTGGTGTAGAATGGCAGAGTGGTTAGAATGTGGGATAGAATGGCAGAGTGGTTAGAATGTGGTGTAGAATGGCAGAGTGGTTAGAATGTGGGATAGAATGGCAGAGTGGTTAGAATGTGGTGTAGAATGGCAGAGTGGTTAGAATGTGGGATAGAGTGGCAGAGTGGTTAGAATGTGGTGTAGAATGGCAGAGTGGTTAGAATGTGGTGTAGAATGGCGGAGTGGTTAGAATGTGGGATAGAATGGCAGAGTGGTTAGAATGTGGTGTAGAATGGCAGAGTGGTTAGAATGTGGGATAGAGTGGCAGAGTGGTTAGAATGTGGTGTAGAATGGCAGAGTGGTTAGAATGTGGTGTAGAATGGCAGAGTGGTTAGAATGTGGGATAGAGTGGCAGAGTGGTTAGAATGTGGTGTAGAATGGCAGAGTGGTTAGAATGTGGGATAGAATGGCAGAGTGGTTAGAATGTGGGATAGAAGTGGCAGAGTGGTTAGAATGTGGTGTAGAATGGCAGAGTGGTTAGAATGTGGGATAGAGTGGCAGAGTGGTTAGAATGTGGGATAGAATGGCAGAGTGGTTAGAATGTGGTGTAGAATGGCAGAGTGGTTAGAATGTGGTGTAGAATGGCAGAGTGGTTAGAATGTGGGATAGAATGGCAGAGTAGTTAGAATGTGGGATAGAATGGCAGAGTGGTTAGAATGTGGTGTAGAATGGCAGAGTGGTTAGAATGTGGTGTAGAATGGCAGAGTGGTTAGAATGTGGGATAGAGTGGCAGAGTGGTTAGAATGTGGTGTAGAATGGCAGAGTGGTTAGAATGTGGTGTAGAATGGCAGAGTGGTTAGAATGTGGGATAGAATGGCAGAGTGGTTAGAATGTGGTGTAGAATGGCAGAGTGGTTAGAATGTGGGATAGAGTGGCAGAGTGGTTAGAATGTGGTGTAGAATGGCAGAGTGGTTAGAATGTGGTGTAGAATGGCAGAGTGGTTAGAATGAGGGATAGAATGGCAGAGTGGTTAGAATGTGGTGTAGAATGGCAGAGTGGTTAGAATGTGGTGTAGAATGGCAGAGTGGTTAGAATGTGGGATAGAGTGGCAGAGTGGTTAGAATGTGGTGTAGAATGGCAGAGTGGTTAGAATGTGGTGTAGAATGGCAGAGTGGTTAGAATGTGGGATAGAATGGCAGAGTGGTTAGAATGTGGTGTAGAATGGCAGAGTGGTTAGAATGTGGGATAGAGTGGCAGAGTGGTTAGAATGTGGTGTAGAATGGCAGAGTGGTTAGAATGTGGTGTAGAATGGCAGAGTGGTTAGAATGAGGGATAGAATGGCAGAGTGGTTAGAATGTGGTGTAGAATGGCAGAGTGGTTAGAATGTGGGATAGAGTGGCAGAGTGGTTAGAATGTGGTGTAGAATGGCAGAGTGGTTAGAATGTGGTGTAGAATGGCAGAGTGGTTAGAATGTGGTGTAGAATGGCAGAGTGGTTAGAATGTGGGATAGAGTGGCAGAGTGGTTAGAATGTGGTGTAGAATGGCAGAGTGGTTAGAATGTGGTGTAGAATGGCAGAGTGGTTAGAATGTGGTGTAGAATGGCAGAGTGGTTAGAATGTGGTGTAGAATGGCAGAGTGGTTAGAATGTGGGATAGAGTGGCAGAGTGGTTAGAATGTGGGATAGAATGGCAGAGTGGTTAGAATGTGGTGTAGAATGGCAGAGTGGTTAGAATGTGGTGTAGAATGGCAGAGTGGTTAGAATGTGGGATAGAGTGGCAGAGTGGTTAGAATGTGGTGTAGAATGGCAGAGTGGTTAGAATGTGGGATAGAGTGGCAGAGTGGTTAGAATGTGGGATAGAATGGCAGAGTGGTTAGAATGTGGGATAGAGTGGCAGAGTGGTTAGAATGTGGTGTAGAATGGCAGAGTGGTTAGAATGTGGGATAGAATGGCAGAGTGGTTAGAATGTGGTGTAGAATGGCAGAGTGGTTAGAATGTGGGATAGAATGGCAGAGTGGTTAGAATGTGGGATACAGTGGCAGAGTGGTTAGAATGTGGGATAGAATGGCAGAGTGGTTAGAATGTGGTGTAGAATGGCAGAGTGGTTAGAATGTGGTGTAGAATGGCAGAGTGGTTAGAATGTGGGATAGAATGGCAGAGTGGTTAGAATGTGGTGTAGAATGGCAGAGTGGTTAGAATGTGGGATAGAATGGCAGAGTGGTTAGAATGTGGTGTAGAATGGCAGAGTGGTTAGAATGTGGGATAGAATGGCAGAGTGGTTAGAATGTGGTGTAGAATGGCAGAGTGGTTAGAATGTGGGATAGAATGGCAGAGTGGTTAGAATGTGGGATAGAATGGCAGAGTGGTTAGAATGTGGTGTAGAATGGCAGAGTGGTTAGAATGTGGTGTAGAATGGCAGAGTGGTTAGAATGTGGGATAGAGTGGCAGAGTGGTTAGAATGTGGTGTAGAATGGCAGAGTGGTTAGAATGTGGTGTAGAATGGCAGAGTGGTTAGAATGTGAGATAGAGTGGCAGAGTGGTTAGAATGTGGTGTAGAATGGCAGAGTGGTTAGAATGTGGTGTAGAATGGCAGAGTGGTTAGAATGTGGTGTAGAATGGCAGAGTGGTTAGAATGTGGTGTAGAATGGCAGAGTGGTTAGAATGTGGGATAGAATGGCAGAGTGGTTAGAATGTGGGATAGAATGGCAGAGTGGTTAGAATGTGGGATAGAATGGCAGAGTGGTTAGAATGTGGTGTAGAATGGCAGAGTGGTTAGAATGTGGGATAGAATGGCAGAGTGGTTAGAATGTGGGATAGAATGGCAGAGTGGTTAGAATGTGGTGTAGAATGGCAGAGTGGTTAGAATGTGGTGTAGAATGGCAGAGTGGTTAGAATGTGGTGTAGAATGGCAGAGTGGTTAGAATGTGGGATAGAATGGCAGAGTGGTTAGAATGTGGGATAGAATGGCAGTGTAGTTAGAATGTGGGATAGAATGGCAGAGTGGTTAGAATGTGGGATAGAATGGCAGAGTGGTTAGAATGTGGTGTAGAATGGCAGAGTGGTTAGAATGTGGGATAGAATGGCAGAGTGGTTAGAATGTGGGATAGAATGGCAGAGTGGTTAGAATGTGGGATAGAATGGCAGAGTGGTTAGAATGTGGTGTAGAATGGCAGAGTGGTTAGAATGTGGGATAGAGTGGCAGAGTGGTTAGAATGTGGGATAGAATGGCAGAGTGGTTAGAATGTGGTGTAGAATGGCAGAGTGGTTAGAATGTGGTGTAGAATGGCAGAGTGGTTAGAATGTGGTGTAGAATGGCAGAGTGGTTAGAATGTGGGATAGAATGGCAGAGTGGTTAGAATGTGGGATAGAATGGCAGAGTGGTTAGAATGTGGGATAGAATGGCAGTGTAGTTAGAATGTGGGATAGAATGGCAGAGTGATTAGAATGTGGTGTAGAATGGCAGAGTGGTTAGAATGTGGGATAGAGTGGCAGAGTGGTTAGAATGTGGTGTAGAATGGCAGAGTGGTTAGAATGTGGTGTAGAATGGCAGAGTGGTTAGAATGTGGTGTAGAATGGCAGAGTGGTTAGAATGTGGGATAGAATGGCAGAGTGGTTAGAATGTGGGATAGAATGGCAGAGTAGTTAGAATGTGGGATAGAGTGGCAGAGTGGTTAGAATGTGGTGTAGAATGGCAGAGTGGTTAGAATGTGGGATAGAATGGCAGAGTAGTTAGAATGTGGGATAGAATGGCAGAGTGGTTAGAATGTGGTGTAGAATGGCAGAGTGGTTAGAATGTGGGATAGAATGGCAGAGTAGTTAGAATGTGGGATAGAATGGCAGAGTGGTTAGAATGTGGGATAGAATGGCAGAGTAGTTAGAATGTGGGATAGAATGGCAGAGTGGTTAGAATGTGGGATAGAATGGCAGAGTGGTTAGAATGTGGGATAGAATGGCAGAGTAGTTAGAATGTGGGATAGAATGGCAGAGTGGTTAGAATGTGGGATAGAATGGCAGAGTGGTTAGAATGTGGGATAGAATGGCAGAGTAGTTAGAATGTGGGATAGAATGGCAGAGTAGTTAGAATGTGGGATAGAATGGCAGAGTAGTTAGAATGTGGGATAGAATGGCAGAGTGGTTAGAATGTGGTGTAGAATGGCAGAGTGGTTAGAATGTGGGATAGAATGGCAGAGTAGTTAGAATGTGGGATAGAATGGCAGAGTAGTTAGAATGTGGGATAGAATGGCAGAGTGGTTAGAATGTGGGATAGAATGGCAGAGTGGTTAGAATGTGGTGTAGAATGGCAGAGTGGTTAGAATGTGGTGTAGAATGGCAGAGTGGTTAGAATGTGGGATAGAATGGCAGAGTGGTTAGAATGTGGGATAGAATGGCAGAGTAGTTAGAATGTGGGATAGAATGGCAGAGTGGTTAGAATGTGGGATAGAGTGGCAGAGTGGTTAGAATGTGGGATAGAATGGCAGAGTGGTTAGAATGTGGTGTAGAATGGCAGAGTGGTTAGAATGTGGTGTAGAATGGCAGAGTGGTTAGAATGTGGGATAGAATGGCAGAGTAGTTAGAATGTGGTGTAGAATGGCAGAGTGGTTAGAATGTGGGATAGAATGGCAGAGTGGTTAGAATGTGGTGTAGAATGGCAGAGTGGTTAGAATGTGGGATAGAGTGGCAGAGTGGTTAGAATGTGGTGTAGAATGGCAGAGTGGTTAGAATGTGGGATAGAGTGGCAGAGTGGTTAGAATGTCGGATAGAATGGCAGAGTGGTTAGAATGTGGTGTAGAATGGCAGAGTGGTTAGAATGTGGTGTAGAATGGCAGAGTAGTTAGAATGTGGGATAGAATGGCAGAGTGGTTAGAATGTGGTGTAGAATGGCAGAGTGGTTAGAATGTGGGATAGAATGGCAGAGTAGTTAGAATGTGGGATAGAATGGCAGAGTGGTTAGAATGTGGGATAGAATGGCAGAGTGGTTAGAATGTGGGATAGAATGCTTTGCAGTATTCATTTCGGTTCTCTGCTCTCTGAGTTCAAATCCTGCAGAGGTAAACGTCGGCTTTCAGCCTTTCGAGGCCGATAAAAAGTACCAGTTTAGTACTGGTGTCAATTCTTCCTCTATATCTCTTTCTCTTTCTCACTTCCTCTTCCTCACTCTCTCTATATTTTTCTAGAAGAAATCTGGTGAATTCAGGTCGAGGGAAGGATTGGCTCTGAAAAGTTTAAAATGCCCAATAAACGTCGTATATTAATATGGTGACCTTTTGCTTCCAGCCAGAGTTACAAGACCATGTAGTTGCAATGTATAAAAAAAACAATAGCTTAACTTCAATAGATAAACAGAAATGGTTGTACCAACAGCTAAATATATACGCCTACTTTTGTACTAAGAACTTTGTATTGTTTTTCAATGTTTATATTCGGAAATGGATATGAAGCACATGTCTGTTTGATCATCTCTATCAGTTTTAATTCGTATTTTTACGCATACGCCACTAGAATAAACACACTGCATCCTATTAAAACTCTGTGTGTCCTTCCATGCAAATCTCTGCCCCTCTCCTTCTCACTCTATACCTGAAACATAATTATACACACACACACACACACACCACACCACACCACACCACACCACACCACACCACACCACACCACACCACACACACACACACACACATACATACATACACACATACATACATACATACATACATACATACATACATACATACATACATACATACATACATTAGGTTTCATGATATGGCTGATCAATACTATTAATTTCAATAGGTGACCAATAAATAAAATATTTGATCTGTAGAAAACCGAAGAAGAAAATGCAATAGCTAACCGCTTCCCTGAAACACCATTTTCACGCCCACATATCATGAAAAAACCCAGCAAAAGTCCACAATGTCCCACCTGAAGATCTAAGCAGAAAGAAAGGGTCGCAGAATTCACAATTGAACTTAATAAAACTCAGTCGGTCTCGTGATCTCAGCTTTCCTCAATTCCTCCCACATTATTTTTTTTTCACTTATTTGAAAGAATTCTCTTTCCATTCTTCAGTTATTTCGATATTGAAGAGTTATATGTTGAAGTCGCGTGGCTTTGTGGTTAGGATACTCGGCTGACAATTATAAGGACGCGAGTTCGATTCTCGGCTGCACGTTGTGCCCTTGAGCAAGATACTTTATTTCCCGTTGCTCTAGTCCACTCAGCTGGCAAAAATGAGTTGTATCTCTAATTCTGTGTCCCGCTGAATCTCCCTCAGATTTCTCAGCCACTTGCACGTTAATTTCACGAGCAGGCTGTTCTGTTCATCGAGTCAACTGGAACACTCGTCGTGGTGACCGACGGAGTGCAGTAGTATATGTTGTGGCTAAAATTTCATTTCCAGAGTATAGGAAAGACAGAGAGAGAGATCCAACATGGCGGACAACTCCAGATCATCGGGCTCGAACGGTAATCGTTGAAATATTCCGTGCAATCATTTACCTTCATTGAGTTAGAAACGTCAAATCAACTGTACGTTTGATCACAGTGGATCTATTTTTAATTTTGGTACTTAATCGATCTGTTTTGACGAAGCGCTATGATATGGGCCGTAAACAAAGAGGAAACATGAACGCGCGCACGCACACACACACACACACACACACACACACACACACACACACACACACACACACACACACACACACACACACACACACACACACACACACACACACACACACATGTCATAGAGAGTGGGACCAATTGAGGTGAAATAATTGTGCCGTATTGTTGTTATGAGATGCCAGTGAGATTTTTGTCGTGGGTGGATAGCACGGGGCCCAAGCCTTGGGTGTACATTAAAGGTTATGCCAACATCATTTGGGCAAAGCTGATGGAATATTTTCGACATCATGCAGATGATGTAGCGCTAACGGCGGCGTTGGAGAGAATAAAGTTTGAGATTTTCTTGTCGACCCCAATAGTGAAGGCCTGTCATGCCATCTATCTATTTTGTGATTGACCTTTGAGGAGCTACAATTTTCATGTTACTTTGTTTCGTGTGGGGAGATCACAGTGGACAACAATATTCAAGGTGGGGTCGGGCAAAAGTGAAGAAGAGAAGGATAATAGTGTGGATATCTCTCGACTGGAAAGTTCTGAGAATCCAGGAACACATTCTGCGGGCCATGTCAACTTTGCTGTTTATATGAGTGACCCAGCTTATGTTGTTGTCCATAACTAGTCCCAAGTCTCTGATGTTGTTGGATGCCACGAGAGTTTCACCTGAAGGAAAAGTGTATGGGAGTTTCTGGGTATCCTCTTTTCCAAAGTGGATTAACTCAAATTTATCCTTGTTCAGCAGCATATTGTTCTTTATCGCCCATTGCAAAACAGCCAGTAGCTCTGATTGGAGGAATATCCGATCACCCATGCCATTGGTGACCTTCTGGAGCTTGGAGTCATCTGCAAAGATTCTTATGTTGCCGTGCTTGATGATGTCAGTAATTTCATTTATATAGATAATGAAAATAAGTGCCTTGCAGAAGGTCACTACTGACTTTGGCTGGGCTTAATTTTACTCCTTCGACCTCAACATGCTGGACTCTGTCTATAAGGAAACACTTGATTCATTGCAGTAACTTTCAAGAGACACGAATGTTGGATAGCTTTTTCAGTAGAATGTTGCGATCAAACCAGTCAAAGGCCTTGCTGAAATCAAGGTAGATGATATTTATAATGCCATCAAGGTAGATGACATTATATATATGAAACGGTAGTACTAAGCACTAACCAATTACCAGTAAGAGAAAAGGCTGAATGTAAATGATCAAATGTATTACAGAGCCGAGATACAATATATAAAACAATCAAATTTGAGTTTAATGCATTTAATTTAATTGCTGACAATTGTTTCTTCCAGGCAAATGTCTGGGATCCTCGGAGGATACACAATGTTTAAACAAGTAATTATAATCCTCATCCTCAGAACATTCATAAAGATACATTACTATTGACAGTGTCAGTGACATCATATTGAAAAGCAGAATTATAATTACTTGTTTAAACATTGTGTATGCTCCGAGAATCCCAGACATTTGTCTTGAAAAAAAAACAATTGTCAGCAATTAAATGTATTAAACTAAAATGTGATTGTTTTATATTTTGTATATATATATATATATATATATATATATATATATATATATATATATATAATATAAGATCAAAAGATGGTTAAAGGAGTTCCATGTATTTTATTATGCGCATTTCAAAAACAAACATCATCATGCAATAATATATGTGTTTTCATCAGATAAAACAGGAGAACATGATATGAAGGCTAAAAAACACTTGTGGATAGTGCAGTTTTAAATCAACATATGAAAAGTGGTTTTAGATTGATGTGTGATATTGGGAAAAATATTTTAGTTAGAGAGGGGGGGTGGGGTGGGGTGGAAAGGATGAAAAAGGGGAGGAGATGAGAGGGAGAGATGGGTGATAGAGAGAAAGAGATAGTTTTTATAACTGATATATTGTTTTACATAGAGAGGTTGAAAACCGTTGGAAGATAATGTATAAATTAAAAAAATTTGAAAATTAACGAAAGGAGGATATGTGCGAGGAAAAAGTATTTTATTTAGGGAGGGGGGGGGGGGTGGAAAGGATGAAAAAAAGGGGGAGGAGATGAGAGTGAAGGTGGAGAGGGATATCTGCATTGCTTTATTGTACTACAATAAAACTCACCTCCTACATATATATATATTACCCACTCTACTACCTCAAGTATTGAGTACTTTGGTGCGTTATGGTCCACCTGGTTCCTTACCACATTTCCTTCGTTTTATATATATATATATATATATATATATATATTAAATCTTGATTAAATCTTAATCATTTAACAGCTCAGGGTATGTCATGTATCATTATATTTTGTCTGATGACGACGTACTGTTGTACATCCGAAATATGTACAATAAAATGTAATTGATCAAAAGAACATCTATTTCATTAATATTTGTATTTTAATATTAATAACTACGGAAAATTATTTTTCGTAGAGTGCTTCCAATCTACTGTAAAACTCATTCCTTGACATACTCATTGAATATTGTTTAACACTTTAATATATATATATATATATATATATAAAAAACATGGGAAGAAAGAGGAAAACTGTGGTTGCACATAGGTTACATATTATAAAATTAGTCCCTCATCAGTGATTTGCCAACCATCATTGGTATTTCATCGCATTAAAAATCACATACCTCAGGTTGGTGAGAGCAATAACTAAAATAAGCTATTGGGACAAGTGAATCGTGTATATATATATATACACATTTATACACATTATATATTTATATATATGTGTGTATGTGTATATATATGTGTGTGTGTACATATGTTTATATATGTGTGTATATATAAATATGTATATATATGTGTGTGTATATATGTATATATGTGTGTGTATATATATATGTGTGTGTGTACATATGTTTATATGTGTGTATATATAAATATGTATATATATGTGTGTATATATGTATATATATATGTGTGTATATATATATATGTGTATATATATGTGTGTGTATATATGTGTGTGTATATATGTATATATGTGTGTGTGTATATATATGTGTATATATGTGTGTGTATATATATATATAGATGTGTGTGTGTGTGTATATATATATGTGTGTGTGTGTATATGTATATATATATGTGCGTATATATATATATATATGTGTATATATATGTGTGTGTATATATATATATGTATATATATATGTGTGTGTATATATGTATGTATATATGTGTGTGTATATATGTATATATATGTGTGTATTTATATATATATATATATATAAGTGTATATATATGTGTGTGTATATGTGTATATATGTGTGTGTGTATATATGTGTGTATATATATATATATGTGTGTCTGTATATATATGTGTCTGTATATATATGTGTATATATATTTGTCTGTATATATATGCATATGTATATATATATTCATGTATACTGTGTGTGCATGTATATGTGTGTATATATATATATATATATATATGTCTGTATATATATGTGTATATATTTTTGTCTGTGTATATATGCATATGTATATATATATTTATGTATACTGTCTGTGTATGTGTGTGTATATCCGTGCGTGTGTAATATACAGCAATCTAGATATTCCACATAATTAGTCCATTCACTAAAAGCTAAGGTAGAGAGGTGATAAAATCTACTTTGAAAAGCTTTCATTTGTGTAAATATACACAGTTAAAGAGTTATTATTTTCATGTCCTGATATCAGATAATTTACACAATACTCTGTCTTGCATGTTGATATGTACACATACAATTATACACACTTTACGATATACAATTATATATACTCGACAATATACATTTATATATACTCGTCAATATACATTTATATTTACTTCTCAATATACTTCAAGATTAATGAGATTAATTGGAAGAGCTATCAGAAAGCACTTTATCGATTTATTTCATGTATAGATCATACGTATTGATTTCTTCAGAGATCTTGTTTGAAACGTTTTGTGACAAACAAACAATTAAGACATCATATAACGCATTATTTGATAGAGTTCAATGACAAAATAGGTAATTAATTAATAAGAAATATAACCACACCTTCCCGTTACCTTGTCACAATCACACATAAACGCACGCTCACACCCACACCCAAGAACTGAAACGCACACACCTACGCACATGCACACGCATGTGCGCCCACACACACACACAATATCCACTGGCCCTTAGTTTATGTTCGTAGCGAAGAGGTGCCTTGCTTTGGTAACAAAAATGTTGTTCCTGTGAATTCCATCTCTGGGGTAGGGCAACATTTTCGGAATTCCATCTCAAGGGTAGGGCAACAACAATTTTGGGTCTTTCAGCTATGCCTCTCAGGGGTAGGGCAACGATTTTGGGTCTTTCAGGTGAGCACAAATTACCAAAATATTTTGTGAAAGACATTAAACACCATAGGTCTATGTTTGTTTGTTTTCTTCACCGGGACCCTTATTTATCTTATTCCCAGAGAGAGTCTGTTTTGAAATTCTACGCATGTATGGCATACCAGCAAGACTTGTGGTAGCAATTACGGCTCTGTATCTCAACACAAGTGCCACTATCATCACCCCTGATGGAACAACAGAGTTCTTTGACATCTCAGCAGGTGTGCTCCAGTGTGACTCGCTTGCCCTATTCCTCTTTATCAAATCTTTCCAACCACACCAAAATCAGGCTCTTCCAATCTTGCTATATGGAAATGAAACATGGACGCTTTCATTCAAACAACAAAAGCACCTTGATGGCACTTACACTCTCCTGCTTCAACACATGCAGAACATAAGCTGGCGACATCTGACTTTGAGAGAGATATATGCCGGCCTCCCACGCATGTCTGTCGTTGTACGTAAAAGGAGAGTAAGATTTGCTGGCCACTGCCATCGCGCCAGGTCTGAGGCGGTGTCCCCATTAATGTCCCCATTGAAACCAAAATAAGCCACTAATAACATGGGGCACAAGCTCTCCTATCCCTATTTACTGGCCACTGCCATCGCTCCACGTCTGAGGCTGTGTCCCCTTTAATTCTTTGGAAACCAAAATAAGCCACTAATAACATGGGGCACAAGCTCTCCTATCCTTATTTACTGGCCACTGCTATCGTGCCACCTATGAGGCTGTGTCCCCATTAATTCTTTGGAAACCAAAATAAGCCACTAATAACATGGGGCACAAGCTCTCCTATCCTTATTTACTGGCCACTGCCATCGTGCCACCTATGAGGCTGTGTCCCCATTAATTCTTTGGAAACCAAAATAAGCCACTAATAACATGGGGCACAAGCTCTCCTATCCCTATTTACTGGCCACTGCCATCGTGCCACCTATGAGGCTGTGTCCCCATTAATTCTTTGGAAACCAAAATAAGCCACTAATAACATGGGGCACAAGCTCTCCTATCCCTATTTACTGGCCACTGCCAACGTGCCACGTATGACGCTATGTCCCATTAGTGCCTTGGAAACCACAACCAGTCACTAATAACAGAAGAAGAAGACGACGACGACAACCACCACCATCATCATCGTCATCATTATCTATATATCGGAAACAGAAAATGTCTGTCTGTCTGTCTGTCTGTCTGTCTGTCTGTCTGTCTGCCTGTCAAACTCCCTAAAACTCGAGAACCACCCAACCGATTGTTTTCAAACTTTACACATGTAATACTTATGGTCCTGTGAGTGTTTTGAGAAAAAAAAAATTTGCAATGTTCACTGCCCCAGGGACCGCATTAGGCGATTTAGCGATCTCTCTCTCTCTTAGTCTTTCTTTTTAGATAGATACATAGATATAACGTTGCGCCCTTATAATATCTGTCTGTATGCCTGGCTGTCTGCATTACGACATTATGACGTAGCTGTGTGTGTGTGTGTGAGTATATATGTATATATATATAGTGTGTGTGTATTTATATATAGTGTGTAACGTTTTTCGAAATATTTACTTCTGCGTTCACAGATTGATTTTTTTTACTTTCAGAAGATTCTTTGCTTAAACTTTAATCTGTTATATATATATATATATATATATATAAATATATATATATATATAATATATATATATATATATATATAATTAAATATTCGTGTACAGATATTTTTGCATACACAATAACAAAATATAAACAAAAGTATTTATTTCACGAAGCTCGATAAGGAAAAATATATATTAAATATATAAAACCCTAGAGCAAATCCCGAGCAACGCCAGGCCATTCTGCTAGTTTTTATTATTATTATTTAAAGGACACAAACGTATAGATCATTGTCTTGCCCACGAGCGGGGACACTCTATCTCTTTGCTTTTTTTTATATTTGACAAAAGTTTTACGGCTATAGAGCTCTGGAACTTATCTATTTTGTCACATATCGTCAAGTTCTTTTGAAAACCCTGTGTTGCGTTCGAACAGTATCGGTAGAGGGTCGGACGCCATGCTTTTCAGCATAGAGTTACGGTCCGTTACAGACTGAGTTGAAATCTCGCCGAGGTTAACATTGCCTTTCATTTCATCCTAACGAAGTCGATAAAATAAAGTACCAGCAATTCACTGGGATAATTGCTGTCCTTGTGTCAAATGTAGAAATAATTATTATTATCCTTACAGGACAAACAGAAGAAGGTTCTGATCCGCCTTTATTAATACGTCTGTTAGTAGCTATTATTGGAGAAGGAATAACAGTGAACAAGTTGTTTGGTATAGTCAAACTATAAATAGGAATTCACAATGTTCGTTACAAGTATGAAAATACACCCTTGATAGGTGCAATGTGTCGGTACATGGAAGAGCTGAACTCCCACCGTAATCGCCCCCATCTTTCTCGCCCCAATGTGTCGAAACACGGAAGAGCCGAACTCCCACCGTAATCGCCCCCATCTGTCTCGCCCCAATGTGTCGGAACACGGAAGAGCCGAACTCCCACCGTAATCGCTCCCATCTCTCTCGCCCTCCCAATCTCTCTGTATAATGAGCAAATGGGGTCCCACGTTCTGGCCGCCCCACAGCGCCGGAGGACAGAATGGAGAAGGCGTTTTCCCCGGAGGATGGCAAGGGAGATGCGCTGGAAGAGCCATTCTAGCTTGATTACTCGAGAAACAAGATAAACTCATATATTACGTTGTTTTTGTTGCTGTTGTGACTTTTTGGATTTTTGCTGTTTTCAAATAATAATTGTTTCTACTTTTGGCACAAGGCCAGCAAATTACCCAGTTCATTACTGGTACTTTACTTTATCGACCCCGTAAGGATGAAAGGCAAAGTTAACCTCGGCGGGATTTCAAATAATAATAATAATGAACATGTTGTGTACAGTGCTCAGGTGCACTACAACTCATCAAAAGTGTATGTATAGTAAATAGCGTAATGTACAAAGGTCAGGAAAATGAACAGTGCATGAGTCATGATATACACGTGTGCATGTGTATGGAAGGAGGACATCAGGTGTAGTTTTGGCAAATTTCGGGAAGCATGAGGGTTTTAAAGGATGCAGTGTCTCGGCAGCTAACAACTAACGCAGGCAGTTTGTTCCATGAAGGTTTTAAAGGATGCAGTGTCTCGGCAGCTAACAACTGACGCAGGCAGTTTGTTCCGTGGAGGTGTTAAAGGATGCAGTATCTCGACACTAACAACTGACGCAGGCAGTTTGTTCCATGGAGGTTTTAAAGGATGCCGTGTCTCGGCAGCTAACAACTGACGCAGGCAGTTTGTTCCATGCTTCAGCAACTCTAAGCGTGAACAAATGTTTCCGAAAATTCATGGGAGCTATGCTGTTTTCTGACCTTGTAGGCATGTCCACGTATGTTAGACACATGGAGATTAAAAGGGTTCTCAGGGTTGTTGTTGGCGAGATGGTTAATAACTTTGTTGGTGTTTACCAAGTCCATTGCCAGACGTTGGAGCTTGAATGAATCAATGCCCAGGGAAGCAAAGCGTTCAGAGTATGGTAGGTGTCTGATGGAGGGTATGCGCTTGGTTGCACGTCTCTGAACAGTTTCCAGGAGGTCAATATTCTGAGCAAGATAGGTGTTCCAGACTGATGATGCGAATTTCAAGTGTGGCCGTACCAAAGCTGTATACAGCTTTAAATAGATGGCTGGAGAGCGGCTAACAAAGGTCTTGCTGAGTGATGCTAAGACACCCTCGGCCTTCTTGACAATTTTAGAGATGTGCATTGTCCAACACAAATCGCTGCTGACAGTAATGGTTAGGTCACGTTCACAAGAGGACTTCTTGATATCAGTGTTGTGGAGGGAGTATGTGGAGGCTGGATTTTTCCTCCCCAAATGCATGGTGGTAAACCTGTCCACAGCCAGCTTCAGTTGCCTGTCTGTGATCCACTGCAGCATTGTGTCTAGGTCTGATTGTAGGAAAGAATTATAGATGTTCATTGTTATTGTTGTTATTGTTCTTGTGATTACTTTCTGTAGCTTTAGTGACTGTTATTGCAATTGTTGTTATATTTGGAGTTGTTGTTATATGTTTTTTGTTATCTACAAACTTTTCCTTTATTTTGTGTATGTGTGTATATATATACTAGCAAATGACCCACGTCCATTGGACGGTGTCAGTTCTTGGTAGGGCTGCAATGTTAATGGTCAATTTCCGTGTTGTATGTTTAACTTGGAGGATAATTTTACCTGATCAACTCTTTCAATAAAAAAAATGAGACGGTATTCAAAAAGAGCAAGTTTTATTTACAGATATGTGTCATTAAAATGTGAACATAGAGAAATGTATCGTTAGCCGTGTCGGTTGAACAATGTCTATTTTAAAACATCCATCATGTACACACAAACACATACACACACAAACACACACACACGCACACGCACACATACACATACACACATACGCACACAATCCCAAGACGTGACGTTGTGGAAGGGGGGGAGTTAAGAAGTGTAATAAATAAGTTAAAATTATAAACGCTGTATTTATCATATTCGCGTCACACACACTCCACTCTTTCTTTATTTTACTCTCTCTCTCTCCTCTCCTTCTATCTCCTTCTCACACATCCTTCTCTCTCTGGCCGTTATGGAAATTACACACACGCACATGCACGCACCCCCCCCCCCCCACACACACACAACGTCGTGTTGTGGAAGGGGGAGAGTTAAGAAGTGTGTAAAAGGAACGCTCTCTCTCTCTTTAATGGCCGTCATGGAATTTGTTAGTGCAAAAGTCTATAGGATTATAAAATCGAAGTTTGTGACTTCGAAATTAATCATTATGAAATAATTTTTTCTTGATGTTACAAACCGTAGCCTATTTTGGCTATGTGTTTAATTTGGCAGAGATCGATGGAATATTTTCCAAGTGAAACTCTTTTACACACACACACAGAACGGGAATTATATATATAGATGTGACGCCCCAACGAGTATCCTCCACCTCTAAATAACTTACTCTCCATCTCTGGGACCCGGAGGAAGGCGAGGGACACGCAATAGAACAGCCACTCCACATCGTGGGGCTGCTACTTTACATAGGAGGAGGAGGTGTTACTGCTACTACTGTACATAGGAGGGGGGGGGGGGTTACAACTGCTACTGTACATAGGATGGGGAGTTACTACTGCTACTGTACATAGGAGGAGGGGGGTTACTACTACTACTACCTTACATAGAAGGGGAGGGGCTGCCATTCTCTTTTCAACATCTGAACATGTCATTTTGAATCTTTCAAAATATTAACAGAACCACAATATCACGTTTCGTTGTTTTAGAAATTATTAAAACGAATAAGAATTTCGGCCCACCATTGTTGGTGTAAGTAAACAAATTTGGATAAAGACTCACCCGTGCGTAAATTACCACATGTGTAATAATAATAATAATTATATTTTTTACTTTTGGCACAAGGCAAGCAATTAATACAATGTATTACTGGTACTTTATTTTATCGACCCCGTAAGGATGTGAGGCAAAGTTAACCTCGCATAAAGCCAGCAATTACCCCAGTGTGAGAGAATGACAAAGCAACAATTCTCTGGGATATGCCAATACATACAGACATAGAGATCAAAGCCAACCGACCAGATATTATGGTCAAAGACCACAAAGAAAAGAAATGCCTTCTAATAGATGTGTCAATCCCAACAGACGACAATATATCTTCCAAGGAAAGGGAGAAACTCTCCAAATATAAAGATCGAGAGACAGAAATAACTTGAATGTGAAAAATAAAACCAGAAACAATACCTATAATAATAGGTGTTCTAGGAATGATAAAAACACACAGACAAATACATAGCCAAAACCCCAGGTCTTACAAATATATACAGCATACATTAGATAGCACTACTAGGTACTGTATATATATTATATAGAGTACCACAGGACTTACAAATATATACAGCATACAAAAGATAGCACTACTAGGTACTGTATATATATTATATAGAGTACCCCAGGACTTACAAATATATACAGCATACAAAAGATAGCACTACTAGGTACTGTATATATATTATATAGAGTACCCCAGGACTTACAAATATATACAGCATACAAAAGATAGCACTACTAGGCACTGCACACATTACTAAAAGTCCTATCAATACAATAGAAACAACACCAGCAAAAACTACACTGCACATACCCAAGGCCCACAGAGCTGTGCTCAGTGAAGCAATAATGATGCGCCATATGAATAATAATGGAAATAATAATCTTTGATTTAGGCACGAGGCCGACAATCTTGGGGGAAAGGAAAGTCGATTAAATCAACCACAATGCATTACAGGTACATTATTTATCGACCCCGTAAAGATGAAAAGCAAAGTGAATCACGGCGGGATTTCAAATCAGAACGTAAAGGGCCATAACACTATGCTACAAAGCATGGTGTCTGACGCTCTACCGACACTGCCAATCCATAATACTAAAAATGTAAAGAAAAGGAAAACGAAGATGTAACTTACCGATCTGTTTAACCGGAGTGCACAAGAAAAGGTTATATTAAGAAAGGCCAGGCTGGTGCCAAACACAGCAGAAACATAAATATATGGGTGACATTCGCATTTATATATAGACTTACCGATATATGTAAACGGAGACCCAACAAAACTAGTATAATCCAGTAAGACAGGAGGGTGGACGCCGCAAGTAATACACAAATGTATGAATCCGTATGATTTTGTAATAAGTTATTTATTATTCCGTAAGTTGTAAGACAACAACTAAAAATACTACCAAATACGAGAAATCCTACAATATACTGCAAAGAATCATTTAATAATCTCAGTGATGAACTCAGTTTGTCATGTCTGTTACATATTTCTTTAATCTCTTCATATTTCTTGATAGCATCCGAATTGGGGGATTGCATTACCTTTACGTACTCTTCAGCCTCCTTGGCCAGTTTGTTAAACTCATGAGTAAGATTAAGCTGAAGTATAATGCTTATATACAGATCAATCATCAGCGGTACAGTGGAAAGAATTTGTAGTGTACATCTTAAAATTACTATGAGGTACTTATAATCCATCGTCATTTGAAATACCAACAGTACACTGTCTTCAGTAAAAATAGGTATTATGATCTCTGTAATTATGATAGAAATAGTATACACAGCTACAAATATACAAAGTGACTTATATGAATATATCAAACTGTACAGTTTTCCATCTTTCTCTTCAATTTCAATTTTGGAGAATATTTCAATTATGTCATTGAAATGAGCTTCTTTGAAATATTTCAGTAAACATAGGATAGACATTATACAATAGCAAGATGTAATGTAGACATACATAAATATGTTGGCAACAGGTATACCTTTTAAGGTTGTTAATTTAACAATGAGGGAAATAGGGTTTAGAATCAAATATATAAAGGCCACAATATAAATAGCTAGCAAACACAATGCTTTGAACGTGTGTGATTTCAGTAAAGATATCATTTCACTTAATCTCATATAATTATGTTCTAAATAATATTTCAGGAACTTGAAAAATATCGTGTCTTTTATTTTCAAGCTTTCACTGTGTTGGCCTTCTTCAATACTTGTAATCTGATGCATTTCGAAAACCAGAGAGACGAGCTGTATTTCTTTAAGAGTTTGCTAGTCGTTCGAGAAGCTAAAGCTGACAAACTAGATAAAGTCCTGATAAGTTGTGTAATCGATGTTAGGTAATCAGATAATATTCATTCAGATGATACACACAGTATATACATGCATATGCATATATATATGTATTTGCATGTGTACACATGCATATACATATATAAATCAATATATGTATATGCATATATATTCATGTATATACATATATATATGCATATGTATGTGTATATGTATATACGTATATATATATACATATACATGCATATATACACATATATGGGAGTGCACGCTAAAGAAGAAACCATGTGCGGGGTTTATAGTGGGAGGGCCAGTGCACAGTGACGGTCCCACTCACTCGGCCGCAGAAGCCAGAATCCGGTGGTACGGAGGACCGTCACGACCAGGGTCTTCCTTGGCTGCAGTGGATGGCCACGACGTCTGTAGTGCCTTGCCCTGCCCTAGCTCTCCACACGCTTGCTGTCGTCGCCTTTGTGACCGTTGGGACGAGGTTGTCCTCCTCCACTCACTCCGCCGGGTCCAGACTTCGCATACAGGGGCAGGCATCCGCTTTCTAACTCACCGGGGGGTTTCAGACCCGTCCGGCTACCCTCAACATGGTTCGGCCTGCCAGCCAAGGTGGTTTACCGGTTTGTGGCCGCTGTCGCATTCTACAGCTTCTTGGGGCCACAGGTGAGAGCTGAGTGTCAGGTGGGACCCAATGCTGGACGAGCTGTCATGAAAAGAGCATGCCTAGCCCTCCCTACAGAGGTACATGTCGCTCCCTGACACCCCAGACATATACACACGCATATACATACACATACATATGTACATGTGTATATACATATTTACTCATTTTTGGATGGCCGTTGACTTTTATGAGTTCTTCCGCCCTTTGTCAGGTTTTTTTTCTTGTTCTGCAGGGTGTCCAAAATCCCCCTCCTCACCAAGTAAACTGTCCAAAATCGCCCTCCTCACCAACAAGCCGACGACCCGACCATGCGACAGGTTGTACTGGTTTACATGTTACCAGTAGCACTCAAGAGTGACATGACTGGTATATATATATGTATATATATAAATTATTCCGGGTTGAATCGGAGGTAACCAGAGTACGTAAGGTACTCAATACATAGCAGAGTATAACAGTTCTAGTCTTGTAGAGGCTCTTCTATGCAATGTGTGTATGCGCGCGTGCGCGCGTACACACACGCACACGCACACACACACACACACACACACACACACACACACACACACACACACACACACACACACACACACACACACACACACACACACACACACACACCATGCAGATGATGTAGCGCTCACGCCGGCGTTGGAGAGAATAAAGTTTGAGTTTTTCTTGTCGACCCCAATAGTCAAGGCCTGTCATGCCATCTATCTATTTTGTGATTGACCTTTGAGGAGCTACAATTTTC
>OZ024753.1:13236170-13243670 GCA_964016885.1 Eledone cirrhosa | reverse complement strand
ATGTTCGTATAGTACTGACCCGTTTTTTCGTCCTTTTAGTTCCCCCCAGTGTTGGTCTATCCTTTCACCTATGCTACGAGCTGTCTCACCTATGTATGTTGTTGTCGTGTTTCTGCAAGTACCCTCTGTACATCTTATGCTATAGACTACGTTTCTAGTTTTACAGTTTATCCGGGGGTTCACCTTACATATGATACATTTCCTATTGGTACAGTGGGTTTTCTTAAAAGGGTAGGTTTTGCTGATCAGGGATTTTATGGTGGTTCCTGGCTTTTCTACCACCTTTATTTTTAAGTGGGTCTTTCTCAGGGCCTTTCTACACTGGTTAGCTAATTTCCCTCCAGGGGTGGCGTCCACAAACATGACACTCTGATATCTCTGGTTGTCGTACCATGATGTGGCCTTCCCTATCTTATGTCTAGCCCTATCTAAGCTATTCCATGATTTGCTCCTGTATAGTGGGCAAATTCCTTTCATGTCCAGTTCTATGAGGGTCTTATACTTTTCCATGGCTCCTTCGTATACTCTGACTCTGTCTCTTTGGTTGTAGCCAGAGAACTGCATGCGGTTGATGAAGTGTTGGATGTGTCCTTCCATTTCTGTTGGGTCGCACATGCTGGACACATTCTTCATCACTCGTACCAAATCTGCGATCAGAATATTAAACTTAGCACTACTGGACATTGCTGAGTTTTTGAGTATCAGGTATTTGGAGGCCATGGGTTTAGCATAGTGTGAGTGGAGAATTTGGGCTCTCTCGTCTATAGTGTTAATCCAGAGTTCTGTGTCTAATACAGGTAGTCTATTGTTAGGGTGTTTGGAAGGGAAGTCTATAGTTACAGTTATACTCTGGTGTATGGAATTAGCTATCTGCTGGATGCTTTCCATCGTGCTACGTTCTAAATCAAACTTGTTAGTGCTCTCTAGTGGGGGTGTTCTTATAACTATATTGATATCGTCTACATAACGAGAGTACATGATGAGGTCTATGGAGCTTTCATTAAGGAGATCTTTAAGTCTCCTTTCCCACCATACCATGAAAAGGTTGGCAACATCGCCAGCTATGCTGACGCCGATGGCTGCTCCCTCATTTTGGGTGTAGATTTTCTCATTGAACTTAAATATGTGGCCCTTTAGGGTAGTTTTGATACTAGCCCCTATTGCATGTGCGACCATTTTTCTTACCTGATCAGTGTTTTGGGGGGTCCGTATAGCTTTGGTCCACCCAATCCACCTTCCTATGGGAGTCTTTTTAGCCATTGAGGTTATGGTGGGGGGTCTACCTCTTATAGGTCTACTAGGGCAGAAACATCTAAGGTCATGGCTGTCTAGGTAGTCAGTGTCGTAGGTAAGTCTAAGTAGGAGGCCCAGTTCGTCTGTGTCGACGTCGCAGAACTCCACCTCACTCTCAATGATCATCTCCACACATCTTTTCACAGCAAAATCAATGTTAATGGATGGGTACAGTGACACCACATCCATGCTGCCTATTATGCAGTTGGATAGGCTCCTGTTTTTGTTGCACTCACTGATTCTGCTGAGGAGGTCCTCTGTACTTTCACATACATCTGGGGACATCTTGATTATGGGGCGTATAACCATTGAGAGGAAGTAGGAGATCCTGTAGTTGCTAGCTATATTAGCTCCGCATACAGGTCTTGTTGGTGGTCCTATTGTCGGGTCGTCGACTGTCTTGTGGTCTTTGCGGAGCCCATACAAGGGTGGTATGCCATTGTTAGACGCCTGGAAGTTGTTGGCAGTGCGTCTGCTTGGCTTTAGGATGTCAGTCCACATCATCATGTGAGCGTTGAGGATTTTTTCTCTCCCATCGTGTGTTAGTTGTGCAACTTCGCTCGTGTTGGTGATGTGGGGTTGCATTGCCTCGATGTAGTTCGGCATGCTATCTATTGACATCCTACCAGACTTATCTGTGGGTAGACACACTACCTCACCATCCCTTGTGCGCTGCTTGAGGCTAACCAAGCCTTCTACAGGTTTTATCCCAAGTTGTTGGGCCTCTGGTCTGCTCTGTCTCATAGTGTACCTGTCTACTACTTGTCTAATCTTATTTCTAGCTATGGTGAACTGTGCCTCCGTCTCGTCATCTATTTGTTGTGGTATGCAAACTCTTTTATTAAAGGGTAACCTCTTAGGATAGATATTACCCATCTTATATGTTTTGTCAGCTGGGTTGAAAAATAGTTTCTCTAAGGGGTTGTCGTTATTTCTATCGTCATAGTTGTGTGTGTTGCTATTATTGTTATCATGGTGGTTGTTGTTGTTTCTATCCTTAGCATTAATATTATTATTGTTATGATTGCTAGATGTATTGTTGTTTACTTCACCGTTATTGTTGTTGTTGTTACTGCTATTTCTACCATTGTGGTTGTTACTATTATTATGTTTCTTGTTTTTGTTGATGTTGCTACATGTACTATTTCCATTATTACCACTGTGGTTATTGTTGTTGTTGTTGTTCGTATTGTTACCGTTATTACTACTGTGGTCACTGTTGCTGTGTCTGTGGTTAACGTTTCTATTATTATTATTATTGTGGTTGTTGTTGTTCTGTCTATCGCTAGTATTATTACCATTATCACTATTTCTCACTTTCCTGCCATTGTTATGGTTATGGCTGTTATTTCTATACCCAGAGTTATTGTTTATATTACTACTACCGTTATTATTGTTGTTGTTGTTTACCTTTGCATTCCAACGTATTTTTGTGAAACACTTTTCCAGCTCCGTTTTGCATTCCATAGGATTAATCTTTTTGTAGATGGCAAATTTTGGTGGTAACTTTAGGATTTGTTGTTCTTGTTCACTGATTAAAGTGTTCCCATAGATATTTACTGTGTGGTCATTGGTAAATTCTTCCGGTAGTTTTACATCACTCATACGGATGTTGTCGATGTTATCTGGGTATTTTTGAGAATATTCGATTTTCCTTTCTTGTAGTTTTTTCTTATTCATCCATTCTAATTTCTTCTTGAAATGCCTACAGCATTCGTTTTGAGCATATTTCGTTTCGCGTCGGATGACGCTCATGAAGTCATCTCTCTCGTTTGCTGTGATGAGATTTCGGATTTCCTTACCGTTGATGCGTTTTTGTCTGTAGAGTGCGTTGACTTTTGTGTATGTTGTTCTTTTCATATTAACTGTTATTGTGTGTTTTAGCCGTTCAGCTTGTGTTTTGTTCAATAATAAATTATTTACTTGTTTTGATATGTTTGTTGTGTATGTTTTGGAGGAAACACAGTGTTTTAAGAAGCGGATTTGTTCTGTTGTTATTGTAGTTTTTATATAACAGAAAACAGTGTCTTTCAATAACCTTTCAGCTTGGCACAAGCTAATGCCATAGCGGCGATGAATTAGTTTTGCGAGGTTTTTTATATGAAATCGTGTGTCGAAACAAATATTGTTATATTTGGGGAGGGTCATATTTGCGTAATATTGCCAGAATTAATAACAGAATTAATAACACTCACACTATGCTAAACCCATGGCCTCCAAATACCTGATACTCAAAAACTCAGCAATGTCCAGTAGTGCTAAGTTTAATATTCTGATCGCAGATTTGGTACGAGTGATGAAGAATGTGTCCAGCATGTGCGACCCAACAGAAATGGAAGGACACATCCAACACTTCATCAACCGCATGCAGTTCTCTGGCTACAACCAAAGAGACAGAGTCAGAGTATACGAAGGAGCCATGGAAAAGTATAAGACCCTCATAGAACTGGACATGAAAGGAATTTGCCCACTATACAGGAGCAAATCATGGAATAGCTTAGATAGGGCTAGACATAAGATAGGGAAGGCCACATCATGGTACGACAACCAGAGATATCAGAGTGTCATGTTTGTGGACGCCACCCCTGGAGGGAAATTAGCTAACCAGTGTAGAAAGGCCCTGAGAAAGACCCACTTAAAAATAAAGGTGGTAGAAAAGCCAGGAACCACCATAAAATCCCTGATCAGCAAAACCTACCCTTTTAAGAAAACCCACTGTACCAATAGGAAATGTATCATATGTAAGGTGAACCCCCGGATAAACTGTAAAACTAGAAACGTAGTCTATAGCATAAGATGTACAGAGGGTACTTGCAGAAACACGACAACAACATACATAGGTGAGACAGCTCGTAGCATAGGTGAAAGGATAGACCAACACTGGGGGGAACTAAAAGGACGAAAAAACGGGTCAGTACTATACGAACATGCTAGACAACATCATGACGGTAACATAGACAACATAGAAATTAGAATAATATCTAAACATAGGAATGACCCAGCAGATAGGCAAATCAGAGAGGCCAGTGAAATAGAAATTAGAAGACCAAAGCTAAACAGAAAGAATGAGTGGAACAACAACAACACCCAAACAAACAACACTGACCTAAGAGAAGTATAAATAAATAAGTAAATTAAATTAAATAAAATAAGATAAATAAATACATACACAAGCACATAAACACACACTAGTCACCCAGCAGACACAACACTACACACACTAGTCACACATCACACATAACACTATACACACACGCAAACGCATGCGCAAAGAAGACAAAATAAAATAAGATAAACAAACAAGCAAATAAATAAATAAATAAATATATAGACAGACTGAACAAAAAAAAAATGGCGTAGACATACAACACAACAGGAGGAACAATGAATATAACACCACTGACGATGTTGCAGATGTGCAACGAAAGATTTATGTAAACTATATATATATGTGTTTGTCTATATTGTATCTGTATTATTTTTGACCGCCGGTCAGTCAATGGCAACATTGAGGACCGAGTAAGTTAGATCGCAGATATATATATATAAAAGACAGCGAGAAGCGAAAACCAACCAAACAGTGAGTGTGTTCTGTTATTAATTCTGGCAATATTACGCAAATATGACCCTCCCCAAATATAACTATATATATATATATATATATATACATATTTATATATATATATATATATATATACATATTTATATATATATATATATATATATATACATATTTATATATATATATATATATACATATTTATATATATATATATATATATATATATACATGTAAAGTTATATTTAAAATTGTTGGGTTACAACTAGTAAATATTTATAACTGATATTTTTCTGGTAACTTTGAATTTGCGGAGTGAATCAGTTGGATTCACATTGATGTTTGTAGCTGTCACATAGACATATGAATTTTTTAAAAAACTAAACATAAGATAATGAATTTTCACGCATTGTGAATACTTGTTTCATTCAGGAATACTGATATTTACAATATAGTGTAAGTTTTATAAATACTAATACATTAAAACATAGGGTTTTCTACGCCTCGAATATGTCTGGCTATTTTTAAATTTTTTCTCTCTGTATATCTCTCTATATCTCTCTATATATCTCCCTTACATTAATACTTGAGCTAAATAAATAAATAAATAAATAAATAAATGCATCATTGATACACTTACTCAAAATGACCTCCCACTACCTAATTTTTCTTTTCTATATCTATATTTATATATGTATCTATCTCTATTTCCTCTCTCTCTCTCTATATATATATATCTTTCTGTCTCTTTACATGAAGCTCTTCGCTTTATCTATTTTTCCATCTCTCTAGTTTGTCCCATGCATTTCTTCTTTTTCTTTTTCTTCTTTTTCTTCCTTTTCTTCGTTTTGTCTTTCTTTCTTTCTTATTTCCCTCTTTTCTCTCTCTCTTTCTTTCTCTCTGTATTTTCACTGCTAGAGTAAACCTCTTCAAATGAAGTTGATGTTTATTACGGTATGTCGACTATATTTATCTATAAAACTGTTTATATTGTATTTTGTCTGATGAAGGCATAACATATTGTTAATATGATATCCCCGAAATATATATAATGAAATAGATATGGTTTTATAAATATAGTTTTCCATTTATTTAATATTGTATATATATATATATACATATTTATATATATATATATATATATACATATTTATATATATATATATATACATATTTATATATATATATATATATATATATATATATATATATATATATATATATATATATATATATATATACATATTTATATATATATATATATATATATATATATATATATATATACATATTTATATATATATATATATATATATATATACATATTTATATATATATATATATATATATATATATACATATTTATATATATATATATATATATATATATACATATTTATATATATATATATATATATATATATATACATATTTATATATATATATATATATATATATATATACATATTTATATATATATATATATATATATATATATACATATTTATATATATATATATATACATATATATATATATATATATATATATATATATATATACATATTTATATATATATATATATATATATATACATATTTATATATATATATATATATATATATATATATATATTTCGTTTCTGAATTTGTTTAGCAAGATTCTTTATCTGAAATCGTGTGTTGAAACCGATATTGTTATACTTTGGGAGGGTCATGTTGCCAATAAGAAACACACGCACCAGTTGCTTTCACTTCAATTTAATTTAATATATATTTATAAATTTACAAATTTATAAATTTCTGGTTGGTTGGTTGGTTCCACAACCAGATAGTTGTTTATATATATATATAGTCATAGTTCTTTCGTCACACACTCTGTGACCGAGCTGGGACTTCTACTTAAGCTTACCCATAGTAATAGTTACCTAGACACTTATGACCTTAGCAACCTGTGCCCTACAAGACCAGCAAGAGGCAGACCACCTACCATTACCTCAATGGCCAAGAAAACCCACACAGATAGATGGAACGGGTGGACCAGAGCCATACGGACACCCGAAAACCACGATGAACTGAAGAAAATGATTGCACATGCGGTAGGGGCCAGCATAAAATTAACCCTTAAGGAACATATGTTCAAATTTAATGGTAAAACATATGCCCAAGAGGAAGGAGCAGCCATTGGTGTTAGCATTGCAGGCGACATAGCTAACTTGTTCATGGTATGGTGGGACAGTAGACTTAAACAAAAACTTAAAGAACAATTAGAAGACAGCTTAACCCTGATAATGTACTCCCGCTACGTAGATGATATAAACATCGTAGTTAAGACACCCCCCACTAAAGAACAGTCAGGAACCAGAGAAAAACACAATGGAAAGCATCCAGCAAATAGCAAACTCCATCCACCAGAGCATTAGAGTTACTATAGACTACCCAAGTAGACACCCCAACCATCGATTACCTGTACTAGACACAGAGCTCTGGTTAGATACTATTAACAACCAAAAACAAATCCTCCATTCCCATTATGCCAAACCCATGACTTCCAAACATCTGATCCACCGAAACTCGGCCATTTCGGACCATACCAAAATCAACATACTGATTGCGGATTTGATACGGGTAATGAGAAATGTGTCCCGCA
>OZ024753.1:13213670-13226170 GCA_964016885.1 Eledone cirrhosa | reverse complement strand
TATATATATATATATATATATATATATATATATAATGTGTGTGTGTGTGTGTGTGTGTATATACGTATATGTGTGTATATATATATATGTATATATATATGTGTGTAAATATATGTGTATATATATGTGTGTATGTATATATATGTGTATCTACATATATTTGTCTGTATATATATGCATATGTATATATATATATATTTATGTATACTTTCTGTGTATGTGTGTGTATATCCGTGCGTGTGTAATATACAGAAATCTAGATATTCCACATAATTAGTCCATTCACTAAAAGCTAAGGTAGAGAGGTGATAAAATCTACTTTGAAAAAGTTTCATCTGTGTAAATATACACAGTTAAAGAGTTATTATTTTCATGTCCTGATATCAGATAATTTACACAATACTCTGTCTTGCATGTTGATATGTACACATACAATTATACACATTTTACAATATACAATTATATATACTCGACAATATACATTTATATATACTCGACAATATACATTTATATTTACTTCTCAATATACTTCAAGATTAATGAGATTAATTGGAAGAGCTATCAGAAAGCACTTTATCGATTTATTTCATGTATAGATCATACGTTTTGAGACAAACAAACAATTAAGACATCATATAAAGCATGACAAAATAGGTAATTAATTAATAAGAAATATAACCACACCTTCCCTTTACCTTGTCACAATCACACATAAACGCCCGCTCACACCCACTCCCAAGAACTAAAACGCACACACCCACGCACATGCACACGCATGTGCGCCCGCACACACACACAATATCCACTGGCCCTTAGTTTATGTTCCTAGCGACGAGGTGCCTTGCTTTGGTAACAAAAATGTTGTTCCTGTGAATTCCATCTCTGGGGTAGGGCAACATTTTCGGAATTCCATCTCAAGGGTAGGGCAACAACAATTTTGGGTCTTTCAGCTATGCCTCTCAGGGGTAGGGCAACGATTTTGGGTCTTTCAGGTGAGCACAAATTACCAAAATATTTTGTGAAAGACATTAATCACCATAGGTCTATGTTTGTTTGTTTCCTTCACCGGGACCCTTATTTATCTTATTCCCAGAGAGAGTCTGTTTTGAAATTCTACGCTTGTATGGCATACCAGCAAGACTTGTGGTAGCAATTACAGCTCTGTATCTCAACACAAGTACCACTATCATCACCCCTGATGGAACAACAGAGTTCTTTGACATCTCAGCAGGTGTGCTCCAGTGTGACTCGCTTGCCCTATTCCTCTTTATCAAATCTTTCCAACCACACCAAAATCAGGCTCTTCCAATCTTGCTATATGGAAATGAAACATGGACGCTTTCATTCAAACAACAAAAGCACCTTGATGGCACTTACACTCTCCTGTTTCAACACATGCAGAACATAAGCTGGCGACATCTGACTTTGAGAGAGATATATGCCGGCTTCCCACGCAAGTCTGTCTGTACGTAAAAGGAGAGTAAGATTTGCTGGCCACTGCCATTGCGCCAGGTCTGAGGCTGTGTCCCCATTAATGTCCCCATTGAAACCAAAATAAGCCACTAATAACATGGGGCACAAGCTCTCCTATCCCTATTTACTGGCCACTGCCATCGCTCCACGTCTGAGGCTGTGTCCCTTTTAATTCTTTGGAAACCAAAATAAGCCACTAATAACATGGGGCACACGCTCTCCTATCCCTATTTACTGGCCACTGCCATCGTGCCACCTATGAGGCTGTGTCTGCATTAATTCTTTGGAAACCAAAATAAGCCACTAATAACATGGGGCACAAGCTCTCCTATCCCTATTTACTGGCCACTGCCATCGTGCCACCTATGAGGCTGTGTCCCCATTAATTCTTTGGAAACCAAAATAAGCCACTAATAACATGGGGCACAAGCTCTCCTATCCCTATTTACTGGCCACTGCCATCGTGCCACCTATGAGGCTGTGTCCCCATTAATTCTTTGGAAACCAAAATAAGCCACTAATAACATGGGGCACAAGCTCTCCTATCCCTATTTACTGGCCACTGCCAACGTGCTACGTATGACGCTATGTCCCATTAGTGCCTTGGAAACCACAACCAGTCACTAATAACAGAAGAAGAAGAAGACGACGACGACAACCACCACCATCATCATCGTCATCATTATCTATATATCGGAAACAGAAAATGTCTGTCTGTCTGTCTGTCTGTCTGTCTGTCTGTCTGTCTGTCAAACTCCCTAAAACTCGAGAACCACCCAACCGATTGTTTTCAAACTTTACACATGTAATACTTATGGTCCTGTGAGTGTCTTGAGAAAAAAAAAATTTTCAATGTTCACTGCCCCAGGGACCGCATTAGGCGATTTAGCGATCTCTCTCTCTCTTAGTCTTTCTTTTTAGATAGATACATAGATATAACGTTGCGCCCTTATAATATCTGTCTGTATGGCTGGCTGTCTGCATTACGACATTATGACGTAGCTGTGTGTGTGTGTGTGAGTATATATGTATATATAAATAGTGTGTGTGTATTTATATATAGTGTGTAACGTTTTTCGAAATATTTACTTCTGCGTTCACAGATTGATTTTTTTACTTTCAGAAGATTCTTTGCTTAAACTTTAACCTGTTATATATATATATATATATATATATATATATATATATATAAATATATATATATATATATATATATATATATATATATATAATTAAATATTCGTGTACAGATATTTTTGCATACACAATAACAAAATATAAACAAAAGTATTTATTTCACGAAGCTCGATAAGGAAAAATATATATTAAATATATAAGAACCCTAGAGCAAATCCCGAGCAACGCCAGGCCATTCTGCTAGTTTTTATTATTATTATTTAAAGGACACAAACGTATAGATCATTGTCTTGCCCACGAGCGGAGATACTCTCTCTCTTTGCTTTTTTTTATATTTGACACAAGTTTTACGGCTATAGAGCTCTGGAACTTATCTATTTTGTCACATATCGTCAAGTTCTTTTGAAAACCCTGTGTTGCGTTCGAACAGTATCGGTAGAGGGTCGGACGCCATGCTTTTCAGCATAGAGTTACGGTCCGTTACAGATTGAGTTGAAATCTCGCCGAGGTTAACATTGCCTTTCATTTCATCCTAACGAAGTCGATAAAATAAAGTACCAGCAATTCACTGGGATAACTGCTGTCCTTGTATCAAATGTAGAAATAATTATTATTATCCTTACAGGACAAACAGAAGAAGGTTCTGATCCGCCTTTATTAATAGGTCTGTTAGTAGCTATTATTGGAGAAGGAATAACAGTGAACAAGTTGTTTGGTATAGTCAAACTATAAATAGGAATTCACAATGTTCGTTACAAGTATGAAAATACACCCTTGATAGGTGCAATGTGTCGGTACATGGAAGAGCTGAACTCCCACCGTAATCGCCCCGATGTGTCGGAACACGGAAGAGCCGAACTCCCACCGTAATCGCCCCCATCTGTCTCGCCCCAATGTGTCGGAACACGGAAGAGCCGAACTCCCACCGTAATCGCACCCATCTGTCTCGCCCCAATGTGTCGGAACACGGAAGAGCCGAACTCTCACCGTAATCGCTCCCATCTCTCTCGCCCTCCCAATCTCTCTGTATAATGAGCAAATGGGGTCACACGTTCTGGCCGCCCCACAGCGCCGGAGGACAGAATGGAGAAGGCGTTTTCCCCGGAGGATGGCAAGGGAGATGCGCTGGAAGAGCCATTCTAGTTTGATTACTCGAGAAACAAGATAAACTCATATATTACGTTGTTTTTGTTGCTGTTGTGACTTTTTGGATTTTTGCTGTTTTCAAATAATAATTGTTTCTACTTTTGGCACAAGGCCAGCAAATTACCCAGTTCATTACTGGTACTTTACTTTATCGACCCCGTAAGGATGAAAGGCAAAGTTAACCTCGGCGGGATTTCAAATAATAATAATAATGAACATGTTGTGTACAGTGCTCAGGTGCACTACAACTCATCAAAAGTGTATGTATAGTAAATAGCGTAATGTACAAAGGTCAGGAAAATGAACAGTGCATGAGTCATGATATACACGTGTGCATGTGTATGGAAGGAGGACATCAGGTGTAGTTTTGGCAAATTTCGGGAAGCATGAGGGTTTTAAAGGATGCAGTGTCTCGGCAGCTAACAACTAACGCAGGCAGTTTGTTCCATGGAGGTTTTAAAGGATGCAGTGTCTCGACACTAACAACTGACGCAGGAAGTTTGTTCCATGGAGGTTTTAAAGGATGCCGTGTCTCGGCAGCTAACAACTGACGCAGGCAGTTTGTTCCATGGAGGTTTTAAAGGATGCCGTGTCTCGGCAGCTAACAACTGACGCAGGCAGTTTATTCCATGGAGGTTTTAAAGGATGCAGCGTCTCGACAGCTAACAACTGACGCAGGCAGTTTGTTCCATGGAGGTTTTAAAGGATGCCGTGTCTCGGCAGCTAACAACTGACGCAGGCAGTTTGTTCCATGCTTCAGCAACTCTAAGCGTGAACAAATGTTTCCGAAAATTCATGGGAGCTATGCTGTTTTCTGACCTTGTAGGCATGTCCACGTATGTTAGACACATGGAGATTAAAAGGGTTCTCAGGGTTGTTGTTGGCGAGATGGTTAATAACTTTGTTGGTGTTTACCAAGTCCATTGCCAGACGTTGGAGCTTGAATGAATCAATGCCCAGGGAAGCAAAGCGTTCAGAGTATGGTAGGTGTCTGATGGAGGGTATGCGATTGGTTGCACGTCTCTGAACAGTTTCCAGGAGGTCAATGTTCTGAGCAAGATAGGTGTTCCAGACTGATGATGCGAATTTCAAGTGTGGCCGTACCAAAGCTGTATACAGCTTTAAATAGATGGCTGGAGAGCGGCTAACAAAGGTCTTGCTGAGTGATGCTAAGACACCCTCGGCCTTCTTGACAATTTTAGAGATGTGCATTGTCCAACACAAATCGCTGCTGACAGTAATGGTTAGGTCACGTTCACAAGAGGACTTCTTGATATCAGTGTTGTGGAGGGAGTATGTGGAGGCTGGATTTTTCCTCCCCAAATGCATGGTGGTAAACCTGTCCACAGCCAGCTTCAGTTGCCTGTCTGTGATCCACTGCAGCATTGTGTCTAGGTCTGATTGTAGGAAAGAATTATAGATGTTCATTGTTATTGTTGTTATTGTTCTTGTGATTACTTTCTGTAGCTTTAGTGACTGTTATTGCAATTGTTGTTATATTTGGAGTTGTTGTTATATGTTTTTTGTTATCTACAAACTTTTCCTTTATTTTGTGTATGTGTGTATATATATACTAGCAAATGACCCACGTCCATTGGACGGTGTCAGTTCTTGGTAGGGCTGCAATGTTAATGGTCAATTTCCGTGTTGTATGTTTAACTTGGAGGATAATTTTACCTGATCAACTCTTTCAATAAAAAAAATGAGACGGTATTCAAAAAGAGCAAGTTTTATTTACAGATATGTGTCATTAAAATGTGAACATAGAGAAATGTATCGTTAGCCGTGTCGGTTGAACAATGTCTATTTTAAAACATCCATCATGTACACACAAACACATACACACACAAACACACACACACACACACGCACACGCACACATACACATACACGCACACAATCCCAAGACGTGACGTTGTGGAAGGGGGGGAGTTAAGAAGTGTAATAAATAAGTTAAAATTATAAACGCTGTATTTATCATATTCGCGTCACACACACTCCTCTCTTTCTTTATTTTACTCTCTCTCTCTCCTCTCCTTCTATCTCCTTCTCACACATCCTTCTCTCTCTGGCCGTTATGGAAATTACACACACGCACCCGCACGCACACGCACACGCACACACACACACACACACACACACACACACACACACACACACACACACACACACACACACACACACACACAGACACAGACACAGACACAGACACAGACACACACACACACACAGACACACACACACACACACACACACACACACACAACGTCGTGTTGTGGAAGGGGGAGAGTTAAGAAGTGTGTAAAAGGAACGCTCTCTCTCTCTTTAATGGCCGTCATGGAATTTGTTAGTGCAAAAGTCTATAGGATTATAAAATCGAAGTTTGTGACTTCGAAATTAATCATTATGAAATAATTTTTTCTTGATGTTACAAACCGTAGCCTATTTTGGCTATGTGTTTAATTTGGCAGAGATCGATGGAATATTTTCCAAGTGAAACTCTTTTACACACACACACAGAACGGGAATTATATATATAGATGTGACGCCCCAACGAGTATCCTCCACCTCTAAATAACTTACTCTCCATCTCTGGGACCCGGAGGAAGGCGAGGGACACGCAATAGAACAGCCACTCCACATCGTGGGGCTGCTACTTTACATAGGAGGAGGAGGTGTTACTGCTACTACTGTACATAGGAGGGGGGGGGGGGTTACAACTGCTACTGTACATTGGAGGGGGAGTTACTATTGCTACTGTACATAGCAGGAGGGGGGGGGGGGGGGTTACTACTACTACCTTACATAGAAGGGGAGGGGCTGCCATTCTCTTTTCAACATCTGAACATGTCATTTTGAATCTTTCAAAATATTAACAGAACCACAATATCACGTTTCGTTGTTTTAGAAATTATTAAAACGAATAAGAATTTCGGCCCACCATTGTTGGTGTAAGTAAACAAGTTTGGATAAAGACTCACCCGTGCGTAAATTACCACATGTGTAATAATAATAATAATTATTATTTTTACTTTTGGCACAAGGCAAGCAATTAATACAATGTATTACTGGTACTTTATTTTATCGACCCCGTAAGGATGTGAGGCAAAGTTAACCTCGCATAAAGCCAGCAATTACCCCAGTGTCAGAGAATGACAAAGCAACAATTCTCTGGGATATGCCAATACATACAGACATAGAGATCAAAGCCAACCGACCAGATATTATGGTCAAAGACCACAAAGAAAAGAAATGCCTTCTAGTAGATGTGTCAATCCCAACAGACGACAATATATCTTCCAAGGAAGGGGAGAAACTCTCCAAATATAAAGATCGAGAGACAGAAATAACTTGAATGTGAAAATTAAAACCAGAAACAATACCTATAATAATAGGTGTTCTAGGAATGATAAAAACACACAGACAAATACATAGCCAAAACCCCAGGACTTACAAATATATACAGCATACAGTAGATAGCACTACTAGGTACTGTATATATATTATATAGAGTACCCCAGGACTTACAAATATATACAGCATACAAAAGATAGCACTACTAGGTACTGTATATATATTATATAGAGTACCCCAGGACTTACAAATATATACAGCATACATTAGATAGCACTACTAGGTACTGTATATATATTATATAGAGTACCCCAGGACTTACAAATATATACAGCATACATTAGATAGCACTACTAGGTACTGTATATATATTATGTAGAGTACCACAGGACTTACAAATATATACAGCATACAAAAGATAGCACTACTAGGTACTGTATATATATTATGTAGAGTACCACAGGACTTACAAATATATACAGCATACATTAGATAGCACTACTAGGTACTGTATATATATTATATAGAGTACCCCAGGACTTACAAATATATACAGCATACATTAGATAGCACTACTAGGTACTGTATATATATTATATAGAGTACCACAGGACTTACAAATATATACAGCATACAAAAGATAGCACTACTAGGTACTGTATATATATTATATAGAGTACCACAGGACTTACAAATATATACAGCATACATTAGATAGCACTACTAGGTACTGTATATATATTATATAGAGTACCCCAGGACTTACAAATATATACAGCATACAAAAGATAGCACTACTAGGTACTGTATATATATTATACAGAGTACCACAGGACTTACAAATATATACAGCATACAACAGATAGCACTACTTGGTACTGTATATATATTATATAGAGTACCACAGGACTTACAAATATATACAGCATACAGTAGATAGCACTACTTGGTACTGTATATATATTATATAGAGTACCACAGGACTTACAAATATATACAGCATACATTAGATAGCACTACTAGGTACTGTATATATATTATATAGAGTACCCCAGGACTTACAAATATATACAGCATACAACAGATAGCACTACTAGGTACTGTATATATATTATATAGAGTAACCCAGGACTTACAAATATATACAGTATACAGTAGATAGCACTACTAGTTACTGTATATATATTATATAGAGTACCACAGGACTTACAAATATATACAGCATACAAAAGATAGCACTACTAGGTACTGTATATATATTATATAGAGTACCCCAGGACTTACAAATATATACAGCATACAAAAGATAGCACTACTTGGTACTGTATATATATTATATAGAGTACCACAGGACTTACAAATATATACAGCATACAGTAGATAGCACTACTAGGTACTGTATATATATTATATAGAGTACCACAGGACTTACAAATATATACAGCATACATTAGATAGCACTACTAGGTAGTGTATATATATTATATAGAGTACCACAGGACTTACAAATATATACAGCATACAAAAGATAGCACTACTAGGTACTGTATATATATTATATAGAGTACCCCACAACTTACAAATATATACAGCATACAAAAGATAGCACTACTAGGCACTGCACACATTACTAAAAGTCCTATCAATACAATAGAAACAACACCAGCAAAAACTACACTGCACACACCCAAGGCCCACAGAGCTGTGCTCAGTGAAGCAATAATGATGCGCCATAAGAATAATAATGGAAATAATAATCTTTGATTTAGGCACGAGGCCGACAATCTTGGGGGAAAGGAAAGTCGATTAAATCAACCACAATGCATTACAGGTACATTATTTATCAACCCCGTAAAGATGAAAAGCAAAGTGAATCACGGCGGGATTTCAAATCAGAACGTAAAGGGCCATAACACTATGCTGCAAAGCATGGTGTCTGACGCTCTACCGACACTGCCAATCCATAATACTAAAAATGTAAAGAAAAGGAAAACGAAGATGTAACTTACCGATCTGTTTAACCGGAGTGCACAAGAAAAGATTATATTAAGAAAGGCCAGGCTGGTGCCAAACACAGCAGAAACATAAATATATGGGTGACATTCGCATTTATATATAGACTTACCGATATATGTAAACGGAGACCCAACAAAACTAGTATAATCCAGTAAGACAGGAGGGTGAATGCCGCAAGTAATACACAAATGTATGAATCCTTATGATTTTGTAATAAGTTATTTATTATTCCGTAAGTTGTAAGACAACAACTAAGAATACTACCAAATACGAGAAATCCTACATTATACTGCAAAGAATCATTTAATAATCTCAGTGATGAACTCAGTTTGTCATGTCTGTTACATATTTCTTTAATCTCTTCATATTTCTTGATAGCATCCGAATTGGGGGATTGCATTACCTTTAGGTAATCTTCAGCCTCCTTGGCCAGTTTGTTAAACTCATGAGTAAGATTAAGCTGAAGTATAATGCTTATATACAGATCAATCATCAGCGGTACAGTGGAAAGAATTTGTAGTGTACATCTTAAAATTACTATGAGGTACTTATAATCCATCGTCATTTGATATACCAACAGTACACTGTCTTCAGTAAAAATAGGTATTATGATCTCTGTAATTATGATAGAAATAGTATACACAGCTACAAATATACAAAGTGACTTATATGAATATATCAAACTGTACAGTTTTCCATCTTTCTCTTCAATTTCAATTTTGGAGAATATTTCAATTATGTCATTGAAATGAGCTTCTTTGAAATATTTCTGTAAACATAGGATAGACATTATACAATAGCAAGATATAATGTAGGCATACATAAATATGTTGGCAACAGGTATACCTTTTAAGGTTGTTAATTTAACAATGAGGGAAATAGGGTTTAGAATCAAATATATAAAGGCCACAATATAAATAGCTAGCAAACACAATGCTTTGAACGTGTGTGATTTCAGTAAAGATATCATTTCACTTAATCTCATATAATTATGTTCTAAATAATATTTCAGTAACTTGAAAAATATCGTGTCTTTTATTTTCAAGCTTTCAGTGTGTTGGCCTTCTTCAATACTTGTAATCTGATGCATTTCGAAAACCAGAGAGACGAGCTGTATTTCTTTAAGAGTTTGCTAGTCGTTCGAGAAGCTAAAGCTGACAAACTAGATAAAGTCCTGATAAGTTGTGTAATCGATGTTAGGTAATCAGATAATATTCATTCAGATGATACACACAGTATATACATGCATATGCATATATATATGTATTTGCATGTGTACACATGCATATACATATATAAATCAATATATGTATATGCATATATATTCATGTATATACATATATATATGCATATGTATGTGTATATGTATATACGTATATATATATATATACATATACATGCATATATACACATATATGGGAGTAGACGCTAAAGAAGAAACCATGTGCGGGGTTTATAGTGGGAGGGCCAGTGCACAGTGACGGTCCCACTCACTCGGCCGCAGAAGCCAGAATCCGGTGGTACGGAGGACCGTCACGACCAGGGTCTTCCTTGGCTGCAGTGGATGGCCACGACGTCTGTAGTGCCTTGCCCTGCCCTAGCTCTCCACACGCTTGCTGTCGTCGCCTTTGTGACCGTTGGGACGAGGTTGTCCTCCTCCACTCACTCCGCCGGGTCCAGACTTCGCATACAGGGGCAGGCATCCGCTTTCTAACTCACCGGGGGGTTTCAGACCCGTCCGGCTACCCTCAACATGGTTCGGCCTGCCAGCCAAGGTGGTTTACCGGTTTGTGGCCGCTGTCGCATTCTACAGCTTCTTGGGGCCACAGGTGAGAGCTGAGTGTCAGGTGGGACCCAATGCTGGACGAGCTGTCATGAAAAGGGCTTGCCTAGCTCTCCCTACAGAGGTACATGTCGCTCCCTGACACCCCAGACATATACACACGCATATACATACACATACATATGTACATGTGTATATACATATTTACTCATTTTTGGATGGCCGTTGACTTTAATGAGTTCTTCCGCCCTTTGTCAGGTTTTTTTTCTTGTTCTACAGGGTGTCCAAAATCCCCCTCCTCACCAAGTAAACTGTCCAAAATCCCCCTCCTCACCAAGTAAACTGTCCAAAATCCCCCTCCTCACCAACAAGCCGACGACCCGACCATGCGACAGGTTGTACTGGTTTACATGTTACCAGTAGCACTCAAGAGTGACATGACTGGTATATATATATGTATATATATAAATTATTCCGGGTTGAATCGGAGGTAACCACAGTACGTAAGGTACTCAATACATAGCAGAGTATAACAGTTCTAGTCTTGTAGAGGCTCTTCTATGCAATGTGTGTATGCGCGCGTGCGCGCGTACACACACACACACGCACGCACACACACACACACACACACACACACACACACACACACACACACACACACACACACACACACACACACACACACACACACACACACACACACACACACACACACACACACACACACACACCATGCAGATGATGTAGCGCTCACGCCGGCGTTGGAGAGAATAAAGTTTGAGTTTTTCTTGTCGACCCCAATAGTCAAGGCCTGTCATGCCATCTATCTATTTTGTGATTGACCTTTGAGGAGCTACAATTTTCATGTTACTTTGTTTCGTGTGGGGAGATCACAGTGGACAACAATATTCAAGGTGGCGTCGGGCAAAAGTGAAGAAGAGAAGGATAATAGTGTGGATATCTCTCGACTGGAAAGTTCTGAGAATCCAGGAACACATTCTGCGGGCCATGTCAACTTTGCTGTTTCTATGAGTGACCCAGCTTATGTTGTTGTCCATAATTACTCCCAAGTCTCTGATGTTGTTGAATGCCACGAAAGTTTCACCTGAAGGAAAAGAGTATGGGAGTTTCTGGGTATCCTCTTTTCCAAAGTGGATTAACTCAAATTTATCCTTGTTCAGCAGCATATTGTTCTTTATCGCCCATTGCATAACAGCCAGTAGATCTGATTGGAGGAATATCCGATCACCCATGCCATTGGTGATCTTCTGGAGCTTGGAGTCATCTGCAAAGATTCTTATGTTGCTGTGCTTGATGATGTCAGTAATTTCATTTATATAGATAATGAAAATAAGTGCCTTGCAGAAGGTCACTACTGACTTTGGCTGGGCTTAATTTTACTCCTTCGACCTCAACATGCTGGACTCTGTCTATAAGGAAACACTTGATTCATTGCAGTAACTTTGGAGAGACACGAATGTTGGATAGCTTTTTCAGTAGAATGTTGCGATCAAACCTGTCAAAGGCTTTGCTGAAATCAAGATAGATGACATCAGTGTTGGAGCCCTCTCCCAAAGCTCTTAAAATGTCA
>OZ024753.1:13206170-13208670 GCA_964016885.1 Eledone cirrhosa | reverse complement strand
AAAAATAAACAATAAAAAATAAAAAAAGAATAAAAAGAAGGAATCAAAAATTTAAGGAATCAAAAATTTATCGGCTAGTTTCCCATATAAATATAAATCAAACTAAATATACTACATTTTAAATTTAAATTTATATTTAAACGTTGAGTTTAATCTATGTTTGCAACAACTGAATAAATTTGTCCGTAGATTAAGGGAATTTTTAGATTTTAGTATAAAGAATATCTCCTCTGCGCAGAGGTCACATGTCTCAGAGGATGAATTAAAAGGAATCCCTCTTGAGACTATATTCCAAGCCGTCGAATATCTAACGTTATCTAGCTTAAGTTGCCAGAGTACGCCTGATAGTGCCGTTGAAGATTTTTTACTTGGATCTGTGAAAGAATTCTTGTGGTTATTATAGCGAAGTTTAAATTCCGTCGATGTGGAACCGACGTAGTTAAAAGAATTAGAGTCAGTATTAACATTACAATTGTATACTATATTTTTAACTAAGCAGTTGTTATTTAACGGACATTTAGATCTATCTCTACAGTTACATTTGTTAACTTGTATATTATTTATGCTATTATCACTAGGTTTTAAGTTCCTATTATTTATTCTATTAATATTTTGTGCTAAATTTTTGGTGGATGAGTAGGTTAATTTAATTGTATGCCTATTGAAAATTGAGTGATACCTATGTGTTCTAGGGAAGCGATTATCAAGAGCTTTGAAAAATAATTTAGCGATGTGGGTTTTAATGTTTAGTGAGAAAGGGGGGGCAAACCAAATTATGTTCCTAGTTCTATTTCTTTTTTGGCCTTTGGAATTATTGTAATGCTTTCTATTATAGTTGTTAAGGTTGTTGCCGTAATTAAAAAAGTTGTTACTTTGTTTAGTTTGTCTATCATTATCTATGTACACAATCTTATCAGCATATCCTGCCCTAGCTAATGCTTCATTATAGTATTGGGCCTTTTCGTCGAAAATCATTCTATTCGACGAGATCCTAGAGATACGTTTTTGAACAGAGTTTACTATAGTGTTTTTGACAGATCTGGGGTGGTTAGAGTTAAAGTTGACATAGTTTAAGTTTTCATTCAACTTGTGAAAAGGATAGTGGAGACATGTGTTGAGATTTAGTGTTATATCTAGGAAATTGACTATTCTATGGTTGTTCTCAATTTCTATTTTAAGGTTAAAGTAATTAAAAAATTTTGTAATTTGTTTACATTTTCTATTTAGTTCAGGGTTATTATTATTAATAAGTAAAAGCATGTCATCCCTATATAAACCTCCGGTAATACCAGGTATTTTCCTATGTAGCGAATTGATTAAAAATAAGCCCACAAGGTCAGTTACCTGAGCTGAGTCGGAAGATCCCATAGTTATGTCAAAATTGCTATCTCTATCTGCTCTGGTCCACACACACACACACACACACACACACACACACACACACACACACACACACACACACTTATCTTAATAGCCATTTGACACACATCGCTGCTGGCTATTGTCGCAGCATCGAATACCTTACTACACACACACACACACACACACACACACACACACACACACACACACACACATATTTGTTGTGAAAGAGTCATTTCTCAATCTTGGCGCAAAACCAATTTTTTATCCACATGACCTCTACCGACCAATCAAAATTGTTTTGACCACAAGCATTTTTGCAACACAAAAATAACGCTGGAGCCAATTTTTTTAACATAAAAACAGTTAGAATTCCCAAAACTAATCAGATCAGAGCAAACAGCACGGACACTCTATCTCAAAATTATTTTTGAAAAGCATTTAGAAATGCGCAACCGGTAAAAACTTAAAAACTTAAAACCACAACCGAATACTAACCCATACAATCACTAATACTCTTTTATTCCTAATTAAACCATTTTTCAACTGTGAACAATTTGTCAGCATTTTCTATTCCGTTTACCAATATATATATATATATATACATATTTATATGAATATATATGTATATATATATATATATATACATATTTATATATATATATATATATATATATACATATTTATATATATATATATATATATATATATATATATATATATATACATATTTATATATATATATATATATATATATATATATATATATATACATATTTATATATATATATATATATATATATATATACATATTTATATATATATATATATATATATATATATATATACATATTTATATATATATATATATATATATATATATATATATATACATATATACATATTTATATATATATATATATATATATATATATATATATACATATTTATATATATATATATATATATATATATATATATATATATATATACATATTTATATATATATATATATATATACATATTTATATATATATACATATTTATATATATATATATATATATATATATACATATTTATATATATATATATATATATATACATATTTATATATATATATATATATATATATATAAA
>OZ024753.1:13178670-13201170 GCA_964016885.1 Eledone cirrhosa | reverse complement strand
ATTTTTAAAACTATGCTTGTGGGTATTAAACCTTGTCTTAAAATTGTTAGAAGTAGCTCCTATATATAAGCAAATAGAATCTTTAGTTTTAACATTACATTTATAGACTATGTTGTTAACAAGACAATTCCCTGTTAATGGGCAGTTTGCTTTGTTTCTACAGTTACAACCTTTCGTTAATTCTGTATTTGAGGAGATATTATGGTTAGTTTGATGTATTGGTGGTATACTTATGGTTTTCTTACATTTATATGCATTATAGGCACTTATATTTTGTTTTATGTTATTTGTTGTTGAGTATGAGAATTTAACTGTAGACCTATTTAAGATTTGATGGTATTTGTGGTTTGGCGGGAAGTTTTTCTCTAGGATATAACAAATTTTTTTAGCAATATTATCCTTAATTTGTAAATTAAATGGAGCATTATACCAAGTAACCCGTCTATTACGGTTTCTATGTTGTTTATTATTTTTATTATTTTTATAGGTTGTATCGTGATGTTTACTAGGAGGATTAATGTTAATGATCTCACCACAACCATTTTTAGTTATATTTGTAGATTTAGGTGTTTTATCTTTTTTATTAGGAGTTTTATTATTAATATTTATTAGAGTTGTATGATGAGTAGTTTTTTGAGAGTTAGTATATTTTATATTAGAAGATTTGGTATTTTGGGGTATAGTGTGGGTGGCATTTAGGTGTGTACTTTTCATTTGGTGTTTGTTGGTAATATTAGGTTGTATGTTTTTAGTATTTTTAGTAGAAGGTATATATTCTAATCTATTTTTGTGGCCACTTCTATCTAGAGCTTCGTTATAGAAGGTCGCATTTTTATCAAATACTTCTTGGTTAGAAGAAAGGTTAGAAATTCTAAGTGATATATTATATGCAAGGTTTTTAAGGATAGATTTAGGGTGATTAGATTGTGAGTGTATGTAATGTAAGTTTTGGTTTGGTTTATGGTAAGGTTGGTAGATACCCGTAGCTAAATCTAAAGTTATATCTAGGAAATTTACTACTTTACTTGTTTTTTCAAAAGTAATATGAAGACTATAATAGTCTTTAAGGAAAGTTCTAATATGCTTTTTGTTTTTTTCTATTTCTGAAAGGCTAAGGTTGTTGGAAAGAAGAAGACAGTCATCACGATATAAACCACCTTTAAGGTGGGGAAAGGAGGCATTTATGTTGAAAAGGAGAAAGAGGCCCACAAGATCAGTAATTTGGGCGGAATCGCTTGAACCCATAGTAATATCAAATAGATTACTATATGTGTTTCTGGTCCAGTATTCATTCTGAAATTCAATAAGTGTTAGTCTAGCATGTGTAATAATATTAATGTCATCCAAAGTTAAGTTAGATCTATTTTTAGCAAATATCAATGCTTTGTTCAGGAGTATAGGTGATATAGAAGAATAGTAATTATCTATATCAAATTGTAGAAATGAAGCAGAAGATTTACATCTAATATTTTTAAACCAGTTAATTACCTGGGAGGTGTTTTCCCAGAGTGGTAAAATAACGTGTTTTCTTATTTGTGGGATGACTCTATCCAAAATTTTTTTGCTAATTATTCCAATATCTGATTTGGAGGGACATATAAGTCTTATAGAAGGATTTGAGTTAAAGTTTGATTTATGATCCTTCAGGTTGAAGTGTGGTCTTTTCAATGCCAAAGGTTCAGTTCTATCTTCAATGTTTAGTTTTTTTTACTATGTTGTGTGTTTTGTTGTTGATGTTGGTGAGTGACGCATTATTAGATTTTTTATAATTTTTCCTGAGTTCTTTATATATGAACTCATTATAATGTTCAATATCCATGTGATACGAGTTACCAGTTTTGTCCGAGTGGACATGGATTTTTTTAGACTTTTTTAGGTCCAATAGGGTAGAATCAAGGTCCTTTTGAAAGACGGATTTATACTTTTTAAATTTGAGGTGTTTAATTAAATTAAAAAGGTCTTTCTCAAAGTCTTCAAGTAAAGAGTTGTGTGGTGGATTCTTGTAAGTATTGAAATCATACATATATTTCCGATCTGCATGTTTAGATTTTTTATCGAAGTGGTAGGCCCTCCATCTAACCCTTCTGATAAAATTATTAGTTTTTTGAATCATAAGGAGTAAGAAGTCATCCTTAGAAGGTATTGGTATGTTCTTTAAAGAGGTTCCCAAATATTGTTTTTCCATTGTGATATGGATGATGGACAATTGAAAGAGCTCAACTAAATGTATATGGGTTTACAAAATCATACATATATATGTATATACATAAATATAAAATTAATACACACATACAGTACAAAAATACGAATATTTCCGTGAAAATAGGAGCAAAATTATGTAGATAAATCTACCAAGAGTTTACGGTAGTGTCCAATCCGTATGAAGAACTCAATGTAATCCGGATATCATGGAAAGAAGAGATGCAATGAAAAATCACTTTCGGTGAAAGATAAACGGAATACAGAGTCAAGATAAAATATTAAAAGAATAATGAATAAAACAATGAAACAGTTCCTTATATTAAACAAAAAAAGTTCATTATTTAACGATCGTTTCTAGGATATATATGTGTTAGAATTGGCATGCATATTCAACAGATCTATGTACAAAATTATACAAAATTATCCAAACTATCAAGATTAAATATACATACCAAACACACATATATGCCGTCTTCAGAAATAATGAAATATATTTATTGATAATAACAACAATTCAAAATTTCAGGTCCGTTTGGGAACGGAGTTCAAATTGACCAATGAAAATACAAAAAATGTTATGCAGTTTGGTGTGTGTATATACATGTAATTAACATCGTACACATATTTATATAAAGATATATGCTCACATGCATACGCATGCCAAAAAGATGTATGCAAATACAAAAATTCAAGGCTAATGTCTCTGTAAGTTTATAATCCACAGATAAAATGCGTATAGACACATAAATATGAAATAAATGTACACACACATTCACATACTCACACATATTCGTACACTCACACACACACGCGCGTATATGCATAAACATACACATAATTACGAACATACATACACACACACACCCCCACACACATATATATGTGCATATAGTACTATCATAAGCATATGGACACTAATGTACGCACATAAACACTGCCACACACACTCAGTGTGTTGTGAGTGTATATATATGTATATATATATGCGTGTGTATATGTATATGTGTGTATATATGTATATGTATATATATATATATATATATTATGTAAACGTTTGTATATGTATAATAAAGCCAAAACAATGCAGGTATGGACATAGAATAAAGAATGCAAATGCAAAAGATATTGTTGACAATTAGTCTTTTACCTTAGATTTATTTAAATGTCCTTAATTTTCGAGATAATATCTCTTCTTCGGAGGGAAGTAAAGCGGTATTTAGAACACTGGTTTAACCGCTTTACTTCCCCCCGAAGAAGGGATATTATCTCGAAAATTAAGGACATTTAAATAAATCTAAGGTAAAAGACTAATTGTCAACAATATCTTTTGCATTTGCATTCTTTATTCTATGTCCATACCTGTGTTGTTTTGGCTTTATTATACATATACAAACGTTTATACCTCATTACACAATGCTTCAAGTGAACTATAACCACCTCTCATATATATATATATATATCTGTGTGTATATATATATGTGTGTGTATATATGTATATATATATGTGTGTGTTTATATATATGTGTGTATATATATATATATGTGTGTGTATACGTATATATATGTGTGTATATATATGTTTGTGTATATGTATATATATGTGTATATATATATGTGTGTATATATGTATATATATGTGTATATATATGTGTGTATATATGTATATATATGTGTGTGTGTGTGTATATATATATGTATATATATGTGTGTGTGTGTATGTGTATATATATGTATTTGTGTATATATATGTGTATATATATATGTGCATATATATGTCTGTATACATATATGTGTATATATATATATATATATATATATATATATATATGTGTGTGTGTGTGTGTGTGTGTATATATATGTGTGTGTGTGTGTATATATATGTGTGTGTGTGTGTATATATACGTATATGTGTGTATATATATATATGTATGTATATATATATGTGTGTAAATATATGTGTGTATGTATATATATGTGTATCTACATATATTTGTCTGTATATATATGCATATGTATATATATATATATTTATGTATACTGTCTGTGTATGTGTGTGTATATCCGTGCGTGTGTAATATACAGAAATCTAGATATTCCACATAATTAGTCCATTCACTAAAAGCTAAGGTAGAGAGGTGATAAATTCTACTTTGAAAAACTTTCGTCTGTGTAAATATACACAGTGAAAGAGTTATTATTTTCATGTCCTGATATCAGATAATTTACACAATACTCTGTCTTGCATGTTGATATGTACACATACAATTATACACACTTTACGATATACAATTATATATACTCGACAATATACATTTATATATACTCGACAATATACATTTATATTTACTTCTCAATATACTTCAAGATTAATGAGATTAATTGGAAGAGCTATCAGAAAGCACTTTATCGATTTATTTCATGTATAGATCATACGTATTGATTTCTTCAGAGATCTTGTTTGAAACGTTTTGTGACAAACAAACAAACAAGACATCATATAACGCATTATTTGATAGAGTTCAATGACAAAATAGGTAATTAATTAATAAGAAATATAACCACACCTTCCCTTTACCTTGTCACAATCACACATAAACGCGCGCTCACACCCACACCCAAGAACTAAAACGCACACAACTACGCACATGCACACGCATGTGCGCCCACACACACACACAATATCCACTGGCCCTTAGTTTATGTTCGTAGCGACGAGGTGCCTTGCTTTGGTAACAAAAATGTTGTTCCTGTGAATTCCATCTCTGGGGTAGGGCAACATTTTCGGAATTCCATCTCAAGGGTAGGGCAACAACAATTTTGGGTCTTTCAGCTATGCCTCTCAGGGGTAGGGCAACGATTTTGGGTCTTTCAGGTGAGCACAAATTACCAAAATATTTTGTGAAAGACATTAATCACCATAGGTCTATGTTTGTTTGTTTCCTTCACCGGGACCCTTATTTATCTTATTCCCAGAGAGAGTCTGTTTTGAAACTCTACGCTTGTATGGCATACCAGCAAGACTTGTGGTAGCAATTACGGCTCTGTATCTCAACACAAGTGCCACTATCATCACCCCTGATGGAACAACAGAGTTCTTTGACATCTCAGCAGGTGTGCTCCAGTGTGACTCGCTTGCCCTATTCCTCTTTAGCAAATCTTTCCAACCACACCAAAATCAAACTCTTCCAATCTTGCTATATGGAAATGAAACATGGATGCTTTCATTCAAACAACAAAAGCACCTTGATGGCACTTACACTCTCCTGCTTCAACACATGCAGAACATAAGCTGGCGACATCTGACTTTGAGAGAGATATATGCCGGCTTCCCACGCAAGTCTGTCTGTACGTAAAAGGAGAGTAAGATTTGCTGGCCACTGCCATCGCGCCAGGTCTGAGGCTGTGTCCCCATTAATGTCCCCATTGAAACCAAAATAAGCCACTAATAACATGGGGCACAAGCTCTCCTATCCCTCTTTACTCGCCACAGCCATCGTGCCGCATCTGAGGCTGTGTCCCTATTAGTGCTTTGGAAACCAAAATAAGCCACTAATAACATGGGGCACAAGCTCTCCTATCCCTATTTACTGGCCACTGCCATCGAGCCACCTATGAGGCTGTGTCCCCATTAATTCTTTGGAAACCAAAATAAGCCACTAATAACATGGGGCACAAGCTCTCCTATCCCTATTTACTGGCCACTGCCATCGTGCCACCTATGAGGCTGTGTCCCCATTAATTCTTTGGAAACCAAAATAAGCCACTAATAACATGGGGCACAAGCTCTCCTATCCCTATTTACTGGCCACTGCCATCGAGCCACCTATGAGGCTGTGTCCCCATTAATTCTTTGGAAACCAAAATAAGCCACTAATAACATGGGGCACAAGCTCTCCTATCCCTATTTACTGGCCACTGCCAACGTGCCACCTATGAGGCTATGTCCCATTAGTGCCTTGGAAACCACAACCAGTCACTAATAACAGAAGAAGAAGAAGACGACGACGACCACCATCATCATCGTCATCATTATCTATATATCGGAAACAGAAAATGTCTGGCTGTCTGTCTAACTCCCTAAAACTCGTGAACCACCCAACCGATTGTTTTCAAACTTTATACATTTAATACTTATTTTCTTGTGAGTGTTTTGAGAAAAAATAAATTTCAAATGTTCAATGCCCTAGGGACCGCATTAGGCGATTAACGATCTCCCTCTCTCTCTTAGTCTTTCTTTTTAGATAGCTACATAGATATAACGTTGCGCCCTTATAATATCTGTCTGTATGCCTGGCTGTCTGCATTACGACATTATGACGTAGCTGTTTGTGTGTGTGTGTGAGAGTATATATGTATATATAGTGTGTGTGTATATATATATATATAGTGTGTAACGTTTTTCGAAATATTTACTTCTGCGTTAACAGATTGATTTTTTTTACTTTCAGAAGATTCTTTGCTTAAACTTTAACCTGTTATATATATATATATATATATATATATATATATATATATATATATAATTAAATATTCGTGTAAGGATATTTTTGCATACACAATAACAAAATATAAACAAAAGTATTTATTTCATGAAGCTCGATAAGGATAAATATATATTAAATATATAAGAACCCTAGAGCAAATCCCGAGCAACGCCGGGCCATTCTGCTAGTTATTATTATTATTATTATTAAACGGCGGTGGATTGGCAGTATCGGTAGAGGGTCGGACGCCATGCTTTCCAGCATAGTTACGTCCCTTTACGATATGAGTTTAAATCCCGCCAATGTTGACTTTGCCTTTCGTCCTTACGGGGTCGATAAAATAAAGTACCAGTAATGCACTGGTTATTTGCTGGCCTTGTGCCTAAAGTAGAAACAATTATTATTATTATTATTATTATTATTATTATTACTATTATTATTATTATTATTATTATTATTATTATTATTATTACTATTATTATTATTATTATTATTTAAGGGATGCAAACGTATAGGACAAGCAGAAGAAGGTTCTGATCCGCCTTTATTAATAGGTCTGTTAGTAGCTATTATTGGAGAAGGAATAACAGTGAACAAGTTGTTTGGTATAGTCAAACTATAAATAGGAATTCACAATGTTCGTTACAAGTATGAAAATACACCCTTGATAGGTGCAATGTGTCGGTACATGGAAGAGCTGAACTCCCACCGTAATCGACCCCTTCTCTCTCGCCCCAATGTGTCGGAACACGGAAGAGCCGAACTCCCACCGTAATCGCCCCCATCTATCTCGCCCCAATGTGTCGGAACACGGAAGAGCCGAACTCCCACCGTAATCGCTCCCATCTCTCTCGCCCTCCCAATCTCTCTGTATAATGAGCAAATGGGGTCCCACGTGCTGGCCGCCCCACAGCGCCGGAGGACAGAATGGAGAAGGCGTTTTCCCCAGAGGATGTACAGTGCTCAGGTGCACTACAACTCATCAAAAGTGTATGTATAATACATAGGGTAATATACAAACGTGAGGAAAATAAACAGTGAATGAGTCATGATATACACGTGTGCATGTGTATGGAAGGAGGACATCAAGTGTAGTTTTGGCGAATTTCGAGAAGCATGAGGGTTTTAAAGGATGCAGTGTCTCGGCAGCTAACAACTGACGCAGGCAGTTTGTTCCATGGGGGTTTTAAAGGATGCAGTGTCTCGGCAGCTAACAACTGACGCAGGCAGTTTGTTCCATGGAGGTTTTAAAGGATGCAGTGTCTCGGCAGCTAACAACTGACGCAAGCAGTTTGTTCCATGGAGGTGTTAAAGGATGCAGTGTCTCGACACTAACAACTGACGCAGGCAGTTTGTTCCATGGAGGTTTTAAAGGATGCAGTGTCTCGACAGCTAACAGCTGACGCAGGCAGTTTGTTCCATGGAGGTTTTAAAGGATGCAGTGTCACGACACTAACAACTGACGCAGGCAGTTTGTTCCATGGAGGTTTTAAAGCATGCAGTGTCTCGGCAGCTAACAACTGACGCAGGCAGTTTGTTCCATGGAGGTTTTAAAGGATGCAGTGTCTCGGCCGCTAACAACTGACACAGGCAGTTTGTTCCATGTTTCAGCAACTCTAAGCGTGAAATAATGTTTCCGAAAGTCATGGGAGCTATGCTGTTTTCTGACTTTGTAGGTATGTCCACGTATGTTAGACACATGGAGATTAAAAGGGTTCTCAGGGTTGTTGTTGGCGAGATGGTTAATAACTTTTGTTGGTATTTACCAAGTCCATTGCCAGACGTCGGATCTTCAATGAATCCATGCCCAGGGAAGCAAAGCGTTCAGAGTATGGTAGGTGTCTGATGGAGGCTATGCGCTTGGTTGCACGTCTCTGAACAGTTTCCAGGAGGTCAATGTTCTGAGCAAGATAGGGGTTCCAGACTGATGATGCGAATTTCAAGTATGGCCGTAACATAGCTGTATACAGCTTTAAATAGATGGCTGGAGAGCGGCTAACAAAGGTCTTGCTGAGTGATGATAAGACACCCTCGGCCTTCTTGACAATTTTAGAGATGTGCTTTGTCCAACACAAATCGCTGCTGACAGTAATGGCTAGGTCACGTTCACAAGAGGACTTCTTGATATCAGTGTTGTGGAGGGAGTATGGGGAGGCTGGGTTTTTCCTCCCCAAATGCATGGTGGTACACTTGTCCACAGCCAGCTTCAGTTGCCTGTCTGTGATCCACTGCAGCATTGTGTCTAGGTCTGATTGTAGGAAAGAGTTATAGATTTTCATTGTTATTGTTGTTATTGTTCTTGTGATTACTTTCTGTAGCTTTAGTGACTGTTATTGCAATTGTTGTTATATTTGGAGTTGTTGTTATATGTTTTTTGTTATCTACACACTTTTCCTTTATTTTGTGTATGTGTGTATATATATATATATGTGACGCCCCAACGAGTATCCTCCACCTCTAAATAACTTACTCTCCATCTCTGGGACCCGGAGGAAGGCGAGGGACACGCAATAGAACAGCCACTCCACATCGTGGGGCTGCTACTTTACATAGGAGGAGGAGGTGTTACTACTACTACTGCTGTACGTAGGAGGGGGGGTTCCTACTGCTACTGTACATAGGAGGAGGGGGAGTTACTACTGCTACTGTACATAGGAGGGGGAGTTACTACTGCTACTGTACATAGGAGGAGGGGGGTTACTACTACTACCTTACATAGAAGGGGGGGGGGGGGGGCTGCCATTCTCTTTTCAACATTTGAACATGTCATTTTGAATCTTTCAAAATATTAACAGAACCACAATATCACGTTTCGTTGTTTTAGAAATTATTAAAACGAATAAGAATTTCGGCCCACCATTGTTGGTGTAAGCAAACAAATTTGGATAAAGACTCACCCGTGAGTAAATAACCACATGTGTAATAATAATAATAATTATTATTTCTACATTTGGCACAAGGCCAGCAATTAATACAATGTATTACTGGTACTTTATTTTATCGACCCCGTAAGGATGTGAGCAAAGTTAACCTCGCATAAAGCCAGCAATTACCCCAGTGTCAGAGAATGATTAAACAACAATTCTCCGGGATATGCCAATACATACAGACATAGAGATCAAAGCCAACCGACCAGATATTATGGGCAAAGACCACAAAGAAAAGAAATGCCTTCTAATAGATGTGTCAATCCCAACAGACGACAATATATCTTCCAAGGAAAGGGAGAAACTCTCCAAATATAAAGATTGAGAGATAGAAATAACTTGAATGTGAAAAATAAAACCAGAAACAATACCTATAATAATAGGTGTTCTAGGAATGATAAAAACACACAGACAAATACATAGCCCAAATCCCAGGACTTACAAATATATACAGCATACAGTAGATAGCACTACTAGGTAGTGTATATATATTATATAGAGTACCACAGGACTTACAAATATCTACAGCATACAGTAGATAGCACTACTAGGTACTGTGTATATATTACATAGAGTACGACGGGACTTACACATATATACAGCATACACAAGATAGCACTACTAGGTACTCTATATATACTATATAGAGTACCCCAGGACTTACAAATATATACAGCATACAGTAGATAGCACTACTAGGTACTGTATATATATTATATAGAGTACCACAGGACTTACAAATATATACAGCATACAAAAGATAGCACTACTAGGCACTGCACACATATTACTAAAAGTCCTATCAATACAATAGAAACAACACCAGCAAAAACTATACTGCACATACCCAAGGCCCACAGAGCTGTGCTCAGTGAAGCAGTAATGATGCGCCATAAGAATAATAATGGAAATAATAGTTTCTACTTTAGGCACAAGGCCAGCAATAACCCAGTGCATTACTGGTACTTTATTTTATCGAACCCGTATGGATGAAAGGCATAGTCAACGTCGGCGGGATTTGAACTCCGAGGTTGACTTTGCCTTTCATCCTTGCGGGATCGATAAAATAAAGTACCAGTAATGCACTGGGTAATTGCTGGCCGTGTGCCTAAAGTAGAAACTATTATTTCCATTATATGGAAATAATAATCTCTGATTTAGGCACGAGGCCGACAATTTTGTGGGAAGGGGAAAATCGATTAAATCAACCACAATGCATTACAGCTACATTATTTATCGACCCCGTAAAGATGAAAAGCAATGTGAATCTCGGCGGGATTTCAACTCAGAACGTAAAGGGCCATAATACTATGCTACATATCATGGTGTCTGACGCTCTACCGACACAGCCAATCCATCATACTAAAAATGTAAAGAAAAGGAAAACGAAGATGTAACTTACCGATCTGTTTAACCGGAGTGCACAAGAAAAGATTATATTAGGAAAGGCCAGGCTGGTGCCAAACACAGCAGAAACATAAATATATGGGTGACATACACATTTATATATAGACTTACCGATATATTTAAACGGAGGCCCAACACAATTATTGTATTCCAGTAAGACAGGAAGCCGAACGCCATAACTAATACATACTTGTATGAATCCGTATGATTTTGTAATAAGTTATTTATTATTCCGTAAGTTGTAAGACAACAACTAAGAATACTACCAAATACGAGATATCCTACAATATACTGCAAAGAATCATTTAATAATCTCAGTGATGAACTCAGTTTGTCATGTCTGTTACATATTTCTTTAATCTCTTCATATTTCTTGATAGCATCCGAATTGGGGGATTGTATTACCCTTACGTACTCTTCAGCCTCCTTGGCCAGTTTGTTAAACTCATGAGTAAGATTAAGCTGAAGTATAAAGCTTGTATACAGATCAATCATCAGCGGTACAGTGGAAAGAATTTGTAGTGTAAATTTTAAAATTACCATGAGGTACTTATAATCCATCGTCATTTGAAATACTAGAAAATCCAACAGATCACTGTCTTTACTAAAAATAGGTATTATGATTTCCATAATTATGATAGAAATACTATTCACAGCTGCAAATATACAAAGTGACTTATATGAATATATGAAACTGTACAGTTTTCCATCTTTCTCTTCAATTTCAATTTTTGAAAATATTTCAATTATGTCCTTGAATTGGGGTTTTTTGAAATATTTCATTAAACACAGGACAGAAATTATACACCAGCATAATGTAATGTAGACATACATAAATATGTTGGCAGCAGGTATACCTTTTAAGGTTGTTAAATTAACAATGAGGCAAATAGGGTTTAGAATCAAATATATAAAGACCACAATATAAATAGCTAGCAAACACAATGCTTTGAACGTGTGTGATTTCAGTAAAGATATCATTTCACTTAATCTCATATAATTATGTTCTAAAAAATATTTCAGGAACTTGAAATATATCGTGTCTCTTATTTTCAAGCTTTCAGTGTGTTGGCCTTCTTCAATACTTGTAATCTTATGCATTTCGAAAACCAGAGAGACGAGCTGTATTTCTTTAAGAGTTTGCTAGTCGTTCGAGAAGCTAAAGCTGACAAACTAGATAAAGTCCTGATAAGTTGTGTAATCGATGTTAGGTAATCAGATAATATTCATTCAGATGATACACACAGTATATACATGCATATGCATATATATATATGTATTTGCATGTATACACATGCATATACATATATATATGCACATATGTATATGCATATATATTCATGTATATACATATATATATGCATATGTATGTGTATATGTATATACATATATACATATGCATGCATATATACACATATATGGGAGTAGACGCTAAAGAAGAAACCTGTGCGGCGTTTATAGTGGGAGGGCCAGTGCACAGTGACGGTCCCACTCACTCGGCCGCAGAAGCCAGAATCCGGTGGTACGGAAACCGTCGCGACCAGGGTCTTGCTTGGCTGCAGTGGATGACCACGACGTCTGTAGTGCCTTGCCCTGCCCTAGCTCTCCACACGCTTGCTATCGTCGCCTTTGTGACCGTTGGGACGATGTTGTCCTCCTCCACTCACTCCGCCGGGTCCAGACTTCCGCTATCCAGGCATCCGCTATCTAACTCACCGGGGGATTTCAGACCCGTCCGGCTACCCTCAACATGATTCGGCCTGCCACCCAAGGTGGTTTACCGGTTTGTGGCTGCTGTCGCATTCTACAGCTTCTTGGGGCCAAAGGTGAGAGCTGAGTGTCAGGTGGGACCCAATGCTGGACGAGCTGTCATGAAAAGGGCATGCCTAGCTCTCCCTACAGAGGTACATGCCCCTCCCTGACACCCCAGACATATACACACGCATATACATACACATATGTACATGTGTATATACATATTTACTCATTTTTGGATGGCCGTTGACTCTTATGAGTTCTTCCGCCCTTTGTAAGGTTTTTTTTCTTGTTCTGCAGGGTGTCCAAAATCCCCCTCCTCACCAAGTAAACTTGGTGTGGTTGCCCGTTTAGTCGCCGACGACCCGACCATGCGACAGGTTGTACTGGTTTACATGTTACCAGTAGCACTCAAGAGTGACATGACTGGTATATATATATGTATATATATAAGTTATTCCGGGTTGAATAGGAGGTAACCACAGTACGTAAGGTACTCAATACATAGCAGGATATAACAGTTCTAGTCTTGTAGAAGCTCTTCTATACAATATATATATATATATATATATATATATATATATGTGAGTGTGTGCGCGCGCACACACACACACACGCACACGCACACGTACACGCGCACACGCACACGCACGCACACACACACACACACACACACACACACACACACACACACACACGCACGCGCACGCACGCACACACACACACACACACACACACACACACACACACACACACACACACACACACACACACACACACACACACACACATACATTAGGTTTCATGATATGGCTGATCAATACTATTAATTTCAATGGGTCGCCGATAAATAAAATATTTGATCTGTAGAAAACCGAAGAAGAAAATGCAATAGCTAACCGCTTCCCTGAAACACCATTTTCACGCCCACATATCATGAAAAGACCCAGCAAAAGTCCACAATGTCCCACCTGAAGATCTAAGCAGAAAGAAAGGGTCGCAGAATTCACAATTGAACTTAATAAAACTCAGTGGGTCTCGTGATCTCAGCTTTCCTCAATTCCTCCCACATTATTTTTTTTTCACTTATTTGAAAGAATTCTCTTTCCATTCTTCAGTTATTTCCCGATTGAAGATTTATATGTTGAAGTCGCGTGGCTTTGTGGTTAGGATACTCGGCTGACAACTATAAGGACGCGAGTTCGATTCTCGGCTGTACGTTGTGCCCTTGAGCAAGATACTTTATTTCCCGTTGCTCTAGTGCACTCAGCTGGCAAAAATGGGTTGTATCTCTAATTCGAAGGGCCAGCCATGTCACAATCTGTGTCCCGCTGAATCTCCCTGAAATTTCTCAGCCACTTGCACGTTAATTACACGAGCAGATTGTTCTGTCCATCGAGTCAACTGGAACACTCGTCGTGGTGACCGACGGAGTGCAGTAGTATATGTTGTGGCTAAAATTTCATTTCCAGAGTATAAGAATTTTGGTACTTAATCGATCTGTTTTGATGAAGCGCTATGATATGGGCCGTAAACAAAGAGGAAACATGAGCGCACGCACGCACGCACGCACGCACACACACACACACACACACACACACACACACACACACACACACACACACACACACACACACACACACACACACACACACACACACATATATATATATGTTATAGAGAGTGGGAACAATTGAGGTGAAATAATTGTGCCGTATTGTTGTTATGAGATGCGAGTGAGATTTTTATCGTGGACGGATAACACTTGGCCCACGCCTTGGGTGTACATTAAAGGTGATGCCAACATCATTTGATCAAAGCTGGTGGAATATTTTCGACATCATGCAGATGATGTAGCGCTCACGGCGGCGTTGGAGAGAATAAAGTTTGAGTTTTTCTAGTCGACCCCAGTAGTGAAGGCCTGTCATGCCATCTATCTATTTTGTGATTGACCTTTGAGGAGCTACAATTTTCATGTTACTTTGTTTCGTGTGGGGAGACCACAGTGGACAACAATATTCAAGGTGGGGTCGGGCAAAAGTAAAGAAGAGAAGGATAATAGTGTGGATATCACTCGACTGGAAAGTTCTGAGAATCAACAGGACTTACAAATATATACAGCATACAGTAGATAGCACTACTAGGTACTGTATATATATTATATAGAGTACCACAGGACTTACAAATATATACAGCATACAGTAGATAGCACTACTAGGTACTGTATATATATTATATAGAGTACCACGGGACTTACAAATATATACAGCATACAGTAGATAGCACTACTAGGTACTCTATATATATTATATAGAGTACCACGGGACTTACAAATATATACAGCATACAGTAGATAGCACTACTAGGTACTGTATATATATTATATAGTGTACCCCAGGACTTACAAATATATACAGCATACAGAAGATAGCACTACTAGGTACTGTATATATAATATATAGAGTAACCCAGGACTTACAAATATATACAGCATACAAAAGACAGCACTACTAGGTACTGTATATATAATATATAGAGTAACCCAGGACTTACAAATATATACAGCATACAAAAGACAGCACTACTAGGTACTGTATATATAATATATAGAGTAACCCAGGACTTACAAATATATACAGCATACAAAAGATAGCACTACTAGGTACTACACACATATTACGAAAAGTCCTATCAATACAATAGAAACAACACCATAAAAACTACACTGCACACACCCAAGGCCCACAGAGCTGTGCTCAGTGAAGCAATAATGATGCGCCATAAAAATAATAATGGAAATAATAATCTCTGATTTAGGCACGAGGCTGACAATTTTAAGGGAAGGGAAAGTCGATTAAATCAACCACTATGCATTACAGGTACATTATTTATCGACCCCGTAAAGATGAAAAGCAAAGTGAATCTCGGCGGGATTTCAACTCAGAACGTAAAGGGCCATAATACTATGCTATATATCATGGTGTCTGACGCTCTACCGACACTGCCAATCCATCATACTAAAAATGTAAAGAAAAGGATAACGAAGATGTAACTTACCGATCTGTTTAACCGGAGTGCACAAGAAAAGATTATATTAAGAAAGGCCAGGCTGGTGCCAAACACAGCAGAAACATAAATATATGGGTGACATACACATTTATATATAGACTTACCGATATATGTAAACGGAGACCCAACACAATTATTGTATTCCAGTAAGACAGGAGGGTGAACGCCATAACTAATACATACTTGTATGAATCCGTATGATTTTGTAATAAGTTATTTATTATTCCGTAAGTTGTAAGACAACAACTAAGAATACTACCAAATACGAGAAATCCTACAATATACTGCAAAGAATCATTTAATAATCTCAGTGATGAACTCAGTTTGTCATGTCTGTTACATATTTCTTTAATCTCTTCATGTTTCTTGATAGCTTCCGAATTGGGGGATTGCATTACCTTTACGTACTCTTCAGCCTCCTTGGCCAGTTTGTTAAACTCATGAGTAAGATTAAGCTGAAGTATAATGCTTATATACACATCAATCACCAGCGGTACAGTGGAAAGAATTTGTAGTGTAAATTTTAAAATTACTATGAGGTACTTATAATCCATCGTCATTTGAAATACTAGAAAATCCAACAGATCACTGTCCTTACTAAAAATAGGTATTATGACTTCCATAATTATGATAGAAATAGTAAACACAGCTGCAAATATACAAAGTGACTTATATGAATATATGAAACTGTACAGTTTTCCATCTTTCTCTTCAATTTCAATTTTGGAAAATATTTCAATTATGTCCTTGAATTGGGGTTTTTTGAAATATTTCATTAAACACAGGACAGAAATTATACACCAGCAAAATGTAATGTAGACATACATAAATATGTTGGCAGCAGGTATACCTTTTAAGGTTGTTAAATTAACAATGAGGCAAATAGGGTTTAGAATCAAATATATAAAGGCCACAATATAAATAGCTAGCAAACCCAATGCTTTGAACGTGTGTGATTTCAGTAAAGATATCATTTCACTTAATCTCATATAATTATGTTCTAAAAAATATTTCAGGAACTTGAAATATATCGTGTCTCTTATTTTCAAGCTTTCACTGTGTTGGCCTTCTTCAATACTTGTAATCTGATGCATTTCGAAAATCAGAGAGACGAGCTGTATTTCTTTAAGTGTTTGCTAGTCGTTCGAGAAGCTAAAGCTGACAAGCTAGATAAAGTCCTGATAAGTTGTGTAATCGATGTTAGGTAATCAGATAATATTAATTCAGATGATACACACAGTATATACATGCATATGCATATATATATATGTATTTGCATGTATACACATGCATATACATATATATATGCATATATGTATATGCATATATGTTCATGTATATACATATATATATGCATATGTATGTGTATATATATGTATATACATATACATATATACATATGCATGCATATATACACATATATGGGAGTAGACGCTAAAGAAGAAACCTGTGTGGCGTTTATAGTGGGAGGGCCAGTGCACAGTGACGGTCCCACTCACTCGGCCGCAGAAGCCAGAATCCGGTGGTACGGAGGACCGTCACGACCAGGGTCTTGCTTGGCTGCAGTGGATGACCACGACGTCTGTAGTGCCTTGCCCTGCCCTAGCTCTCCACACGCTTGCTATCGTCACCTTTGTGACCGTTGGGACGATGTTGTCCTCCTCCACTCACTCCACCGGGTCCAGACTTCCGCTATCCAGGCATCCGCTATCTAACTCACCGGGGGGTTTCAGACCCGTCCGGCTACCCTCAACATGATTCGGCCTGCCACCCAAGGTGGTTTACCGGTTTGTGGCCGCTGTCGCATTCTACAGCTTCTTGGGGCCAAAGGTGAGAGCTGAGTGTTAGGTGGGACCCAATGCTGGACGAGCTGTCATGAAAAGGGCATGCCTAGCTCTCCCTACAGAGGTACATGCCCCTCCCTGACACCCCAGACATATACACACGCATATACATACACATACATATGTACATGTGTATATACATATTTACTCATTTTTGGATGGCCGTTGACTCTTATGAGTTCTTCTGCTCTTTGTAAGGTTTTTTTTCTTGTTCTGCAGGGTGTCCAAAATCCCCCTCCTCACCAAGTAAACTTGGTGGGGTTGCCCGTTTAGTCGCCGACGACCCGACCATGCGACAGGTTGTACTGGTTTACATGTTACCAGTAGCACTCAAGAGTGACATGACTGGTATATATATATGTATATATATAAATTATTCCGGGTTGAATCGGAGGTAACCTCAGTACGTAAGGTACTCAATACATAGCAGAGTATAACAGTTCTAGTCTTGGAGAAGCTCTCCTACGCATTGCGCGCGAGCGCGCGCACGCACACACACACACACACACACACACACACACATACACACACACACACACGCACACGCACGCACGCACGCACGCACACGCACGCACGCACGCACACACACATCATGCAGGTGATGTAGCGCTCACGGCGGCGTTGGAGAGAATAAAGTTTGAGATTTTCTTGTCGACCCCAATAGTGAATGCCTGTCATGCCATCTATCTATTTTGTGATTGACCTTTGAGGAGCTACAATTTTCATGTTACTTTGTTTCGTGTGGGGAGACCACAGTGGACAACAATATTCAAGGTGGCGTTGGGCAAAAGTGAAGAAGAGAAGGATAATAGTGTGGATATCTCTCGACTGGAAAGTTCTGAGAATCCAGGAACACATTCTGCGGGCCATGTCAACTTTGCTGTTTCTATGAGTGACCCAGCTTATGTTGTTGTCCATAGTCTCTGATGTTGTTGAATGCCACGAAAGTTTCACCTGAAGGAAAAGAGTATGGGCGTTTCTGGGTATCCTCTTTTCCAAAGTGGATTAACTCAAATTTATCCTTGTTCAGCAGCATATTGTTCTTTATCGCCCATTGCATAACAGCCAGTAGATCTGATTGGAGGAATATCCGATCACCCATGCCATTGGTGACCTTCTAAAGCTTGGAGTCATCTGCAAAGATTCTTATGTTGCTGTGCTTGATGATGTCAGTAATTTCATTTATATAGATAATGAAAATAAGTGCCTTGCAGAAGGTCACTACTGACTTTGGCTGGGCTTAATTTTACTCCTTGGACATCAACATGCTGGACTCTGTCTATAAGGAAACACTTGATTCATTGCAGTAACTTTCAAGAAACACGAATGTTGGATAGCTTTTTCAGTAGAATGTTGCGATCAAACCTGTCAAAGGCTTTGCTGAAATCAAGATAGATGACATCAGTGTTGGAGCCCTCTCCCAAAGCTCTTAAAATGTCATCAAGTGATGTAAGAGCTGCGTTACGCAGTCCCCTCTATTACGGAACTCATGTTGGCCGGAGTTCAGCAGGCCGTTGCTTTCAAGACAGTGAGACTATTTGTGATCTGCCCACCCTCTTAAATACCTTGATGATATGGCAAGTGGGTGAGATCGGACGACAATTCACTGCAAGGGACTTGTTTCCCTTTTTGAAAGCTGGGACAACAGACTGGGACAGAAAGTTGTCAGGAATATAGCCAGCATCCAGTGAGTTCCTCCACAGATCAGGAAGATATATATATATCTATATATATATATCTCTCTATATATATACATATTTATATAAGTATGTATATATATATATATATATATATATATATATATATATATATATATATATATATATACATATTTATATAAGTATGTATATATATATATATATATATATATATATATACATATTTATATATATATATATATATATATATATATATATATATATATATATATATATATACATATTTATATAAGTATGTATATATATATATATATATATATATATAGATATAGATATACATACTTATATATATAGCAGTTGAGCAGTTGAAGTATAAGGACGTGTTTTTACTTCTCTCCCCGAGTAAGCAGCAAGTCACACAGCCACAAAACAAAACCACAAGACAAAACCAAACAAACAAAAATTGACCGGTTAATACATTTACATACATCTATATTATTATATATTTGAAACCACGTGTTTTCGAACTTGTGAGTACATTTTCCTTTAACTACAAATTATTATTATATACTTTCGTCTTTTCATTAACTTAATTAATTTCAAATAACCAGAATATACATATATATATATATATATACTCATATTTATATATATACGCTTCTCACTCACACACAAGAAAAACAAAAAACAAAAATAAATCAAAAATAAATAAAAAAAAAATATATATATATTGAAATACTTAACTAAAACACACACACACTCAAAACTAGAATGGCTAACCAGCAAAAATCCAAACAGAACTGGTCTGATAATGAAATCGACATTCTAATAAACACATGGCATTGCCTTTCCCAAACAGAAAATATAGATGCTTCATCTCTGAACGACATTGCTAAACGTACAGTTCAATTTTTGAAAACTCGATCTGAACAACAGATTCAAAATAAATTAAAGCAAATCGAAATTGCTTTTAAATTAATCAATAAACATTTGGATAAACTACGGTGTGTTTTCTCTTCGAATGCTGTCCAGCAGCAGCAACAACAACAACAGCAGCTACAACAGCAACAACAACAACGGCTACAACAACAACAGCTACAACAACAACATCAACAACAGCAGCAACAACAATAACAACGACAACAACAGTGTGAACCACTCCTTGATTCATCAACAATGGCCGATCTACTAAATGAAACTATTGACCCCCCAGTAGCCTCTGTCTCACAGCATGAAACGCCACATCCTTTCTCTGGCCCAGCAGTCCAATCATCACCACTGCCAACATCTCTGCCTACTACTACTACTACTACTACTACAACAACATTTTTGTCTACTGCTATGTCAAGGAATTTACCTTCTAATACCAGAACAAGAACTCTCCCTCCCACAGTCCACAAAGGTCGTCAAATCCTACCCAAACCATCATCTACACCTCTCACAACACCCACACCCACATACCCACCCACTCGAAACCCCATCATTTGCCGCTACTCTCTACGCTATAGAATATGTACGGATAGTGGCTGCAAATTCACCCATTTACCTAGGACAAAACGATCTATCCCCACAAACAGCCACCACCATAATACATACTCTAATTTAACACCAACACAACCACCAATAACTCAAACAAGGAATCCACAAATCTGCCGTTTTTCCCTGCGAGACAGATTGTGTTTAGACCGGGATTGTCCCTTTACCCATCTCCCGGGTACCCGTCGGATAAATGAAAATAAAATTAAAAATAAAAGCAAAAACAAAAACCATAACCTACATAAAAATAACCACTACCACAGTCACCAACAGTCTTCTAAACAGGAAACTTCTTCCTCTTTTTTAGCCATAATGAATCTGGCAAAAGAACTGGAAAAAAACATTCGAGTTAAAAAAACATAGACTTAATTTTCAGCAATCACACTGACAATATCCACAATATTGCAGTGGAGAAAACTCTACTCTCTGATCATGACATGGTTCTCTGTGATCTGAGATTCCACCGTCCAATATACAAACCCAATGTCATCTCTCCTGTCCATCCGTTTGACGCTATGGATTTCCACAATGCAAACTGGGAAGCGATCAGTCATGATCTTGCACATGTCGACTGGTCCTTCACGCACACTCATACACCCACTAACATCAAAAAGTCCTGGCAGACATTTGTGGACACTGTTACAAACATATGTGCTAAACACACCCCATTAAGAACTATAAACAAATCTAAGAGCAGAATCCCTAGAAATAGAAAAACGCTCATCAGAAAAATTAAGAGAACGAACAAAAAAATCAACAAGCTGAAATACTGTCAGCAGCAACACATCAACTTGACTGCCATTTCATCACTAGAGATTAAAAAACATAACCTCCAAAACAACATAATGTCCCTCATCAACAATCAGAGAAGAGCTGAAGAGGCCTGGGCCATTGAGAAGATCAAACTCAATCCCAAAGTGTTCTTTTCATTTGCAAAAAAAACACAAAATCACTGGCTCTACTGTTGGCCCTCTAATTGATGAAAATGGCACTCTTCAAGACAATGCTAAAACCATGGGTGAGATACTGCAGAAACAATACTGCTCTGTTTTCAGCAATCCTGATATGGCCGATCTGGGCTGTATCGGCGATGTTACTCCCCATTACACCTTATCGGACATAACGTTTGGCGCCCCTGATGTCTTGGCGGCAATAAAGGAAATCAAGCATAATTCAGCAGTAGGTCCCGATAGGTTCCCTGCTTGTGTCCTGAAGGCGTGTCAACACCAACTTGCTTCTCCTCTTGCCAATCTGTGGCGGAACTCACTGGATGCTGGATATGTGCCAGAAAACCTTCTATCCCAGTCTGTTGTCCCAGTTTTCAAAAAGGGAAACAAATCCCTTGCCGTGAATTACCGTCCAATCTCACTCACCTCTCATATCATTAAGGTATTTGAGCGAGTGGTGAGATCGCGAATGACCCACTTCCTTGAGAGTAACAATATGCTGAACTCCAACCAGCATGGATTCCGTAATGGAAGGGATTGCCTGACGCAACTACTGCATCACTTTGATGACATTTTGAGAGCCTTGGGAGAGGGTTCCAACACTGATGTTATCTACCTTGATTTCAGCAAGGCCTTTGACAGGGTTGATCATAACATTCTACTGAGAAAGC